>OZ007500.1:95474326-95806994 GCA_963931805.1 Microdon myrmicae | reverse complement strand
ATCGTTTGCGGTGTGCGTGTGTGTGGATGCATCCGCACATAACCTCGGTGAATGGAAGGAAAAGAGAGACCAATAAGACATGACTTGCCAACATACATTGACTGTAATCGCCTAATTAGGGGCTTTTTTTGCCCATCAATGTGAGGATACAGCTTGACAATGCTCCCCCATTTTCTGCAGGTCTAACGCGAAATCTGGCTTTTGTGATAACTTTTGCCATCCAGCTGACGCAATTTGATCCTTTGGTCCACTTATTGTTTCTTGGATCTTATATTGCCGTAAAATTATCATGCATCACTACGGCTTGCCCGTAATATTCATGGGCTGTCATTAATGGACAACAATGCCAAAGGTATTTTATGTATATTATTGGTATTGTTGTTACATGTTTGTTGATTCATGAATGGCACTAATTTCCATGGAAGACATTGTTTCTAGAACAGGATTTCAGGATAATACAGTGCTGTCATAGAGTTTCCTCCCAGATATGTGCGGTTATGTTGTGCATTGTGTTTTTAAAAATGTTGTGGCGTTTCTAACAGATACACACACAATACACAAGCAAATAGTGAAGAACACCGAACGAAAATCGAATAAGAAAATACATCAGAGCCGTATACCATAGCGATAACATAACAACTCCACATCAGTTGAGTGTACTTGAGTTTAAAAATCGAACTCGTACACGCAGTCAGTAGCCTGATGTGTTCAGCATTGGTGACCTTTGAGTTTAGTGAATACGCACACAACCTTCTGTGCAAGTGAGTCGAGTTTTAACCACCGGGGTGCGTACACACACGTGTTTTGTGTATATTGGACGATTCTGAAAGAACTTGAAGGAGTACATCAGCGAAGAATCAGGTGTATTTAATAAGAATTTAACAAAATATCACCGTCAAATGTGAGCGTGTGTGTGAGCTTATTTTATAAACAAATATTCAAAATTCAATTGTTGTCCACACCAAGTGTTATTTTTTTATACAGGGATTTTCTTTTACATTGTAATCAGGTATATAATGACATTTGTGTTTTAACTAATAAAAATCCACGGTAGTTTGGAAAATTAGCAACAAAAAAGAAAATAGATAGGAAATAAGTTAAATAAAAAGAACATATAAACAAGAAAACAACACCAGTGCGTTTTTATTTTCTTTCTTCTCTGGATGATCTGTTGACCTAAGATTCATTTATAAACTGACGTGTTGGGGATACTAGTGAACCCGTTCCCCTGCCGGCACACATACTTTAAGCCCTCACAATGTCACCACACGAAAGATACATATTGAAGTCTAGTTCAATAGTTGTGGTAATTGGACATTTTTGAATGGTGTCTCTTGCTGGCTTCGACTTATGACACATGACCAGTTCCATTTGATTTTGATATGTTCTACATGGAAAGTTATCTGAAGACAATTATTGTATATAATAAGCCTCTTCGTCGGTATTTCCATTAAAGCATCTCACTCTTGTCTGCTTGGTTCAATAGTATTTGCCTTGTTATCCAGCATAAGATATATTCGAAGAAAACCAGAAGGTGTTGTGGCAAAGAGAATCCGTCGACCGACAAACAATATAAGAAAGGAATATATAATATAACAAATATTACAAAGGAAAATTTGCTTAACCAAACAGAGACTAGATGAAATTGCAGAGCCCAGTACTTGTTCAAAAGAGGTATGAAATAAGAGACTATGAAAACAAAATGATATTGTCAGAGGGCCAATTAGGATATTCCCTTCAAAAATGACATTGGCAAAGCAAACGGGCCTGATGCAATCTCGCCCATCAGGCAAATCATTATACAAGCCTATTAATATACTAAACACTGTTAAACATATAGTACTCGTCAGTAGCCTGAAAATATGACAGTCACACTCCGGTACCCAGGCTTTCATCCATACATTCACACAACACACCCAATAATTTACCCAACCACAGACCAATCGACAATTCGCCCACCCTGTTAACCGACAGTGAGGGCGACAAAATCAAAATCTCTCATTAGCAATTCATCAATGGCAATGTGTCCTCGAGATATTATCGAGAGATTCACTGTGAGGGCAATCAATTAATATTAAATTTAGTTTAGTCCTTTTGGGATTCATTGGTTACCTGGGCGTTGTCGTTAGGCAACACTTCCTTCTATAATGCCATTTAATAAATCCTTAATCCGACTTTACTCTTTGGAGGGTGAAATAGCTGTGACGCCCTCGATTACCTATGTATCTTCATTTGTCAGTTAATTTCGATAAAATCAATTATCAACCGGAGTGCTGGCACCTTTGCTGCTTTTCATCACTGGCCAACTTTAATATTTAAATGAGCATACTTCCGAAAGCTATTGTCTCCATCATTAATCCTTTGGATTCCTTATCCTGGTGGTGACGGAACCTAAATGAAGTTCACGTATCGTGCTGTAGGAGAGTTATCCTGTTTATTAAGACATCATCTATTGTTAATATCAAATGTTGGAGCTACAACGGAAGACAGCTACAAAACGGCTAAGTAGTCGAAAAAGATGGATTCTACCAGAGGAGTAACAACTGAGAAATACAAACAAACATGACTATGGGTATGGTATCGTCTATGACAATGATGAAGGTGATGTTGGTAACGATGGATGGTGTAAACTTAAGGTTGATAGTGAGTATTAAAGTTATTTGGAGTTGTGATAGGATTACAAAAGATTAAATGTACTTAAAAGGCCAACACAAACAAAACAAAAGAAGTGTTTTGTTTTTATATTTTTGCATAGTAAGAACACTGTGATGTAATTATTTTCATTGAGAATTCGTTTTGACAAGAATAATTCGTTTTGTGTCTTTTTCAATTCTCCATTCCTTCGCTGGCCCTCTCCCTCTCTGTTGATATCTCGCGGCATCTGAAAAGAAAAGAAAAAAAAAACGGGGGGGGGGGGGGGGGGGGGGGTATCCAAGGATAGTGTGGACAGTGTTAGTCCAGGTGTTCTCTAACTACTTGTATAGAGGGATGGTGGGAAAGAAATCGTACTAGACCGGTAGGTCTTGGGTGCGGTAGTAAACGTCTTTGGCGTCTGATAATCGCCGCTTTGAGACCGGTGCGCTCCTGCCGCTTTACCGCCGCGTTCGCCTTTTATCTCCTGCAGTTGTTTCTGTAAACCACTCGTTTCCTCCTGAGTGATTTATCGCGATCGGCATACAGCTGATCGTTGTGCTGAGTGCTTGTGTGCTGATGCTGATCGCATCGCCAAGAGTCTCCCCCGCAGTGCGCAGCACTCCGTCTTGTGATGGCGATGTCGTCACCGGAATCAGCACCACGATTCGGCGCGTTGGTCTTCGCAGCGTTCCTCACGTCCTCTTCACGTTCAGGACTCCGAACCTTCCGTCGGGTCCGGGATATACAGCTTGTACTTCCCCGCAGGGTCAGGTACTGCGGGGTAGTGAAGGATCCGCCGCTAGGACTACATCTCCAACTTGTGGGTCGGTGGTATCTCGTTCGTCGATTGTTCTTGTCATCAGGGTTGACTGGTATTCCTTTACCCTTCTTGTCTGGCAGTTTCGTTCGTTTCCCTGTCTGCTGTCCCGCCGTTGGTGTCGTTTAGTCAATAAGGCCATAACTGTTTTGATACCTTACCGTAAAGTCATCATCGATTTTCGGAATCCATGCTTTCTTTTCGGTGTCCCAAAAGAAGATAGTACCATCCTCGTCTGTATATGTCCGTACACCATTTTCAAAACCATACCTATCCTCATTGACGGATATCTGATTTTTCGGTATCCGCTGATTCTTATTAACATCCCAATGATAATGTTCCGTTTCAAATTGTTCAGCATTCGTCTCAACAGCCTTCGAGATTCATTGATTTGTTTTTGCGCACCAGCGATAGTGTTCGTGTTCGTAAAGGCTCATCTGTTGATTTGCACTGTCGTCGGGTTGACCATCATGTTCTCGCCAAGGCGGCCACTCCTCTTCGATACCACACCACTTGTATTTGTACTTGGTTTTTGGGTCGGTGTAAATGGCTTCTCCCTCACTGATGTAGGATACGTTTTCAGCTTTGTTTCGCCAATTCGATGTTCCGGTGGAATGTACTCTCTCTTTCTTCTATGCCTCCCGGGTCTATTTGTTTACTTCTCGTTTCTTTGATTGCGAAGTTACGTCTAAGGAGCAATTCCGCCTCGTCTCCCTTCGCCCTGCCGTAGTTGACGAATTTCACTGGTGGGCTGTTCCTGGCCTCGCACCCGTGCAAGACTCATCCCAGACTGGTGAGTGAAGCAACTGGTTCGGTGCTTCTCCCTTTCCTCAGCCTCCTTGTAACTATCAGGCCCCAGTTGTCCTGCCCGATGAGTAGTTTTAGCTCCTGCTGGGTGTATGTCAACTGGTCTCCGACGTCTCGTAGGTGCTCGCTCCTCGATTGTCTCTTTCCCCACTTCCTGCTTTGAAAGTTTGAAATTAGGAATGGTTCTTACCTCGATCGATCTTTTATTTCGGCTGTGGGCTCTTTTTATTCGCACTTGGACACTTTGCGAATCATTCCTCTTGATGGCCGATCCACCGACTGTCTCCAGAACGAGCGCTTCCTGTCCACCTTTCGCACCGATCTTTCCGGCGATTGACGAGTCCAGCAACGAAATGGTTGATCCCTCGTCTAGCAGCGCTAATACCCGGACCGATCCCTTGGGTTCGTAGAGACTCACTGGAACCATCTTCAGGTATGCTTTGGCGCCACTAACGGTGTGCATGGCAGTAACTACCTCTCCTCCGGTTTCTTCGCAATCGTTGTTCGATGGGGAGATGTCATGGTCTGACCTTCCTTCTTTTATTGGTGCCATCCTCGGTGAAAATTCACCTGGGTGGAGGGTGACGTGGTGCTCTCTTGAACATCTATCGCACGGTGGTGCTCTGCAGTCTACTCTTCGGTGTTTGGATCGAAGGCACTTTAAGCAAAGCCTTGCCTTTTTCGCCATATCCCATTTCTTGCTATTACTGGCTTTCTCTAACGTGGGGCACCTGGGGACGCCGTGGTCCTTTAGACAAACCGGACACTCTGGTTTGCTTCCGTTCCCAGGTGCGCCATTCTCTCTAACAGCGTGGATTGGCCTCCTTTCCGAATCGCGTTGTCCTTGGGATGATGCACGTTGACGGTAGCCTCCTCTCGGCTCCCATGATACTTCGGAGGGGGCGAATTTGGCACACATGTCTGCCTCCAGCTTCACGAACTCGCTGAAAATCCTCAGCTCTGGCTGGTCCTCTCCTTCATGGCTGTGGTAGTACGTGAACCACCTGTACCCCATGGACGACGGCATCTTGGCTTTTACTGTCTCAGGTGCGTTGAGGTACTGCTGCTTGCCCAACGCTCTGATGGTGGCCACGGACTTCGTCACCCGGCTGGCAAAGACTCCAATCTCGTTCGGGTCGTCGGTGACCCGAGGTAGTCCTTTTAATTTCGTCAGCTCCGCCATGGCCAACGCTCCTGACCTTCCAAAGCGAGCCTCCAGTCCTTCCATTACCTCCTGTGGGTCCTCGGTAATAAACAGGAGGCTATCGCACGGTGGTGCTAATTGGTGCTGATTGCTAGTGTGCTGATGGTGATCGCATCGCCAACAGGTACCCTTCCAAAGGGCATAATATTACCTGAATTCATCATTCCATGCAGATAATGCATCTCAGAATTCAGCTTTTCAAGCCATAAGGCATCGATGTAAATTCACTGAAATCCATAGTTTTCATCGACAACTTCTTAATTGTGAGTGGATTTTCAGACATACTGTGAAGCACGGAGGTCATTATTTATACACAGTCCACAAACATTCAGTTCCTTGTTAATATCTGAATTCTTATTCCTAACACGCGGAACTACGGAACTAGCTGATATATTTTCAAATATTTAGTCTCAACAACCCTGGTTCTACGAAATTATAAAAATAGTACGAGGGTTGCCTCTTATGTTTCGGGATTTGGCAACCCTAGTGTTGCAATCCGGCAATTGACAGCTCTGTCGTAAAGTTGGACATTTTTGAGGTTATACGCACTCAGAACGTTTTGACATACGAGCGCTATTTGTGTTGTTTACAGTAACTTAAAAGATTCATCTCGGCCCAAAAATGGAATTAAATCGTCAACATTTTCGTGCGATTATTTTTTACAACTTTCGGCGTGGATTAACTCAGCAACAGTGCATGGATGAACTTAATTCAATTTTTGGCGATGAAGCTCCATCAAGGACCAGTGTTTATCGATGGTATGGTGAATTCAATCGTGGTCGTAGTTCACTCCAAGATGAATTTCGTGAAGGTCGTCCAAAATCAGTTGTTGTTCCGAAACCATTGATGCTGTGCGCGAACTGATATTGGAAGATCGTCATGTGACCTATCGTGAGATTGAGACAACCTTAGGCGTTAGTGGGGCCAGCATACATTCAATATTGCATAAACATTTGACTGTCAAAAAAATTGTTCGCGTTGGATCCCACACAATTTGTCAATCGCCCAAAAAAAGGCTCGTGTCAATTGGTCGAAAGAAATGCTCAAAAAATACGGTCGCGGTGCTTCGAAACACGTCTATGACATCGTGACAGGTGATGAATCGTGGATTTACGCGTATGAGCCCGAAAGTAAACAGCAGTCGACTGTCTGGGTGTTTCAAGATGAGCCAAATCCAACAAAAGTTGTTCGCGCACGAAGCACTTCCAAACAAATGGTCGCTTTTTTTTTCGGAAAAACTGGACATGTCGCAACCGTACCACTAGAACAACGCAGAACAGTCAATTCTGAGTGGTACACAACCATTTGTTTGCCAGTTGTCTTCCAAGAAATCAGGAAATCCAGCCGCCGAAGACGGATCACTCTTCACCACGACAATGCGAGCTCTCACACATCGGCTGCGACAACTGCATTTTTGAGCACCCAAGACATCGATTTGATGGGTCATCCGCCGTATAGTCCTGACTTGGCACCGAATGACTTCTTTTTATTCCCGTACGTAAAAAACAAACTGAGAGGTTAACGTTTTTCGACACCTGAAGAAGCGGTTGCTGCATTCAGAATGCATGTGTTGGAGATACCTCAATCAGAGTGGCAAAAGTGCTTCGACAATTGGTTCAAACACATGCAAAAGTGTATAGATCTTCATGGGGAATATTTTGAAAAACAATTAAGTGATTTTCGATGATCAATATTTGTTTTTGTTCTCTAATCCCGAAATATAAAAGGCTACCCTCGTATAAACATACTTCAGAAAGGGCTTCAGAAAGGGCTTAGAGGAAAAATTGTCTTACTTCCTTAGCAATCAGACGAATTATAGAACAACTTTACGATATACTACATGAGTCCTTGCAAACTTTCCTCCAAGTGATCAATATGACAACATTAATACTATAATTGAGTGACACCTAAATCTTAGCCTAATACATGATACTGTCAGAATGTGTGCAGACGCTCTTGAGAGTCGTGAAAATTCAGGAAGAGCATTTCGCAAACGTGTTGGTTGTCAACCGAGGATTTCGGGAATCCTTTCAAAGAAATATGTCAACCTACTGTCAAGGTTTTGTCATGTGGAGCAGACTATGTACGTCACACTAACCTACCTTCAGGCCTCCATTCAAGGGAACAACTTCGACGGAATCTGGGAGACACGAAAATCGATGACACCGACTGCAATAACCTGTGCTCCTAAGCTTCAAATGAATATCCGGCTTTGGACATCCATCATCGTACACTGAGAGGCCAAGAGCACCTATTCTCACCAGTGGCGTCAATCTTTGCTTCCCCTATAGGGCTCGGGCAAACGACAAAAGCATTTCCTGTCACAGGTGGTCAAAGAAATCAGGAAAATAAATCATCACGTCGTATCCAGCACTTGGACAGGACTGAATACATTCCTTTTCATGCCATCTCCTGTAGCGGCTTAGTTTAGGGCAACTGCTAAGCTCAGTAATTGGTGCTTTGGTGTCTCAAATATTCATTGTACACTCGCGAACGGATACGTAATCATTGGCTTTTTGGTTAGCTCTGTAACATCATTACTGACTTAAGCATGTTTACCAAGTTCACAAAGTAAATAGTAGGAAGAAAAACATGCAGAACGTCCTGCGTCAACAATGCGAATCCTCGGGCTATACTCTGGTAAGGATATTCCATTAATTAATAATAACCTCGTTCAAAACATCGGAGTGATTTGTGTACCTGCACACGAATGAAAAGGTGGGTGAGGATACTGTACTGTAATCCAAAACTTTATTTGAGTTTTGTTGGTCTCTGTTATAAATGGATACCACTAACCCGGATACCGAAAGGGTCCATTACATTAGTAAAGCAGTACATATGATAATCTACGGAGTGCTCTTGTTGAAATACAAAAGTTTGTCTTGGAAAGCCAATCCTCAGGACTCTTTTACTATTCCCAGTCTTCGAGATTTGAGAAGGTGTTTATCCGATTTTCATATGAGTGAAAAGTTCTTAATAAAATTTGTTTAAAAGTAACAGGTAGATGAATCCAAAGCCTGTTTAAGGCTGAAAGTTGAAACCCATATATTCGCCGGGGTGTAAATCTTCAGCTTAGATAACATGTGGACAAGGCTATAGTTTGGGAATAGTTTGATGTGCTCAAAAATAGGTAATGTGAGTGTAATTCCTGCAATAGATTGCACATTAAATACATTTTTGAACAACAACATAAGTTATCGAAATTGATTATTTATTTGTTACATCTATTTCCGTTAAAACAAACAAATGTATTCTTGGAGTATTTTGTAGATGGCGTACACAGTGGTAAACCTTTGTTTGATGTTTAAAAAAACTGCACAAAATAGTTAATAAAATTTTAAAGTAAAGATTATTTTAAAACTTCAAATAAAACCTAACAAAGAGTTCACATCTGCTTTCTACATTGAATGCATAGGAACTTCCTCTAAGGCTCCTGGAGTGATTATGATACACCAAAGCTATCTTACCAATTCAACTTTCGTTAAGGCGATAAACTCCACGACTAATTGGGATCTTTAGGCTTTCAGAGTATTCAGCCAAACGTTGACGAATCCATTAGGGAATTTTGTATGCTGTATTTGATTTGGGGAAACTTACCTGTTCTATCTCTGATCCGTTGGTGGCTCTGGAGTTATACTGGGTGTAGACCTTCTGTATACAAATTATCCGGAACTTGTCATTTAAAAGGAATTGGTAAACAATTTGATTGCCAAGTTGGTGCAACTTTCTTTAATTATCAAATGTGGATGTGTGGCGGTTCCGCCAAAACCCACGGTTCGCCTTCCTGAAAAAAACCCCAATTACTGCTACCCAGTCTGCATAAGCTTTCGCTAATGCAATCGCATTAGCATCTTAAATGCTTCACGCATTATATAGATCAAATCTATAATCTAAAAAGTCCCTGTGAAAGAAAACTTACCTTCACGCATCGCTTCGCATATAATTTCCCGTAAGAATTTCTTTCTACCTTCTCAAGAATCCCAAGCAAATTTCAATTTCCCATACCTGCATCGCAATCTCCACTCAGCATACCTGAAGCATTTCCTTCTCCAAGGACATTTAATACATACAACGCGTTAGATAAACTTCCTAAAAATAGATCCTTAATGTGCATATGCACCATAAATACAAAACATGCGGCACCCATTGTTATCAATTGAAATGCAACGTCGGGCGGCTTGTTTTTACAGCTGTAGCAAGCCGACCGGCGATTCACCATCACTAGACAAACAGTCATCAATTTCGTACGGCGCCACAAACTAATTTTCCTGCATATACAAATCCAGGCAAGGGATTCGTCTCTGCCACCAATCCCATTAGCACCTTTTTTCTTCTCAGGGTCTATTATAGCGACGATACACAGCGTAAACACGACCCTCATTACCGGACGAAGCATTTGTTCGCTTCTCCCTTTGTTCCTTTTTTTTCTCGTTTACCCTTTGCTAAAAGCAACGATAAGCACGGTGATGGGTACGATCACACACATACCACCATGATCTGCATTACGAGATCTGGTTCTCTCTTGTGGTAGGTAAAACATATCCTTAGTGGAGAGGATATCTACCACGACACCACAAAACTCACCCCATAAAGGCATCATCTCGGCATGAGATGATTATCGTGGAGTCCATTTCCATCCGCCGATCGAAATGGTCGTTGCTGACATCCGCTCTCCGATGCGCACGGCGACGCGAAAATCCACGAGTCGCGTGTGTGTACAAATTTTTTCTTTCGTGGCGAATAAAAAAAGACAATATTATTTCTCTTAATAAAATACACAATATTATATTATAGTTTTTACTTTGCAACCATTAAAACATTCGTTCAACACAAGCTATTCATTTAATTGTGCTCCCGAAACCAGCGTGCAAACTAAAGTTAATCGTTTTTCCAAAAGTGATCCTTTTTTTTGTGTGGAAAAGTGCTGCAACCAGAGAGAAATGAATTCTGCGTCACATGGGATTATCAATTTAATTAAATATCAATGGAGAAAACAGTTGTAAAGTGAATAAAATAAACAATAGAAATCCTGTGATTTATATTTTTACTAGTCCGGTGGTTGGCGTTTTCTTTGCTTCGTCTTAATCGTGTAGTGCTCGAGGGAACAATTAATTATGATGGAGGAGGAAGTGAAGCGAGTACCCATGCTGGTACATGCTTCCTCCCCACAGATTCCCTCTGTCAACTTTGTTTATCAGCTCTTTTTTTTTTTTTTTTAATAATATTCTTCTCTCTAGAGAGGCGAACCTACAGCGCTAACTCGGCGTTAATGACCTTTTCCATCACCTTAGATAACATAGACTGCAATGCTATCGGCCAGTAATGTTGTGTGAGACACTTTTCCCCTCTTTGGGATTGGCTGAACTCGAGCCACCTTCCAGCAGGTAGGAAATGTCCTCCGTGCATAAGATAAGCGAAAGATTCTGCCAGGAACCGGCGATAGTTCCAGATTTAAAGGACTATTGCTGATATTCCGTCCGGGCCTGTTGCGTTCCCACAGTCCAGCCCACGTAAAATACGTTGAATAGTACCCGGGCAAAACCTCACATCCCGCATCAAAGACCTGTGGGGGTTCTGTGGGGATGGGAGTATTGTGCCAGGCTAAAGTGCCGACACGTATTCTTTGTGAAATGATGCAGCAGTTGCGACGTGACGAGCGGAGTAACAGGTAAACTCCGCCCCGCCCCGCGATGGAATATCTAAAAGAAAGTTCCGCGGGGATCAACGGGAATATGAGCCTGGCGGGAGGTGGTTTTAGTCGGTAAAAAACCGGCATGCCCCTGGATCGGTCTAGAGGTATCTTTTGAAGATTTCCACCTTCCTACCGAAACCAGAAAAAAAAAAAAAAACTTATAGTTCGCAAGGAAGGCAACACAAAACAAAACTTCTCAACACAGGAAACAAGTTAAATGAAACACAAGAATTAATTGCTGATCACATCTTTTACTTTTATTGTTTCTTAACACAAGGTAGTTTTGACTTAAGCACAAACAGTGTTCAATTCAGCGTTGTGGTTGCTGTAATATGTTCACTTAATGTTAAAATATTTGTATTTGGTTTAAACTCGACCCAACAGTCGCGGAATACGTAGTGAAGCGAATAAAAGGATACATCCCGCAGGAGTGCAGACTCCAATGCACACCCTACGGGAGATGCTAAGAAAAACAAACTCTGTGCGCGCACTGACGGATGAATGGAGGATCGACCAGCTCGGTCAGTGTGTGGAATAAGACTCAATCGAGGGTTAGAATCTGGTTCTTGATTCACCCTCGATTCGATGGTGGTGGATATCCTCTCCACTAAGGATATGTTTTACCTACCTCAAGAGATACGTAAAGTCTCTCTTTGTGGAACAGAGAACCAGATCTCGTAGTGCAGATCATGGTGATATGTGTGTGATCGTACCCATCACCGTGTTTATCCATGCGGTGAAACAAAGGAAAAACGAGATGCATTGTTTTACTCATGCGCGGACGTCATGAGAAACGAAGCGAACAAAAAAAAAGGAAGATGAACAAAAGGCATTATGGTGTACATTGCGGTTGAATAAATAAACCGCTAGTCATCCGGGAAATGGTGCTACAAGCAAATTGGATGTATATGGCATCTCTGGCTGCAGTAGAAACCGGGTTCGTGTTTGCATTAGGAAATGCTGGAGAATTTGGTTTCAGCGTCTATCGCGCCAATTATATGCAGCCGCTAGGGTTATTTACTGTGGTGAAAAAAGTTCACCAGCCAATGTGTATGAAAAGGGATTTGTTGTACACATGAATGAGGCTGGGAATAGGCGCCGCAATGATAATTATCCCTGGCTGGGATGGTTACGAGATATGTGAACCGAGGTTTTTCTTTTCAGGATAATTTATGATAAGGAAAGTAAGAACTCTTACAGGGGATTTGTAAGCGAAGGAATGCTTGAAAAGTTAAGAATTCTTTTGCAGACATTTTACGACTATAGCTTTGCTCCAATTAATGCAGCGACTATAGCTTTGCTCCAATTAATGTAGCATTTTCAGGTGCCTAATGCGATTGCATTGGTAAAAACGTATGCGTCTAGGGATGAGGTGGTGGCGACTTTTAGGTAATTGTACCGTGGGGTTTGGCGGAACCGCCACAGTTCTTTAAAGCTGCACAAAGAACCACCCACAATTCCAACCCCAACTCCCTTTGCCAACCTGCAGTTACCACACCCAAAATTCTTTGTAAAGATTCATTAACATTCATGCATTTAACGCATCATCAAAATTCTCTGAAAAGAATTCTTTACATGCAAAGCATCATCATAAATTAGGAAACCTTACCGGCGCCCCTGTCAGCCAGCGCACCCTGCCACACACGTGTGCAGCACATTTTCCTGGCTTATACACAATTTCGGCAGCCTTTTGTCCAATCGACAAAAGCAGAGTACGCATCTAGCGTCTAGCCGCCAAAAACCGAATTTTCCAGCGTGTAAATATACACAAAGAATTCGACCCTTCCGCCAGCAAATATACAGTGCACAATCACCATTGTGTACCTAAATTCCTCTTAGCACCAGTTTTCCTAATTGCATGCAGACTATTTATACAGCTGCACCGAGCCTCCTATGATGCCCTTTGTTCTATCCTCTTTTCTCAGTTTCGTTTACCCATAACCTCGTAGCATGAGTAAACAATGGATCAATTAGCACACTAGCCAGGACCAACCCAGAGAGATCCTCTCCAATTGGTCACCAGAAAGAGAGTTCACGTTTCTCTCGAGAAAAGAAAACTCACCCTTGGCTGAGACTGGACTCACCACGAGTCTCTCGAGGTTAACCCTTGAGTATCAAGGAGTCGTTTTTAATCCACCGCAGATTAGGAGTCGTTTTTAATCCACGTTAGTCCGCACACCCCATTTCGTTTAACGGATTCCTACACCCAAGTCAAGTGTCACTTTTCAACCAGCCGGGTGGACGAGTACGGAATGATTTTATAAGTATTCCCGTGAATTGGTACAAACAAAATTAAAACTTGTGTAGTTAAGGTAAAAACAAAATCCTTGCTGTTGTAATTGTTCCACCGAATGTCCACGCTGTTACAATTTTCATAACTTTCTCCAAAATTATTCGTTTAGGATTGCCTGCCACGATTAGTGTTAACTTAAGTGCCATTTGCAATAGACTAAGTAACAATTTTTTTCCTGTGAAAATTGGTGGTAGCTATAAAGAAACACATATTGACTAAAAGTACGTTTTATCTCGATGAACGGCGGTCGGATATTATTGAACCCGTGCCGGCACACCGACTATGTACCCCCACAGACCATACCGGCCCGATCACAGGTGGCTCCGAAGAACGACATCCAGGTTTGAATTCGTGGAAAATAAATTCGCGAACACATCAGCTTTATCTTTTGAATTTGTGACTAGTGTCCCGCTGCCCGTCACTAACGGAGGAAAAGAGGAGGAAGCGCAGTTACTGCTGACAGCCCTTCCGATTGACCAGACGGGACGCGAACCAGTTGGTCACTCAAGGAAGTTATTGGTCACTCTGTCGTTATATGCCTTCTTCGCGGTATCATTCGCCTGGTTGCACGCGTTTCTGATTCTAACAAAATCCATTCTGTTAACCTGGGTAGGATTGTAGCTCCATTGGTTAAAAGCTTTATTTTTTGCCGCTGTAATCTGCTCGCATTTTTTGTCAAACCAAGGTTTATCAGATGAACTTCGTTTGATGGAATGCGGAATGTAGAACTCAATCCCGAGAAGAACAATCTCTGTTACTGACTCCGCACATGCGTCAACATGGGAGTCTTCAAAGCATACCCCCCACCACTGAAAGGATGCGAAGAAATCTCGCAAATCGTCCCAGTTGGTAGCCCAATACCTCCATACATGGCGAAGCTGTTTAGGTCGGTTACGCTTGAAATGCAAGTGGTTGCGCCACCGATACCAAGCAGTGATCAGAGTTTCCCAGTGGCGCAGCAACTCCCACGGTATAAATACCCGGCTCATATATGAAAAACAGATCCAGGGTGTTCGCATAATCACCTCGGGAATCCGGCACTCACGTAGCTTCCTCCACAAGTTGAGTCATATTTCTGCTAACAGCGAACATCTCCACCAGCCTGTCGAAATAGGTCGACCTCAGAATTGTTATGCGAATTTTACTATGGATAAGTTAAAAATTAAACCTTGCTAGATGTCGTCCAGGTGGGTTTCGGTTGGAGCGGGGGAGGGGGGGGGGGGGGGGGGCGGGTGTTCACGCAAGGTTGGCACTGCTGTTGGATCTTCCTTATCTTATTCCTCACCGTTTTCGTACATCGTATAGATCGTGGCTGGTGATAATGTGGCTCTAAATATCGTACAATATTCTTCCGGTATCCTCTTTCAACGTGACTGCATTCTGACATCTCCGACTTCGTGATAATGTCGAATGAGCGGTTCCGTTTGGTTCTTTTTTTCAATCTACAGCAATTGCACGCATGCCGTACCCAACCTAAACTTCTGAGCGAAGCAATTGATTCCTTCTTTATTTTCTTCGGTGTCGTAAGCCCCCAGTTTTTTTGGCCTATCAATATTTTTGGTTGTACATTATTTAGCCCTTGATGCCCCGTAGGGGTCTGAATCTTCTGACCCTCTTTTTGATAATTGCATGATGCATTGCCAACCGTGCTGAGTTACCGCTTCATCTGAATGTAACATGATTCCATGCGAGAACTTTAGAAGAGAGTAACACAAGTGGAAATCTGAGGGCGCAAGATCAGGTGAGTGTGCTGGGGCAACAAATCACACCTGTGATCCAATAATCGTTGACGGGTCGCCAAAGATATGTGTGGTGTCGCGTTGTTGTGATGAAACACAACTCTTTTATGATGGTGGAGGTCCAGATGTTTCTGGATGACAGATTCGATTAAACTGACCAACTGCCGACAGTACTTATTGGAAGCGATTGTTCGATTCCCCGCTAGGAGCTCTGTAGGTAGTTTTTATGTTGGCATCAGCACGGATGCGGGTTCCATAAACACTCACTGAACAGCAGAGAAATTGTTCACCAACAAAGAACGAATAAATAAAGAAAACGCTGGAGTTGCTTTGCCGATTTAATGTTGTTTATTTTTGTCACTTAATTATGGCGTCAACACATACACGTAGTCCAACTATTGGTGGTTCCTAACATATTTACTTAACTGGATCACTTTCTACCGTAACATTGTCTATAAAATAGCGCTGATATTTCGATAAACTAATATAACTATACGGGATCCTTTGGAGTCGTACTCCTTTCATTCCTTCCGACTCGCTGTATTTTTATGTTTCACAACGTCTATCGATGTTGGTTAATTTTCAACCCGTTTATCAAAAATAAATTCCACTTAATTAACACTCCACAATACAGTCTCATTCAACAGATGTAAAACCAGACCCGCGACTCAACTGACTCCTTCAGCGGTTAAAATTCGATTTTTAATACGCGTGGTAAAGACGACGAGGGTTGCAAGACGACCTCTGACTCGTTGGGCGGATAAAATCTGTCTCCTCTTAGCAGAGCGACATTGACCCAGCCTCGGTGATTGCGATGGGTTTCAACGCACACCATCGCAGGAGAAACAATCCTTCTGTCACACTGTGACCAATGAGAACCGATCCGCATGCCATTGGAAGGTTCTTGCAAGATATCGTTTCGGTTGGAACGAATGTCTTCCTATTAGAAGGAAGGACAAACGAAACGCACGTTGAAGAACGTATAGAAGAATATATGCAGCTGTTCAAACATAAGCGTGCATAGGCCTAACGTTTCTATCATAAACGATAGAAGGTATTTTGTATATACCGTAATGGTATCTAAAAAAGGGCAAGCGCTAAGATGCGCATTTGTTTGGATAGGCAAATGCAAATACATTAGGATCGCATCCAATGCATTGCTGGGTTATCGCCTATGCAACCGATCCAAGCTAATTTGTTGCAGCTGTATTAGGCATCGATTTCCATGTCATGATCCTGGGGTCGGCGGTTGCTTGAGAAAAGCAAACACAGTAAGATTGCTGTGGGAATGATTGACATGGTTATGAGGGCAATGTTCTGTTTATCCCATTGCCGACGCGTATAGCGTCATTTGATAGATCCCTGCATATAGCATATCGTCGGTCGGTAGGTCGGGTGCGTGTTTACTCAAAACAACACTCGATCGATAGTAGGTAGGTAGCTATGGCTACACTGGAATTTGTCTATCTAAAGGTCGACCGATGACAAGGGTGAACATGTCATACAGCATGTGAGGAAATGCTCCTCGACTCTGCATATTGACATGTTCCATGTTTATGCCGGTTATCTGAAGGATAACCAAATTGCATTTCAGGTCATATAAGCATCAATAATTATGTAGGCAGATTGCCGACGTCCCCTGGTAGATTTGTCGGATGTGTTGGATGCTGGTGAAAGTTTGATGTCATGGCAAGATGGTAATCTGCTCATGGACTTGTATTTCAGGAATGCCTAAATAGGTGCAGGAACTATGATTGGTTGGGTAAAGTCATGGATGGTTCTTCGGGCGCCATGAAGAACCCCACAGCTCTACAATCATCATATCCTTATAATCCCGCAACTCTCCTTTGAAGCGCTTCTGCATTTTTAAATCGTTTGAGAGGAATCCTCATTTCGAGACCTAGACCGTTTGCGTTCCACGTTGTTCTAAAGAATCCACTCCTTATCACCAGTTATCATTCTTTTCAAAAAAGGATCGTTTTCCTCATGTTTCAGCAGCATACTGCAGATGTTTATGGACGCCATCAAATAAACTTCTTTGCCTTCATGAGGAGTCCAAATATCGAGCTTGCTTACGTATCCAAGCTTCTCGCGTCTTGGTGGAAGTGAACACGTTTTGATTGATCATAAATGTTTCTGCAATCTCTCGTGTCGTGTAACGAGAGTTTGACTTGGCCAATGCCATTATTTTGTGGTCTTCAACATCGGTGGGACTTCTTGACCGAGGAGCATCTTTGATAACAAAGTTAGAGTAACTTCGGGTAATGTGATATAGGTATTTGTTTTCTAACAATTATTCGTAATTTTTATTACATAGCTTTTGCCGCACTATTCATTATAGCTCTTTGATACATTGCGAATTATATTTCGTTTTCAGAACCCTGCAGCGTAAGCCAATCTGCAGCTATTTACAACAAAATAAAAAAATCTCTGTAACCCCCCTTATTAAAATTGGCGGATAATGTGATATACTTTTAAAACAATCAAGAAATTTTTTTAAAAATGCACTTCACTGAATTAAAAACTCACCCAATATACTGTCAGCTCTATTCACACACAAACAAAATGTATTACTTCAGTTTTTAATTTTGCTCCAATTTTTGCTGAAATATAACATAAAGCTCACACAAAAAAACTGTCGACTGTACACCTTAAACAATTTCAATGCACTGACATACAACGCAATGAGCGCGAGCGCGCCTAAAACTGCAGCACGTGTTCTTTTCCATTGCTGTCATGTTGACAAGAAAATTCTTGTCGAGAATTGATTATTTCGGAAAATATGATAGTATATCACATTTCCCAACCATATCACAATACTCGTACCCGAAGTTACTCTACCAGTGCGGAATTTCTTGAACCAGTTTTGGCACTGACGTTCTTGTAGAGCATCGTTACGGCAAATTTCACGCAATTTTTCACAAGCTTGACGCACGTTCTTCCCTTTTGGAAATGAAATCATAGAACATGGTGAAAATACACAGTTTGGTTTTCCATCTTCATCGTCACCATCATCATCATCGGCACTACAACCGGGATCCGGTCTTGGCCTCATTTAACAAGTCCCGAGGCTTGTTAAATTTTCCATAATAATTTGTTTTTCCGGGCAAGGTTATTAGCCTTGCGCCATCTTCAACTTGTTTTAAAATCTTCATAATACAACCAAATTGTTCAGTTTTTTGTTAAAAATATTTGTGAATGACTCCAGTACTGCCAAAACTGTACTATCACCACCTGATGCAAAAGCACGCAATGACTTTTCACCCAACCTAATATATTGAAAACGAGCTTATTTATATTTCGGGCGGCACGTATTCTTTTATTTCATTGTGAGGAATTGTTTAGTTTCAGGTTTTCATTACAGATCAGAGTAATTGAGATCGCTCGTTCTGTTCGCCGTTTTTTTTTAACTTTACGGCATCCTTACCCTGTCGTCTCATATTACTGGATGAGTGTCAAAGCATTTGTCTATTTTCTATAGGTGATTTTTGTTATCCCCACACATGTGTTATAGATGATCGTTTGAAAGATAACAGTTCTAGCTTTAATTTCAGATGTGACAACTTTAGTTTCAAATGAACGGGGAAAAGCTTCATTATCAGTACATTAGTTAAACGAATTCCGGATAGAATTTAACGCTAGTAATGCTGTAAAAGGTGTTGATGTCCTGATGCACACACCTCATCCAATAAACAAGTTCCGGCGATCAATCAGGAATCCCAATATAAACACTCGTTCCAAATTCTCAATAAACAGAGAATGCACTGCGGTACAGGAATCTTAAAGGATGTTTTGATTACACCCGCTCAACTCATTGTAATATAAAACATTGCAATATAAAACAAAGGGTCAAATGACTTTGAAAACTGGCAGTGGAGACGATTTTTTAAAAACCTGTTTTATATTTATTTAAAGTTTGTTGATAGAATAATATGTCGGAGCTTAACTCAATTCATTTGTACTCTTTTTTTTTGCGTACGTTTTAATGTAAACTGTATTTTCCGAATCGATTTTAATCTTATGCAACTATTTTTTCTTCTCTTGAGTTTGTTTTATAGGCTTATTTATCCGAAGGGGACTTCAAACATGGCGCTCGTCTACAAAAGACCATTGGATCAAATAGTTGGATATTCTGATGCGGACTACAGCAGTAAGTGAAAGGGCGCTGAGTCAATTCAATGAGACCCTGAACAAAGAACACTGGGGCGCAGCGAAAAGAGTGGTCAGATTTCTGAAGAGTACATCGAACATGGAGATTGGCTACAAAAGACCATTGGATCAAATCGTCGGATATTCTGATGCGGACTACTGAAGTAATTTGGACGTTTCGAGATCGTACATGGGATACGCGTTCAAGCTAGGAGGAGCCGCAAGAAGCTGGAAGTTTAGAAAACAGAAGAGTTTGGAATACCAGAATTGTCAGAAGGTATCTTATATTGCGACAATTTAAGCGCAATACAACTATCAACGGCAAGGAATTTCCATGATCGCACGAAACACGTAAGGATATATTTCAATTTTCTACGTGAAGCAATAAGGACTCAAGCAATTCAGTTATTGGACAGTCGAAGGACACGATCGCCGACATTTTGGCGAAGACGCTACCCCAGCGGAGACATGAGGACTTCACACATGCACTGGCCGAGAGAGAGACCCAATAATACCATTCCAGTGTACGTGTTCGCATTAAGGGAGTGTGTTGGAAATGGTAATGCTCACAACCCCCCCCCCCCTTCACCACACACACATACACACGTCATTACACGGCGCATACAGAAGATACACACACACTTGACACACACACATATACCCTTCTAGTCCACCTCTTCTACCGCTTGCATGATTATTTTACTGTTTTTACTTACTAAGAAAGGACTTTATGTCCCTAACTATAATATGCCTCTCAGGCGCAACGCTCTCTTTTCTCTTCTCTACATGTGGTTTTGGTTTTAGTATAATTTCCATCCATTCACTTTTGTGTTGATACCTAATGAAGATTCGTTTGGCTCTAAAATTCTTGTGTGCTCGGACAAAAAAAAATAGAAAAACTTATGTATGCCACAAATAGCATACATTTAAAAGAGGAATAACTCTTACATATAGATTATTATCATACGTTATTAAAAAAAGCAGTCGTACACCGAAAGGCATAAGACAACGAAAAGTAGATATTGTATAATTTAGAGTGCTTGCCAAGAGCCAGTAAGTTAATGTAAGAATGATACATATAAAATAGAATTTAACATTTAGTCTTCAATAAAATCGGTGATTGTATTAGAAATAAATGTGGATTTAAAACAACAACAAAATCCCGGGTGTTTAAAACTGTACAATGCATACGAAGATATGCGTTGTGATGTTTGGGTTATTAGAAATTTTTCTTATGCATGATAAATGAACATTTGGTCTGATTTATCAAGCGTTTTGTTTAATTCGGGATTGTTGGGAATTGCGAATGGACGTTTGGTTCGTTTATCGATCGCTCACACTGTGCTCTGAAATTTAAGGGTACTCCAAAATCCCCTTTTGTGCGCGCATTAGTGTAAACAAATATTGCGTATTTGGATTAGCTTTAGGATTTTAGTAATGAAATCAACGTGTGACAATTGAACACTTGATTCAATTTGTCGTCCATTAGGTTTAATGTTAATTTGGATTATTGGTTATTGTATAGGAATTATGTATTGGGTTACGGATACGTTATATGTTATTAATTAGGTATAGATTAGGGATATGGATTATTAGATGGGATTTGTGCATATGTACGGAGGGGCGGGGGGTAGTAAGGCTTTGGAAAGCACTGCAGTGTATGCCTTTTCTGAGGCATCGCTAAAACTGTGGAGCTTCCTATCAAAGCTGATATCCGGCGATCTTGGGATTCGAAGGTTCTCGATCGCCGGGAGCTCCTGGCAAAACACTGTCTATTCACGTCTGATGTCCCACTCAAGTTCACGAACCAAAAACCGTTGCATAAAAATCTTCGCCCTGACCATAGTCGGAGAAATCCATCCCCATGGATCAAACAGCCTGGCTACTGATGAAGCATGAACACACTTATATATATATATATATACATACATATATATACATATATATATACATACATATATATGTGTGTGTGTGTGTGTGATGGATTGAATACATAGCTAATACCCACTTCTGATGAGATTTCTCCATCAGTTAAGCGGCGATCACTTTCAATAAGCTTTCGAACGGTAATGTTGTCATGGACTTGTCTTGGACGCCGATCATGACTTTCCTTTTTGAAACATTCTCGCCCACTTTTATTGAGCAAAAATTTGGGAGAGTTTAACGCCTTCATTTGTTAAAAATGTTATAACAATCCGTTGCGCAACAGTCGTACGAGGGTGGGATGAAAAGTTGCCGACCTAACAAAGATACAACACATTTTTTCTTAAAATTTATTTTTATTTTTTTACATAGTCTCCTTGTAACTCTACACACTTCTCCCAGCTATGCTCCCATCTCTCTAATCCGTCCAAATAGTACTCAGCATTTTTCTCTGCAAAATAACTGTTCACGAAGGTGATTGCCTCCTCATTTGACGAAAATCCCTGTCCAACAGCCCAATTTTTAGATTAGGCACTAAATAGAACTCGTTTGGGGCTAAATCTGGTGAGTAAGGCGGATGGTCAAGCAGTTTAAACCATAATTCGTGGATTTTCGCCATGGCAGCCGCTGAGTTTTGAGACGGCGCGTTGGCTTGATGAAACAGAATTTTCTTTTCTGCAAATATGACCGTTTTTCCGCAATTTCTGCCTCGAGTATGCTCCCGTAATTGTTTTTCCTTTTTGAAGATAATCGATTAACTCCATGACTATCCCAAAAAACAGTCGCTATCACTTTCCCAGCTGAAAAAACAGTTTTTGCTTTTTTTTTTGGAGTCGATTCCCCCTTTGCAGCCCACTGTTTTGACTGTACTTTTGTTTCGGGCGTATAATGGTGTATCCAAGTTTCATCGGCAGTAATTAATCAGCGCCAAAACTCGGATTTATTGCGCCTGATCTGTGCCAACAGAGCGTTGGAAATGTTCATTCGAGCACGTTTTTGGTCTAACGTGAGCAAACACGGCGCCCAACGCACAGACAGCTTTCACATGCCTAAATCTTGATTTAATATGTGACAAACACGTTCTTTGGACATTTTCATAGCCTCTGCTATCTCTTTCACTTTAATTCGGTGGCCGTCTAGCATCATTTGGTGGACTTTAGCTATGTTATCGTCAGTTGTTGCAGTTTTTCGACGTCCGTAACGTTCATCGTCTCACAAGCTCTCGCGGCCACGTTTAAATTCAGCTGCCTAAAATTACAGTGTGGGAAATGATGGCGTAGAGTCCCCATACACAGAGTCCAACTTATCTTTGATTTGTGTAGGCGTATTTCCTTTCAAAAACAAAAATTTAATGACACCTCCATACTCAATTTTGTCCATTTTCACAAAGACACTCACATCGACAAATTTAAACTCAACTCAAACACTGTCAAATAAAAACTGCTCTTCCAATTTTGGTGAGTAACTGTCAAAAGATGCACAACTACATTGACTTTTTGACGCTTTTATTGACAAGTGCTACTATTTTCATGTTGAGGTCGGAAACTTTTCAGCCCACCCATGTACATACTATACGAGTACATTAGTTATATCGTGGTTTCGTTACCGCTTCAGTTTCACTGTCCAGATTTGAACTTGACGCTATCGGGGTGTCTTGATCATGTAGGGAATCAAACGGGTCGTAGTACCAAAGTACCGGCTTGTAAATGGTGTCTGCAGATGGTCCAGACTTCTTGGATGCGTTAAGTTTCTTTTGTTCTTTGCGAAAAGTAGATCTTAAGCTGTTTATATTTGTTAAAACAGATTTCTTTGTCTCTTGTAACTTCTTCGTTAACTTGTTGTAGGCAGCATGTTCTTTGGGAGCGTTCATGATACTCGCTAGATTTAACTTGCTATAGGCAAGGTTAAGATCTATATATTGCCATGAAATCAACTGTCACTTGGTTCTGTTTACGCCACATGATACGCACTCTCGCCCGACACAAATTGAACTGCGAACTCTACCGTTGGACCCCCCCACACACTCAGTTCAGTTAATCCTTTCAGTTTAAAATATTGGAATTTTATTTGTCTCAGTTAAACTGTTCAATTGAATTGAACTGAGACTGAAGTATCCACACACGAAAAGTTTTAACTGATAGTTATAACTGTACAGTTAAAACTGTACGGGTGTGGGTGACTTTTATTGTCAATTGCCGCCAGTTGTTAGTTGTGGGTTGTCAGTTGTCAGTTGTCAGAAGTGACTTGTCAGTTGTCAGTTGTCAGTTGTCAGTTGTCAGTTGTCAGTTGTCAGTTGTCAGTTGTCAGTTGTCAGTTGTCATTTGTCAGTTGTCAATTGTCAATTGTCAATTGTCAATTGTCAATAATTGTCAATTGTTATCAGTTGTTAGTTGTCCGTTGTCAGTTGTCAGTTGTCAGTTGTCAATTGTCAATAATTGTCAATTGTTATCAGTTGTTAGTTGTCAATTGTTAATTGTAATTGCGGTCAGTTGTTAGCTGTAAGTTGTCAGTAGTCAATTGTCAATAATTGTGAATTGTTATCAGTTGTCAGTTGTAAGTTGTCAGTGGTAAGTTGTCAATTGTCAATAATTGTCAATTGTTATCAGTTGTTAGTTGTCAGTTGTCAGCTGTCAGTTGTCTATTGTCAGTCGTCAGTTGTCAGTTGTCAATTGTCAATAATTGTCAATTGTTATCAGTTGTTATTTGTCAGTTGTCAGTTGTCAGCTGTCAGTTGTTTATTGTCAGTTGTTAATAGTAAGTTGTCAATTGTCAATAATTGTCAATTGTTATCAGTTGTTAGTTGTCACTTGTTAATTGTAATTGTGGTTAGTTGTTTGCTGTAAGTTGTCAGTCGTCAGTTGTCAGTTGTCAATTGTTGCCAGTTGTCAGTTGTCGGTTGCCAGTTCTCGGTTGTCGGTTGTCAGTTGCCAGTAGTAAGTCAATAATTTTTAATTGTCAGTTGTCAGTTGTCATTTGACAGTTGTCAATTGTTAAGTGTTAATTGTCAATTGTTGTCAGCTGTTAGCTGTAAGTTGTCAGTTAACGCTCACCGCAGCGTTACAACCCGCAACAGTCATCTGGTGGCTTCTCGGGGCGCCGACTCGGTGCTATAGGTTTGCCTCTCCCGAGAGAAGTGTAATAAAAAACAAGTCAATTGTCAGCTGTCAGTTGCCAGTTCATACTTATCAATTGTGGTAATATTCTAACTATGACATAAAACAGCAACTCCTTCATATACCAGACCAATCTTTTTATGATAGCTCATTAAAAGCGTAACACTTTCGAATAAGTCATTAAAGGTCAGTCAAACCATCATTTCATTTCTCTTTACAAGGACTTCAAAGCTTTCAATTCTCACTAGATGTATTCCTCTAGTCGTCTTATCTGACGTGGCAGAAATATTTTGCAATTAAAATAATTAACCAATTTAGTGGCGGGTGGGGATGTGACTTTAGAAACATGGACAAGTCAGTGACGATTGCAATCAATTTAACGATGGGGGGATAATATTAAATGCGAGACAGGGCTTGAATAGATATCCATGAAGTCACAACAGACCAGCATGGCTATAGTAATGGGAAATTAAGACAAATGAACACGAGATGATGTTATTATATTGCTCGTATTCCTCTAAGCGAGACAACTTTGATCATTCGATACGCATTGTAGAAAACGAAATTTAATTACAACAGAAACGCCTGGAGTCATCTCTGATTAATTAATACACAAATTTGTTTTCTTTAGGTGCACGGTATTATCATAAAATCGGTATTGTTCGTGTAGGCTATTCAGGATCCTTGGGGTATGTTTATTTATTTACGTTATTTGAGTTCTAGGAGGCTTTTCGTGACGGTGCCCCCGTTGAGCGTCGCCTGTCACAAACCATCCAATGAAAGTTATGTTAAATGGATGGTAAACCGAGTAAGTGGTGCCAAATTCAACAACATATTTTCAATAAATGAATGTGAATTGAAATTCAGACGGTTTTATTGCAGTATGTCCATTGTTTCGAATCTGGTGGGCGGGTTGGCTGTGTTGAAATATTGTCTACCAAATACCTCGATTTGCAATATGAAGCTCTTCTTTTCAAATAGTATCTAAGAATACAACGTCAATGATGTTTTAGGTCAATAACAAAATAGGAAAAAATATTGCGAGTGTGAATATGCTCTACATAACGTTATAGGTTAGACAATGAATATTCAGAAACCTGTCCACATGTACGACCACCTAAGTATAAAATGCTCCTTACAATGCCAGCAGCAATTTGAGTCCAAATTAAAAGTTACGACAGTTAAATTCACTAGAATACGCAATATTTTTAGTGGGCCACAGGGAGTTCGACATCGTCGGAGGGAGTTAGTTGGATCAATGCAATTGATTAATGGCAAATCTTGAGGATGGATCAAAACAAAATCTACCATAAACCTGGCGATAGATCAAGGCTAGATCTACCTTAAATCTGAAATCTGAGAGCAATGAACGTTGTAAGATGTCGATGCAAAGTTCATGTAGTCGTCCTATTGAAAACTTACGCAAGGTTGTGTACTGGTATTATGGGGTAGAGAAAATGAATTGTTGCCAGCGTATGGCACGGTTTCCACTTTTACCCCAAACACTTGTCCACAGCAAAATTGTTCACCAAGGGGAAGAATGAATGAAAGCACGTTTTATATGTTGTTATTTTAATGTTCTTGATTTTAATTTAATTGGGTTTAACTTATATTAATACACTTTGGTTTTTTTTTTTTTAATAATTAATTGTCTTTTTTTTTACAAAAAAAAAACTGATTTTAAATTAATAACTTTTCGTTTTATTTCATTAGTTGTTTTATTGAAGGTATATATATATGTATATATATATATATATATATAAGGGCTCCTCGATAGTATAGCGGTTAGTATACCCGCCTGTCACCCGGGAGACCGATGATGATGATGATACATGACGCGACCTTTCACTTGAACTATTGAGATGTGACTCTTGCGACCGGCAGCGAATTAAATTAAAAATTAGGGCAGCGCGTCCAACACCAATGATGAATGAATAGCGACTGACTAAATTAGGGTGGAAATCGTAATTTCTGCTTTTTACACATTGATCTGCCAATGGTAATCATGCTCTCTTGTGTGTTCCCCAACTCACCACACTCATCCAGGTCGAAACGTACTTGTGTATTCGTTCGACGTCGATGGGCGTAGCCAGAATGGAGAAATCAAAAGGGAAAGCACAATAACCCAGGGTTGATTTGGCTAGGTGTATGTGCGTCAGTGCCATGTATACGGCTGGTATACTGACCTAGTGATAATCTCTTAGGTCAACGCACTATAGCAAGACAGAAATACGAGAGAGAGGAAAACCTAGCTAAGGTTATTCACCAGCAAAAAGAGATCATTGATCCCAAGCGAATGGGTGATCTGGGAAAAATCAATAGGACGCCGCATCGGCTGGGGAGATAATACCATTCTGTGGAATGTTCGATAAATACCCAAGCCTATGCACTATGACGCAACCGCGTCGCTTGGTTTGACTTGGTTGTTGCTAACCAATGCGAATGGAATTTCCGGTGGAAATCCCATGGTTAGCGCAATAGTGTTGCCGTATGTCGTTGGTTGTAGCTAAACTCAATTATGCATTATCTGCATAGAATAATGAGTTTAGCTATGCGTCCCCTTTGACATGTTTTACCGGTAAATAACTTATCAAGGAAATGGGTAGGTATTGTGGTTAGAATTGTGGGCTGTTTCTCCTATAGGATAGAGAAACCCCTACAGTATTAATGTGTACGCGCTAGTAATCCCAACCTTAGTTCAGGTGGGTGTGTACTAAGCCGAGTAATGGGTTACATATATCTGTCAAACTATTCCAAACACATCGAGAAATTAAATATTTTTGAGGTCTCAACAAACCTATCTCATGGAAATGGAACGAGTCACAAGTCCAGGAAAGGTAGCCAACCACATTAGACATTCATTAGGAAACTTGCCATTGAATGAGATGTTAGACAAACAAAGGGATGATAGATATCCACAGGAGCGCCATATATCAACTGACAGAATATAAGGCACTCAATGCAAGGTATCCTACCCAGAGACGTTTGACATCGAGACAAATGTCAGGCATTTGGCGATATATTGGACATGCATAAGAATGTTAGTCTGCCAAAATTAAATGTCCACGAGTATTTGACAGATCCACCGATAATTTAGATACCCACAAGTTAGCCATGCTAAACACCTTCCATGGAAAGGTGTGATAATGTTAGACATCACTGAGTTGTCAGACGTGCAACCAGATGTTAGATAACCAACGAAAGGTAAGGCATGCATAGGAATATCAGGCATCTAATGTTATCCATTATTGTTAAATCCCTCAAAGCGATATTAAACAACCACTTGAAAGTGGATGTCTTTTCCACGAGAAACTACACAAGCAAAGGGATATTAGGTGTCGACATGGCTGCTATATATCTAACAACTTTTTAAAGATACTCACAAAGACATTGTATATCCAAAAGGCTATCAGGCATCCAACCCGATGCTGGACATGCATAGGAATATTAGCCTTCCAAAAACCGAACTTCTACGGAGACATTAAATATCCTCAAAAATGATAGACATACACCCAAACCTAAAGGTATCCACAGTTAAACATCCTCAACGAGATTAGACATTTATGGGGTTAACAGGAATCATCAAGAAAACGTTAAATATCCACCGTGGCGTTAGCCACTCAATAGATGTTAAACATCCAAGGCGATGTTAGACATTCAAGGATAATGAAAATGTTGTCGCGTCTGCGACAACATTTTCATTTCCTGGCTTGTATACGACTTTTGCGCCGTATTCCTCTATTGTGTTCTTCCAACGCTTGATTTTAGTGTTCGTATTCTTTTCTGAGATCGCATAGGTTAGTGACTGGTGATCGGTGTGTATTGTTAAGTCTGATATCCCCTGTATATATAGTCTTAATTTATTTAGTGCGAACATTATTGCTAATAGTTCTTTTTCGTTTGTCGCGTAATCTTGTTCCGTCTTACTGAGACTCCTAGATATGAAAGTTATTGGTTTTTTACCTTGGGAAAGGACTGCTTCAATTGCTGTGTTGGTTGGGTCTGTGGTTAATTCGAAGGCTTTTGAGTAATCTGATTGTGAGAATTATCACATTCGCATTCACATTCTTCTAAGTATTGTTTTAGTTTTTTGAATGCTGATATTTTCTCGTTATTCAATTTTATTACGTAACTTGAGCTTGCATTTTTTGATATGACCTTGTCTGTTCTGAGCAGATTGGTGAGAGGTTTCGCTATCAATCCTGACAGTCCAAGGAATGCTCTGAGTTCTTTTAAGTTTGTTGGTTCGGGGTATTGCTTGATTGTTTCTATTTTCTCGGGGTCAGTTTTTATAGATTTATGGCTAATTATGTCAAAACAAAATACATGATTTTGGCGAGAGCAGGTGGACCTCAGACAACACATATAAACGTCAGAGGCAAGATATTCGAAAAAGTTAACGAATTTAAATATCTGGGAACGATACTGATGGCCGGTAACGAAATGTCGAAGGAAATTAACAAAAGACTACACTCCGGCAATGCTAGTTGGCACGCAGTCAATAAACTGCTGAAATCAAAACTACTATCACATAACATAAACCTCCGTGTTTATAGAACCATAATCATGCCGATTGTTCTATACGGATGCGAAACATGGGCTCTCACAAAACGGGAAGAAAACAAATTCCGCGAATTCGAGAATAAAGTTTTAAGGAGGATCTTTGACGGTAATTATGACGAGGAGGCAGGACAATGGAGGAAACTCCACACCCACGAACTGGAAGAGCTATACCGCAAACCTACAATAGTGAAAGTAATCAAGTCGCGAACATCAAGATGGGCCGGTCATGCAGCGCGAATGGGCAACGATAGGGCCGTGCATAGAATTCTTGACAGTAGACCAAAGGGAATGATACCGATAGGACAGCCACGACGGAGATGGAAGGAAAATGTTAGGTTAGACCTTGAGGAGATCGGATCGGCTGCTCAAGCGTGGAAGGTTATTCTGTCTGTCCCGCGAACAATCCTACTTTCTCGCACCACCGGTGGATCTGTCTCGACAGAAGATCGCATTGTTACATCAACCGATTTCGCTGATAACGATCGCCGAAACATCTAATGCTCGCTATATGAATCCTTTTCTCGCCAATGTAAATATGACTGATCACTACCAGATGAATTATGTTTACATTTCATGTAGGTTTATGATCGTTTACATGATCGAGTTCGTGGAATGGATTATCGATTTTGTATTGCTGCCCATGTTTTGAGGCGTTGCCGCTTACTCTGTACAGGATGAAAAGAGCGCCTGCGAACTGCTAGATAGAAGTTCCATGATAATAATGTAGGGGCAGCCTGGAGGTGATTATGTTTTCTCATCTAACACCTACATTGATGATAGACATCCACAGAGTTCTTTGATATGCTGGACATCCTGACAGATGTTATGTGTGTGTGTGTGTGTGGGGGGGGGGGGGGGGGGGGGGGGGGGGGTCAGTGCACCGGCATGGGCGCTCGGTTCTACTACGACCCCACAAACTGTTCTCTGTCACTCACCGATTGTTCCGCCGAATAGAAAAAAAAACGATCAGCTGGGACAAGGAAAGTACAATAAAACACACAGGAACTTTTTGTTTATAGATGATTTTTATTTCAATTTATTTGAGAGTACAATTCACATGTTTAAATGTTTGCTTATTTGGTTGACTTAAAACGTCATAGTTAAAGAATGTTACCAAGTAAAGTGCGAAACATCAAGATAAGGCACATGCAAATGTAGACAGTAGTCACGGTGAATTTCACAATTACTTATACGTTAGATTTTTTGGATACTGTTACTGATAAGACACAAACACTATTCTTTTATGCTGTAGTGTTATGAGGTATGATGTATAGTGCCGTCATTGGTACGGGTTCTACTCCTATCCCATGCTGTCGATTGCCGGTATTGTCACCAAACTAGCATGCGCTATCTGTTGCCTCTGAGAGTCTTCCCAATAATCAATAACCAAAACACCGACGGTTCGTCTTTTTTCTTTTTTAGTATAAATTAGCAAACCCAAAATACAACTACACTAAAAACATCGCTTCTTCTAGCTTTGCAAAACAAAATGACTCCATCGTTCAAACGTATCCGATAATTAAAAGGATTTAACATGAATTAAACCGTAATCCTTGTGGGCACAGTTTTTGTGATCCAAATGTTATATTGAAATTAAAACAAAAACATGAATTAAACCTCAATTACTTGTGGGCGCAGTTTTTGTATATGATTTATTTCAAAAGAGCGTTCGTACACTGACAGAGTTGCGTTCAGGCTGTGGATTTATTTAACGTGGATGCCCGACTTGCCTCCACGGAATCCGTATTGCGATTGAGTATATCAACCGAAGCGACAGAATACCAAAAATTCCATCCATCGCTTCGGTGACCATATAAGGGATGGTCTTCTTTGCATTGGTCCAGCAAAAAAGGGGTGTAACACACCTCACGATGGTCGTCTCTGCAGCTCATGGCGTGTGTGTGTCCACAAGCATGCGGGCCGTGGATCGGTCAAATCCACAAGGGGAACATTAGCTGGCATGGTTGCAGCAGGTGCTACTATCTCGACATAGAGATTTAGGTGGTTACACGATCAGCGACTGCGTAGAGCATTTATGCTGATCGTGCACATCTTGGCGGCATCTCCACGTAGTCGAATTCTCGATGGTAATTTTCCATTTATGAGAACTCGAATTCCTTGAGCGGTCAGCCGTATGCCTTAATGTATTTGTCGGTCGGATGGCCGACCGATGTGGGCAGGTATGCAAAAGGAAAAGATGTAACATCTCCTGCACGTGTGCGGCTGACGCGTAAGGCTATATCTCCTTGATGTGGTTCGGGCAATGTTGGTTGCTTGATGGTGCACCCAAATTGCTCTTACTTGTGGAAGATACTTACAATTGCTAATGGAATTCGATCCGAGACGCGTGTACTGAATTGGTTCGGGTCATGTTGGTTGCTTGGTGATGCAACCAAATTGCTTATGAGCAACATGTCTGTTGGGTGCTGATGGATTTTGCATCAGCGAATATCATGAATTTACAGCATTACAGGTATTTATAGTTCAACTATGTAAAGGTAAGTACATGCTTTATTGTGTTTTGGTGCTGTGGGGAGCAGTTACCTGGATGGTTGATGGGAAGGTAAGCAGTGGCGTTCAAAGGAACCTCCACAGTGTATTTAACAGATAACATCTAAGAGAGTTTACAAAAACTATATCATCGCGGACGTACAAGTATGCACTTATCAGAGTGATCAAAGAAGCTGTCCCGTTTTACAAAATTCTCTCCCCACGCATTGTTCTAGATTTGAATTTTATTGTAACTGCGGAAGGCTAAAAACTCGATTCGCGACTCGCGCTTAGGAATGAAAAACTCGACTTTACTTTACACTCGGGGGCGTGCACACCCCCGTTGATCGCGGCGGTTACAGGGCGAGTACCGATGTGCGCGCACTGATGGTTGTAATAAGACTCAATCGAGGGTTGAAATCCGGCCCTTGATTCAGCCCTCAATTCGTTGGTGGGCTTGTCAGAACATAGAGAAGATTTATCTCTTTGGTGAATAACCAGGGAGATGATCTTCGTTGGTGTGTGTGTGTGTGATCGTGTAGATCACATTGTTTATCGATGCGTTTCGGCCATAGATAAACGAAGCCTAAACAAGGGAAAGAGAACAAAGGGAGAAGCGACCCAGGGCATAGTTCTGTAATGAGGGTTCAGCTAAGTAAATATGCTGGCATTCATTAGGTGCTAATGGATTTTAGATGTTTATGGCATCTCTGACTGCAGTAGGGACTGAGTTCTTGTTTGCATTTGGAAATGCTGAAGAATTCGGTTTTAGTGGCTTTTGCGCTGATTGTTTGCAGCTGCGTCAACAAGCTGCTTGGTGTTGCTTTGTGTCGTTAGACAAATAGGTCGGCAACCATTGTGCATGTAAAGACAATTGTTGTTGCGCATGTGAGGCTGGGAATAGAATATAACATTATGATATATACATGGTACGGTAACCGAATTGTTTTCTTTCAGAAACATGATACTTGACCTTTAAGGAATTCTTCTCGGAAAATACATATGATGCATATGAATTATGAATGGTTGAGAATTCTTTTAGGGAAATTTTGCCGATGCGTGGATGCATGGAGAATGGTGTACCGAATTCTTTCAGAGAATTTGAATAGCGCATTAAATGCGTGAATGCTGGGAGGATTTTTTTCAGAGGAACTGGGATAAAAGCTTAATGAGGATATGTCCTTGGTGAAGGGGATTTTTGCAGGTAACTGCGAATTTGCCAAGGGAGTTTGGGGTTGAAATTGTGGGTGGTTCTTGTGTAAAGTTAAAGAACCCCCACGGTTACACGGGGAGTTTTCACTTGGGTAGGAATGTTGTACATCAACAACTGTGTTACATACCGTAGACAATGTAGACATTCTCAGCGAATATATAGACAAGAGATACCAAGCGGGAGAACGATAACTCGAGAGGTGTATTTTATATATTTCCCACCTTTATCATCATCATCATCATCATCGGCACTACAACCGGGAGCCGGTGTTGGCCTTATTTAGCAAGTCCTGGGGCTTGTTAAATTTTCCATAATGATTTTTTTTCCGGGCAAGGTCATTAGTCTTGCGCCAGAGGCTCCCCGACGGTGAATCGAACCCCGGTCTCGCGCGTGACAGGCGGGTATACTAACCACTATACTATCGAGGAGCCTCCCACCTTTATACTGAAATAAAAAAGAATAAATGATCACGAAAAAACGCACCAATCCCACCAAATACTTGATCAAAGGATGACAAAATGCCTTTATTCCACAAAGCCTACGTCTCTTCAACCCATAAAATTGAACTCCACTTTAAACAAATAACTTTGTGATAATGTTAACATAAAACATTTTTGATTAGTTGTAATTTATGCAGTTTAGCGGTCTTGCTATTTCGCCATAATGCACCCTTAAATATAAATGTCGCTTACCTTGGGTCCGGCCGATTGTCTGAAAGTATTCCTTGAAATCACATTCATCGGAGTTATATCGTGAACATCCCATAAATTTAATTTGCCACCGAACGAAAAATTACACCGCCAAAAAGGTGGCAACAATAACAGCCAACACCAAATTAAACGATTACAAAGGGCCTTCAAGGCCCCCCCTTTCCACGTCGTCCCATTGTGACTTTTAGCTACTTGCTTTATGGGTCTACTTTAATTTTTCCAAATCGTAAACTCTAAAGTTAGAGCCATTAATTTCACGATCATCTCATAAAATCTTATTTCTGATTAAATTAACAAAAAAAGCAAAGAAGTCAGAGAAAAAAGTCAGAAAAAAGTAAAAAGAAGGATTTTTGAAGAGTGGGGAAAAAACAGAATTATTCGTTTTGTTTGTCCTTCTTTTGTTAAATCTTCCACTCGTGCGAACTTCTTTCTAATTCCACCCTTATTCGAGGGTGGGATGTTTTCCCAGTGTTTTGTTGTGTTAGTTCTGGCTTCGTGGTCTTCTTCCCTCCATTGCGGAGACGGGCGTTAACAAGATGACAAAGTATCGCCGCTGTGTGCCGCGACTTCACAAATGCTCTGCTATATGCTTTTACTGCTTTTATGGATTTATCTGTCTACAAACTGAACGGGAGAGTGCTGACAATATAATACCAAAGTAATTAAGGGCCCTCCCAATAAGCGAGGATCTGGACAATAAATGTTTACATTCACAGGAAAATATCCTCGTCAATGAGCCATCATGAAAATGTTTTTAAGGCAACTTGCCTGGATTCTGGCTTTCAAGTGAAGTGACCTTCGGACAACTACTTAGCCGGTTACATAAAACTCGGACAAATTAGGATTTTTGAATTACATCAAACGAATTAATGGTATATACTTTCCGTTTCATTTATTGTTTTGTATCCTCCCCCTCTTTGCATCACAAATTCTCACTAAGGGGGGTGATGTCATAGTTCCATGTTACACACTTTACCTTCGCCCTAAATCTTCAGCTAAGAGACACGCGAAACCAACGAGTACGTCGGTCTATAATAAACAGCATCCTTGTCAGCAGTCAATCAGCATCTACTATTCTAAGCTTCGTAAAACGTTAACAGACTCTCGACAGGGACCGTTACAAGGACAGACAGGAATGTTGAATATAACAATAGGATTTTTTAACGATGACAACACCACAATTAAATCTCACAAACTCAATTACACTTAGTGAGAAACTAATAAGCAGGACGTGGCAGAGTTCGCGAATATCCTCTACTAGAAGGGCGGAACGGAAACTCCCCCGTCTCGGGATCTAATTTGATCGTAAAAAATCATTTACCGTGAATCGAAATTTGCGTTCCCATTAGCCTAGTCGGGAATTTTCACACTCCATTTAGTGTTGTAAGAAATTACTTGCCATGCTACTGCGGCGCATAGTTGGTCCGCATCGTAGTTCCTTGCCGTTCACATGAATGTATAATACAATACATAGCCATAGACGTTAAACAATAAAATTACATTAATAAAGTAAAACGTTTAGCTTTGGTTAATCCTCGACGCGAAACAATTAGATGTTCCAAGGGTACATGTTCTGGGCGGTTGGTGGTTTACTTGGGCAAGGATGTTCTATAGACTTGTTGAGAAGTTATGAACATTTTTAAGGACTTCCATTTTTATCGAAATGGGATTAATAAATGAAGGAAAAATTCAATTAGGTTGACTTCCTCTTTTATTCGTCCTTCGTCTTGTTAATAACTTCTGTTCCAAAGGCATAGCTATAGCAATTTTTGGGAAATTCACAATCGGAATTATGGTGAAGAAGGATACGGTTTTCCTGGGCGATTGGATGAAAGGGAAACTCACGAATTGGTGAAACTGAATAGGAAAAGGTTTATGTTGGGTTTCCCCATCCGGATTTTGGATCGTAATCTCGGTGATAACTTTGGATTGTAGCAGGAAACAAAATTTAAAAGAAGCTTACAACCGAACCGATGTGTAGGTCAGCTTGTCTAAGTGGGGTTGTCACTGAAATATAATTCCCTCTTAGATACACTGTAATCTGGGAAAAATCTTACTGTTATTTTAGAGTGATCTAATTTATAAGAGGCAGTATAATTTGGGGATTGAAGCAGTATCCTCCGCTGATTATAGGAAGGACAACGACATGCTTAACTGTAGGACGTAAACGTTTTATTGTCGGTTGATTTCATAAATAACGAGAGAACTCCTCTATCCTACTCTTGTGCTCTTAGCGTTTTCTAAATTTAAACTATACTCTCCAGTGTGGAAAGTGGATTAAAAGGAAATATCTATATTCGTATACGTTTCTTTTCCTGAGAAAATATCCCATACCACTGACGCAGCCAACTGATATTGAGATTTGTCTTGAGTTTGAGATAGTAGGTTTATATGAGTCCTGTAGCAAAGCCGCAAGGTTTTACATGGCTGTTTTTACGTGGCTGTAAATGTTGTACGGTACTATATTATTTTTCAGCATATCTGTATAGGACTTCTTATCTCTTGGATCAAAACACTTTTAATTATACAGTCAGTGGCGCTTTGAGCTAGGAATTCCTCCTGTGGTTTACTTATATACAGTTGTCGCGACTCTGTTTTGTTAAAAGAATTGTACGGTGTGCAGATTCATTGGGACAACTGGTTCCGTTTGTCTTGCGATGGCTCTGTTTCGTGGGTTGAAAAGTGGCCGTGTGGCCACTGATTCTGCAGTTCTTGAATGTGCGTGAGTTTGGCAAACTCCGATTTGGAGACTGCTCTTCGTGTGTTATGTTCTGTAGGGGTTCAGTTTCAGGAAGCAAGTCTCCTTATCCTGAAAAGGATGTGGGATCTCTTAAAATAGACTGCTCCTGAAAAAACTATCCTACAAAGGGGTCGTCGCAGTGCTTGCTCTGATCCAGAGGGAAGAGCAACGTCCTTGATTTGGCCTCAGTCCTAATCTGCAATTTTTATCTCTGTGGGGGTACCACTGCTCTACTCACCAGTTGTTAGCCAGTAAATAAAAACAGGGTTTGCTTTGTTTTCCTAATGTATATCCTTTTTTTTATTTCAAATTAAAGATCGGCCCTTCTCCTGGGGTACTTCCTCCAGGGACAAAGAATGATATTATACTGCGGCCTTTCTCCTGGATTTCTTCCTCCACGGACAATGGACGATATTATACTGCGGCCTTTCTCCTGGATTGCTTCCTCCAGGGACAATGGACGCTATTATACTGCGGCCCGGAGATCACTTAACTATTCCTTTATAAAGGAAAACAAATCGAGATTTCTATTCCGAAAATACACATTTTCATACAACAATCTCGATTTTTGGGTATCCATATATTTGGGTGGATAATTTTATGAATAAATTAATCAGAGGACATATTGCGAGAGCAATAAGCTCGTCCAATGACCTAATTTTCGGGGCCTATTATCGAAACACCTTGTACTATGGAGTACCTGGCTGACTTTCTAACAGACAACTTGTCTCACAGTTTTGCTCGTGCTATTTATCTTAATCAACCGTTATTTTCACAATAATTTTCACAATTTAATTATCATTATCTTGTTTTCTTTGCCTCGTTTTCCGCATACAAAAATTTGAACAAGTGTTAAAACCGTTAAGTTATGGCCCCTGGGCCACGTGTGTTAAACAAAATTAAGCGCAAACGGTTGCGTTACGACCCCGTTATTGGAGGCCAAACTCCTCCCGATAAACTTTCAAAAGTGAGCAATAAAGTTCTAGAAAAATCTAAAATGTGTTCAAACACTAACTTTTTTCAACCACTTCAAAGTCTGATGGAAGACTCTCCTGAAATGGATCCGACCAATGACGAACAGTGCGCAGAACTTCCTAAGGAAACCGTTCCGCCAATTGTGGTATTAAAAACAACTAGTGCTCAAGTGCGTGATATTTTGAGCAACATTAAGATAGACAAATACTTAATCAAAAACATTTCGCTTGGGCAAAAAATAAGTGCCCCAACAATGGACATATATAATAAAATCAGAACCGAACTCTTACGGTTAAAATGTGAGTTTTTCACCCACTCACGTAAGGAAAATCGTCCATTAAAGGTAGTGTTATCCGGGCTAGACTTAATTAGCAACGATAAAGTGAAAAATGAGCTAATTGCACTCGGGATTAAGTGCCTAGATGTTAAAACCATCACATTAAATCCGTCAACAAAAGCCCTGTACAAACACTACTTGTACATCGTCTACATTCAACGCGGTACTGTTAAATTAAACGAACTAAAACGGAACTACTCCACCCTGTTCAAAACCATCGTTCACTGGGACTTTAAAAAACATAATCCAGGTAAGGTCACACAATGTCACAATTGCCAGCTTTATGGTCACGGCTCGATGCATTGTCATATAAATAGCTTCTGTGCAATATGTTCGGGAAACCATAAAACATTAGACTGCAAAACGAATGAGGTCATCAAGTGTGCAAATTGTAGTGGGCCACATAAATCCACCGATCCAGAATGCATAAGCCGAAAGCAGTACATAGACATTCGCCGCAAATTATCCCCACGCGGACGTGGTACTGGAAATACAACGTTCCTACAGCCTCCGAGTGACAAACAGCAGCCATGCCCGACCGATTATCCATTGATAATTTTCCTCCACTACCCCGATCTGTGCGTCAACCTTCACTTCCTTCATCCACCTGGGCTTCTGGCCTCCATCAAACCCAGCAACCTTCCAACAGTGATACGACACACACGAAGAAAAATCCGTCAGAAACATTAACTAATGATAACCTGTTCTCATTTAGCGAGATAAACTCTCTTCTTAATGAAGTTGTAACCAAGCTTAGTGCTTGTCAAACCAAAGCTGACCAATTTAACGTCATTACTTCATTAGCTATTAAGTACATATACTCGGAAAAAGCATGTTAAGAAACTCTCTTAACATCATAACTCGGAATGCGAGAAGCATCAAAAACAAAAAGCATGAATTTTTTAGTTTCTTGATAAATTTTAATATTGACATTGCACTTGTTTCAGAAACCTGGCTCAAACAAGACATTTTTTTCTCACATCAAAATTACACATGTTATCGCCTAGACAGGGTACATGCTAGTGGTGGAGGTGTCGCCTTTGTTGTGAAAAAATGTATAGAACATTCCTTGCGTCCTTCATTGCGCCTCAAGTTAATTGAGGAAATTAGTATAGCTGTAACATTAAGTGACAACTCCAAGGTGAGTCTTTTTTCGGTCTATTTCCCTGGAGGAAATAGAAACCTAGAGAAATCTACGTACTTTAAGCGGGATCTGCAAAAATTGTATAGAGTCAACACTCGAAACAAGGTAATTATTGGTGGTGATCTAAACTGCAGACATCAGTCGTGGAATTGTCTTAGGGCAAACAGCTGGGGTAACATTTTACTAGATGTCACTGAATCCAGCCCAAGTTTTTCCATGCTTTATCCACTTCTCCCCACCTATATCCCAGCGAGTGCTAACAAGAACCCCTCAACTCTTGATCTATATATCACTAATATTCCAAATTACTGCACAGTGCCATTAACTCTAAATGCGTTAAGTTCAGACCACCTTCCGATCAGCCTCACAGTGAACCATACAGAAGTTGTAAATCGTACCAGTTTATACCACAACTATTCCGCCGCCAACTGGAATTGTTATAAATCATATATAAACACGAACTTGGTTCTAGGTGATACCAGCCTAAATTTTATAACCTGCAGCGAGCACATTGATATCCTATGTAACAATTTTGTTTCTGTTATCAATAGAGCGGTCGATCTTGCGATACCTAAATGTTCCACTGCTCCAGTTGATAAGGCACCACTTCCTGAAAATATCTTACATCTGATTAGGCTACGAAACTCTAAAAGAAGAAAATGGCTGCGTTATAGAATCGATTGTTTTCTGGTTAATGTTAAAGTCTTAAATAATATCATTAAAAACGAAATCTCAACATATAGGAACAAGTGTTGGAATAAACACCTTTCCTCTCTTGACAAAGCAAGCAAACCGTTCTGGAAAATATCAAAAATTATGAAAAAGAGAGTGTCCAGTATTCCTCCGTTTAAAGTTCACGACAAGTTGTTTATTTCTTCAGTGGAGAATACTTGCTAACACGTTTAGTAAGAACCACTCCATATCTATGCATCTAAGCGACGCGTATACTGAAGCTGAAGTTGCTAACACTATCTATGTACTTTCTCAAACACCAGCTGAAAGTACTTACGCAACTAATATCAGCAAAGTTAAAGAATTGATAAAAAAATCGAAATCAAAAAAGGCTGCGGGTCTCGATAATATTAACAAAAAATTAATCAAAGCACTTCCACCTGCTGCAAGTAACTATTTAACGTTCATTTTCAACGCTTGTCTTAAGAATTGTTATTTTCCGGACTGTTGGAAAACAGCAAAAGTAATACCTATCCCGAAACCCGGCAAACCGAAGAACAGCCCCGAAAGCTACAGACCTATTAGTCTACTTAGCTGTCTAAGTAAGCTCTTAGAAAAAATCATTAAGGAAAGGATTGATCGTTTTGTGGAAGACAATAACATCTTGCCAAACTTTCAGTTCGGTTTCCGTAGTGGTCACAGCACAATCCACCAAGTCTTGCGCATTAAAAACCACATAGCTGGTAAATTCATCGACAAGGAGTCAACGGGACTGGTTCTTCTAGATATCGAAAAAGCTTTTGATACGGTATGGCACGATGCCTTGATTTATAAGCTACTAAAACTTAAGCTGCCAATACCGCTTATCAAAATTATCCAAAGCTTTCTTCGTTCGAGAAAATATGTTGTGAGTTTAGGAACCGACATATCCTCTACTCACCAAATCCACCATGGTGTACCCCAAGGCTCGGTCCTTGGTCCCATATTATTTACATTGTTTGTCGCAGATTTACCATGTCTAGGTGAAAACATTCAGGTAGCTATGTTTGCCGATGATACAGCCATTTTCTCTTCGGGTGCCTTATTCACTAATGTCTACAACTCTTTGCAAGCAGCTCTTGACAAGCTAGCAGTATATTACAGCAAATGGAAAATAAAAATAAATGGTAATAAAACACAAGCTGTCTGGTTTTCGAGATGTAGGAAACACTGCTACCTACCAAATGGCACTAAACTCAGTATGTGTGCAGTTGATATTGATTGGTCCGAAGACTGTAGATCTCTAGGTATTATTCTAGATAAAAAACTTATCTTTCAAAAACACATCACTACCACAATTGACAAAATAAACAAAGTCGTAAGAGTTATGTACCCATTAGTGTGTAGAAAGTCAAAGCTTAGCATCGAAAATAAAATTATAATATATAAAACCATTTTTCAAGCGATACTCCTGTACGGGGCCCCTGTATGGTGTAACTGTGCTCGCACACACAAAATAAAATTGCAAAGGTGTCAAAATAAAATATTGAAAATGTTGCTGAATTTGCCATGGCATTATTCGACACATGAACTACATGAAAACGCCAACGTTAAACCGGTAGAGTTCCTTATTGACAAAATCAATCGAAACTTCTTCGTCAATTGTTCTTTTTCTGACAATGTTCTCGTTTCCCGTCTTGCGTTATCCTAAATCACTACATATGTACTCTGTCTATGAAAATTATATCGAGGTCATTACTATATAATATAACCGGAAGCTCGTGCAATATTAGTCTTAAGATCCAAATAAGGGTTTTTTCTTGTAGTTTTCCCTTAATTTATTATTTGTTATTCATTAAAATTGTGCTATTGTCGTTATATAGATTTAAGATTATAGTTGTAAAGGAATTGCTATCCTAAATCTCTTAAGTACTAGTTGTAAAATATACCATAAATGTAATTATCTACCAATAAAAAATTGAATTGAAACCGTGTACTATGAGAGCGTGCGTCGCAACGGCTTTGTTCCACCAGAGGCGTTCCTTGACTTGGATATGAAAGGGCTTATACAGGATAGATCCGGAATTCCACTGATCTATCATGTAAGTAGATCATCTGTAGACGGGCGATTGTGCTACGACCGGGAAGTAACGCGCACCGAAGAAGAGCTCCTGCGCTTCAGTAGGGCTATCTCCCACAGAGACCGGGACGATAGTATTAGACAGCGTCAGCAGTTCTGGTGGTTGAATGGCATATAAACACCTGGATACCAAAGTCGGTATAGATTCATAGTATCATCAGCTAGCTTACATAGACTTAGCTTTTCTAGAATTAGGGTAGTATAAGATTTAAGTTAAGTTAGGTTAAATGCTTTTACATAAAAAAAAAAAAAGTAGGTAAGTTAAGTAAGTTAAATTTTAAGAAAAAAAAACAACAACAAAATTGACAAAGTTTTTCAAATTTTTCTTTGTATTTCAACTAATTATCAGTACTGCCACAAAGTTCTGTCGCCGAAAGGCAAATTATACAAATGTTAAGTAATGTTTAGCTTAGAGCGTCTGCGAAGGACCAGTAAGTTATTATATAAGATAATTAATCTAGAATTTAAGCATTTTTTGTCTAGCCTTTAATTTATAAATTAAGAATATAAAAAGAAAAATAAAAAAATGTTTTAAAAATGAAATGAAACATACTTCGCACTTGATTTAAAGTTGTGAGTAAAATATTAGATACCCGTTCCCCTAAACTCATCGAATATGGCTACAGAAATCAGCACTATTCTACGTCAAAGTCTCAATTTATTACGTTAGTTCTTTTCTTCATGCTATCCTGTAGGCTCCTTTTAGGCAAGGACGAACGGGTTTGTGGGGGTTCGTGGCGGTTCCGCCAAACCTCACGGCCCACTTACCTGAAAAACCGCCATAACTGCTACCCAACTTCATTATGTTCGCTAATGCAATCACATTAGGACCTTAAACGCTTTACGCATTAAATAGAGCAATTTATAATCTAAAAGTCCCTGTAAAGAATCCTTACCTTTCATGCATCTCTTCGCATATAAATTCCCTATAAGAATTCTTCCCTAACTAATCATGAATCCCTAAATCATCCGGCACTCTGGTATGCCAAGCAATTCCGCTGTTCACGTGCATGCCGCATGTCCCTGGCAATTCCACGGCCTCGGCAGCCTTTTGTCCGAGGGACAAAAGCAAACACTAGCGTCTAGTGTCATAAACCGAATTCCTTCGCATGTAAACATGCATAAAAATTCGATCGCATTTCGTTCAGCAAGATACGGTACACGACCACCCGTCGTGTACCTAAATTGCTTTAGCATCACCAGCATAATTGCAACACGGCTATTTACCCAGTTGCCATAGATTCACCCATGATTTGTTTTCCAACGAACAAACCATCACAACTTTGTGCTTAGCCACCAAACGAATTATCCAGCATATACAAATGCAAGCAAATTCGTTTCAGCCACCGACCCAAGATACGACATACAATTTTCATTGTATAAAGTATCGCAACCATTAGCACCTTTCCCAATGTCTATTCGTATATTTACACAAGGGCATCATGCATCTAAGACTTTTATGGTGCCCTCGTCTAGTCTTTTGTCTTACCACATTTCTTCGATGCCTCGTCGTCTATTTATTTAGACGCGATGCACTTCATATACAACGATCTTCTCGATCCCTTTGTCCTTGCCTGCTTTGTTTTTCCATGTCCTTGTTTCATGAGAACACCAATGTGATCTCCGCGATCACACATACACCCATACACCACGATCTTCATTACGAGATCTGGTTTTCTATTCCACCAAGAGAGACTTTACGTTTCTCTGGTGGTAAGTCAAAACGTATCCTTAGTGGAGAGGATATCTACCACCACACCACAACCTCACCCCATTAGCGAGCTGGCTCTGCACGAGCCGTTCATCGCTGAGGCTTATTACATCTGCCGACCACAATTGTCATGCCGCTCCCGCTCCCGGTGCACACGGGGCCGCGAAAGTCAACCGCGAGTCGCGTGAGTAAAGTTTTGATATACACGTCGTCGGTTCATTACAGCGGACGTGTACGCGTGATTTCAGTGTCTAATTAGATTAATTTACGACTTAAATATGTAAAATTACGAATTATCCTTAACAATTTTAAAGATAATAACGAAAGTGAAATAAAATAAAAATTAATTACGAACAACAAAACAACTTGTGTTTTAATTTCTATATGGTAGACGGTATGTCGTGCAGTTTTGTACAAGTTGGTGGACAGTGTTTTCCTTTACTCCCGGTTGTGGACAAATGTGGCGGCGTTTCGTTCTTTTACTCGACGAACAATTTCTTGGTGGAACATTATGATGGACGAGGAAGATGAACGGAGTGTCCGTGTTTAGCACAATACTTCCTCCCCACAGGTTCTCTAACCTTACGCAAAGAAGAAATGGCAAATCTGCACTTAACTGCAAACATTTCCTTCATCAAGGATATTTAATGCACCTAGTGCATTACCTAAAATTCTTTGCAAAGAATTCTTACCATTCATACATCGAATGCATTTTCAAAATTTCCTGAAAAGAATTCATTTGCATACACAACCATAATGAGGAAAACTATTCGGCACCCTGTTTGCCAAGCAAATCTGCTGCACACGTACACACCACATTTTCATGGCAATTCCATGACCTCGGAAGCCTTTTGTCCAAGCGACAAAAGCAAATACACGCATCTAGCGTCTAGTGGCCATAAATCGAATTCTTCAGCATACAAACATGCAAACAAGAATCTCACCCTTGCCGCTAGCAAGATTCAGTGCACATCACCATTGTGTAACGAAATCCCTTTTAGCGCCTTTTTCTAGCAATGCAGACCATGTACGCAGCTGCATCTATGCACTTAATAATGTCCTTTGTTCATCTTCTCTTTTCCCAATTTCGTTTCCCATGATCTTCGTTGCATGAGCAAGCAATGGATCTATTAGCACATTTGCTAATAGATCACCACGGTGAGATCCTCTCCAATTCACCACCACAAAGAGAGACTTCACGTTTCTCTCAGAGAAAAGAAAACTCACCCTTAGCTGGGAGAGTATTCACAGTCAGTCGTAATTCAACCACCAACCAGGGCGAGTCGTTCACGGGAGTCTTATTTTAACCACCGCCGCGTGCACAACCCCGAGTTTATAGAGAGTTTAGTAACGGAGCGTAACAGAGTGTTTTGTCGAGTTAGAGCCGGGTTCATTTTCTAGACAAAATCGTTTTGCAAACGGCAGGCAAAGAGAAATTCGAGACATTTTCCGATACAATTCGTGTGCTCTACAGTTTAGTGAATTTGTAATCATTATTAAGTTTAAAAATGCCGTCTAACGTGAATAATAACTTGTACAAATTCGTTCCATACTTGTGTAAAGCATATCAATCCAACACCATTTAATCAAAAATAAAGAACATTTAAACAAGAAAACATTGAGCTTATTTTATAAACAAATATTGAAAATTCAATTGTTGTCCACACAAATAATGTTTAAACTCCGTGAAATCCTGTGTGTTTTATTTCCTTGTCCTTGTGAGCTGTTTGAGGTGTCATCGTGAGGTTGTGGACCATGAACTCGATGGGGATAGGAGTGAAACAGTTCCCGTGCCGGCACATCTACTTCCTACCCCAACATCATCATCATCATCATCGGCACTACAACCGGGATCGGGTCTTGGCCTTATTTAGCAAGTCCCAAGGCTTGTTAAATTTTCCATAATGATTTGTTTTTTCCGGGCAAGGTCATTAGTCTTGCGCCAGTTCCTATCCCCACAGGTTCAGACAAAATGGCCGCATCTTAGTACGAATATTGCCTTTTAAAACCCAACGTTTTCAATCGTAAACTTTTCGTTAAGAATTATACTTTAATTAACAAAATAACCTAATGCTATGTAAAGCGATTTTGAACTTTTTTCTTTTTTTATTAATCAAACACACCATTCACGTTTTTCCCTTCACGGGTCCAAACACGGCTTACTAAGGCACTTGTCAAAACACAACTCCTCACGTCGTTGCATCCAATCTCCCTTTAAACGGTTGGCCATTAACCTGTAGCCCCGGACTAGCATTTGTCTTTCATTTGGCGCATGTCTTACAACATTTTACAACGAAATAAATAACATGATGTGAACCCCAGCTATGTAAAAGTTAGGACAGAGGTTTGGCGGTCCTGTGAACCTCATAAATCACTGTGGTGTTAAATACCTCTTCGTTCAGCTAAAAAAGTCATACATACCGGTGTCCTCAACCCCACGTATCCACAGACACATGGGCCAAATTCCACTACCAACTTCTCATGCCTGGACGGTTATTGAAGGGCACTACAACAAAAAACGTATTCGTTTAGCAACCCATTAGTTGGGAAAACACAAGTGGGCCGGCGCGAAAGCTCTAGACCCCGACAGCCATTACAAATCCCACGCGAAAAATACGGCGAGAAATAAACAATATTTATGATCTTCTCTTGAACCAACTGCAATTTGGTTTTCCCTTATTCAAAGGACCATTGTGGGAACAGAAGGTAAACAAGAAACGAACCAACACTTTTCCTACAAGAAGATACAAACCTTGTAAAAGTATCGCAGACGAAGATACAGACATCGGCCGAGGAAATCATCAAGGCCCTATAATCACATGCGGCAGCACCCTCGCACATCTGTGTGGGTTCTTTCAAAATACGCGAAGAACCACCCACAATTCCAACCCCAACTCCCGTCACCAACCCGCAGTCACCTGCAAACATTTCCTCCCCAAGGGCATTGTTTCATGCACAAGCATCACACCAATTATCTTGAAAATAATTCGGTTAACATACAAAATAACCGTCATAAATCAGGAAACCTTATCGACGCCCCTGTCACCCAGCGTATCCTTCCACACACGTGCGCAGCAGATTTTCCCGGCTTATCCACATTCACGGCAGCCTTTTGTCCAACCGACAAAAGCAGTTTTCGCATCTCACGTCTAGCCGCCAAAAACCGAATTCACCAGCATGTAAATATGCACATAAAAGAATTCGATCCTTTCCGCCGGCACAATCACCATTGTGTATCTAAATTACTTTTAGCACCAGTTTTCCTAATGGAATGCAGCTTATTTATACAGCTGCGTGCGCATCACCACACGGTGCCCTTTGTCCCATCTCCTTTTTCCCGGTTTCGTTTACCCATGACCTCGCAGCATGGGTGTTACGTGAGTAACCGTTCCATCGTCCTTGTTCTGGCGGGGGCTGAACTCGGCCGAGGAACAAACGAGTTGCTACTGAAAGGCCGTATAGGAGAAGCCAGCGTTCGGGTAACGGTATTGGTCCTGGGGCGGTTGATTTCGGATCTGCTGTCAAGGTCACTGGAGTATGACTGGATAAGCTTATCGTCGATGGCGTTGGCTGACCCTCTCTCCTATAAATAGCCCATTCACTTGTTGCTGGGTTCGGACACTAACTTCCAGGTATTGGGCGATGGACGACTAATGAATCCCGACAGTAAATTGATGGCTCAGAAAATCATATTCGGTTGAGTGATCGATCGGAGTCGACCGGCTCTGCCCGATCAGGAACAACATTGCTGCACGGTCACCCTTGAGGTCGACCCATTAGAGGGACAGCTGAGGGCCTTCTGGGATATAGAAGAGGTACCACAGATGAAGGAGCGTTTAACGGAAGAAGAGAGGAGGACAATAACACATTTTTCGACACCCACCAGCGTTCAACGGATGGACGATTCGAGAGGGAGATGCCATTAAAACACTTCCCACCGTCGTTGGGCTATTCCAGGGAAGTCGCCATGCAAAGGCTTCTGTCCATGGAGAGGCGATTCAGGCAAAGCCTGAAGCCGGGCCATCAGTATGCTGTATTTATAAGAGAATACCAGGGCATGGGTCACATGCAGCGGGTGACCGAAGAAGACCTAAAAATACCGGAAAACTTATGCTGCTATCGGCCCCACCACGCAGTACATAAAGCCAAGAGTGAAACCACCAACCTCAGGGAGGCGTTTGATGCTTCTTGGGCTGCCAGCAATGGGATCTCTCTTAATGATCACCTGATTATTGGACCGTCCTTGCAGGCGGATCTCATTTCAATATTGACCGGTTTTTGCAAGCATCCTATAGCCCTTACCTTGGATATCGCCAAGATATTTCGCCAAATTCGAGTCCAGCCTGGTCATGTCGACTTCCGAAGAATTATTTGGCGAGACAACCCAGAGGAGGAGTGCCAAACATTTAAACTGCTAACCGTAACATACGGAACGGCATCCGCCCCGTTTCTGGCAACGCCTTGTTTGCTCCAGATTGCCCAGGAAATCGAACACCAGGTGCTGAAGAATCGTACCAGCAGAACGAGGCTGCTGCAGTGGATTGGCATCCCGGGGCAGACTATTTGAGCTACAAAGTACAGGAAATTCCCGAGGTATCAACGCTCACGAAGAGGAAGGTCCTATCACACGTCTCTAAGCTTTATGATCCACTGGAATTGGTCGCGCCTGTGGTGGTGCCAGCCAAACTGGTATTGCAGAAACTGTGGCTTAAAGGTGTCGATTAAAACGACCCTCTGGATGAAGAGACTCTGAGGGAGTGCAGGGATGTCGGTGTAGATCCCATTTTGGTTGGGACATCTGGGCCCTTTCAGTAACATTCGTTCTCGGACGCGAGCGAGAAGGCGTACGGAGCGGTCCTCTGGATGCTGCCCAGGCGCATGTAACCATGCCAAAGACCGAGGTGACTCCAGGTAAGAAGGTGTCCCTCCCAAGGCTCGAGTTATGTGGAGCCCATCTCTTGGCTCGGCTTTTTTCGTTCGTGAGGAATGCGCTGCAAATTAGCGACGGTCAATGCTTCGCGTATGCCGATTCCATCATTGTGCTGTAATGGATATCGGAGCACCGCAGGCGATGAAAGACATTCATCGCAAATCATATGTCATACATTTTGGGAAGGTTACCAAGAGGCCAGTGGCATCGTGTACCGACTGTTTCAAATCCAGCGGATTGTATGCCGAGGGGCCTAACCACAAGGTAGCTCGTCGCAGCGGACCTGTGGTGGTGAGGACCCGCGTTTCTTCTAGACAAGGAGCTGACGTTGCCCCGGACGCCCATTTACCAAGTCCGAGAGGCGGCCACCGGAACACCGATAGATCTCGAGGAGCGTAAGAAACCGTGATTTGTAATCCAGCAAGAGGATATGCCCATAACGAGAAAAGCCTCCACTTTCACTTGAACGGTGCGAACAGTGGCTTGGTTGAAGCGGCTGATCGACAACAGTAGCTGCAACGGAGACAACAGGTCAGCAAGGCGGTCGGGTGTTCTCAATGCTGAGGAATTAAAGATGGCCACACGCATCATATCGCGAGCGGCTCAGGCTGACTCGTTTGAGACGGACCTGACGGCCGGTCGAAACGGGAAAAAATTATCAAAACGAAGTGAACTGGTTGCGCTCGACCCATTCATCGATAAAAAAGCTATCATCAGGGTGGGCGGAAGACTGGAGACACCAAAGATGGAATACGAACGCCGACATCCACCAATCGTACACCGACAACAACACCTTGCAAAGATCAACGTAAAGGACTTGTACTTCAGGCTGATGCACTCCGGAATCCGGTTACTGCTCGGCGCAGTGAACTCTCGGTACTGGATCATAGGGAGTCGAGGGATTGTCCGGAGGGTCATCGCTGAATGCACGGTTTGCGTTCGTCATAAGGCACGGGTGCTATCTCAACGGAAGGCAGCTTTGCCAGCCACTAGGTTTAATCCTGCATGGCCATTTAGTAACACCGGCGTTGATTACGGAGGTCCTATAACTCTTCGGACATGGAAAGGAGGCGGCGCAAGACGAGTCAAAGGCTACATATGTCTCTTCGTATGCTTGGCAACCAAGGCAATACATCTCGAAGCGGTTAGCGAAGTGTCCAGCGAGGCTTTCGTGGCAGCATTGAGGAGATTTCTTGTGCGTAGAGGTTTTTGTTACATCCGATGAAGTGATAATGGTGCCAGTTTCGTTAGAGCATATCGAAAACTGCGAGAAGTTTATGAGCATATAAACCAGAGAAGTACCCGGGACCGGATCATGACGGACTTGGCCACCAACGGGATCGCTTTGAAGTTCATTCCCCCGACAGCTCCACATTTTGGTGGCTTGTGGGAGGTAGGAATCAAGTCCGTGAAGCGTCATCCTAAGCGAGTTATTGGAAATACATTACTGACTTTCGGGGAGTTTACTACAGTATTGGCCCAGATCGAGGCTTGTGTGAATTCCCGGCGGCTGGTTGTCCTGCCAACGAGGCCTGGAGACCCCGAAGCGTTAACCCCCTCTCACTTCTTAGTTGGAGGATCGGCTATGGATGTTCCGGATGTCGATCTGGGGGATATAACGATCGCCTGGCGGTTCAGATGGAAGTATTTGCGGGCATTACGTCGAGCATTTTGGTCCCGATGGAAGAACGAATACCGCCACACATTGCACGCTCGCAACAAATGGTATCATCAGGAACCAAACCCAAGAAATCTGGTCGTGGTGCTTCTGAAAGACGGGCAACTATCTTCAACTTATTGCTCCATGGGAAAGGTTGTCGAGCTTCATCCTGGCAGAGATGGCAGGGTTCGGGTGGAAACTGTAAAGATTCAGGGCAGCACACTTAGGCGACCCGTCTCGAAGTTGTTCCTACTTCCGGTTGCTCAAGATAAGGTAGTTGAACCGCAAGTTCAAGGTGGGCGGAATGTTGGAGACGGATCAGCACACAACTGCCGGCTGGTGGACTGAGGATCGGCTATTTATATCTTTGTTCCTTTGATGAACATGCGAACAGGGACACGGGGACACAAAACAGTGTATATAGGTATAATCGGTAGCAGTTGGGGAGTTGAGGAGAGTACAACTTAAGCAGTTACGGGTAATACACGTAAACTCAGCTAATCAAGAAGAGATCTTGACGAGTTTGAAAGAGCTTGCTCCACCAATATTTATAAGAAAACAAATAAACCAATTTATTCACTTATTAGCCTTTAATTTAAAATCAATTTACACATACCATTGACTTTGAAATAATTGCACATAGCTAAGCCAACGGGCCTTTTCAATTTTGGACATAATTATTGTGTTCAAAAACTTTCTATCCCAAATCACGCGGGTGTTTCTGATCACAGTGTTGTGTCAACTTGCATTCGCATTTACGGAGGATCCCATCATTGTATCATGTATCCGATTATAGACATGCAAGCTGACAATTTTAATTTTACATTGTATTGAAAACCCCCAGACCTTCCTCTTTCCACTGAGAACGGTAGGGAGAAACAATGGCCCAACACGACTTCATGATACTCGGGTTGAAATTTCGCAGATCCAGGAAGTGTAGATTCGAAAATACATACTAAATACCTCATGAGGACCTCACTCTTCATTTCATCCGGATCGTAAAAAAATGAGGTAGCGTCACCACTATATACAGAGGGAGCCAATATTATGATCTTCCAAAATGGACAATTCTGCCTCCCCCCCCCCCTCGCCCAACGAAGAAGTTACAAGATGTGCCTAATAAACTTATACAATCAATCTTACATTATCTCCCATTCCACCGCTGCCAACGAAGAAGTTACAGGTGTTCCTAATAAACTTATAGATTCAATCTTACATTATCTCCCATTCCACTTCTGCCGCTTCGTTGATCGTCTGGCCGATTTTTCGCTCTGTCAAGTCCTCAGTAACATTCTAAAATTCATGGGAAGGCAACAAACCGTCATATTTACAACAGACACCATCAATACTTTAGTCTCACCTGGCTGCTTTGTCTTCTTTTATATCGAAAAGCAACACCCTACTCTCCTCCTGAACTTCTTCCGGGAATCCCCCCCCGCGCTAGTGGTCACTTCGGTTAGAATTTTCGTAAAGCTAAATTGCGCCTCATCAACAAACACGTAGGCAGTCTTTCGTTCAGCTATGATCATCTATCCGTCGAAGGATAGGTCATCATCAACTCCATCCACAAGAAGGGTCCCAAAAACAATGTCGCGATCTACCACCCCATTGCTAAAGTTTCCCATTACCTTAACATTTTCAGAAGCATTTTATACAAAACTTTAGATTTTCGCAGCAAATCTCTTGCTGAATTCACTTTCGTGGCCTTGGAATCATGTGCGATAGGGAGTTTAACTTCCTCTCACATATTGACGAGATGATCCCGACAGTCAACTTGTGGGGGTTCTCTATATCACACGGAGAACCAACCCACAATTCTAACCAACCTCGACGGCTAACAGCGCGAGTTACGTTTTTTCTAAATTACACTTAAGTGAAATAGTAAAAAAAAACATTTTATTTTATAAAAATTTATATTTTTATTTTAATTTATATTGGAGTCAAAAAATCGTCTGCTCTTCAGAGAGACGCTTCTAAAACTGAATTTATTTTTACATCTAGATCTTTTCCTAGGCTTGTCTTTCTACATAATATATATTGTATTGCAATTTGCTTAATTGCCTATTTCGTGATTCCACGAAGTCTTGTTAATTACTTTTTAATTACTTCTTAATAGGTTTTGTTTCTATCATATGTTGCAATAGACATTACATTGCAATTTTTATATTTTAATGTTTCTAGGAAATGTGTAATTAAGTTACACATTTCGATAGATAGGTTTGTTGTGTCGTCGAAGGATTCTTTGACGTAACACGCGTCACCCTACCCTAACCTGTAATCCATTTCAAAACATGCCAAAACAAATCCCAATCTGCAAGCGCATCCATCCCGAACTTGCAAGAATCCATCTCCCAATCTGCAACGAAAGGCATTTCCCAAAACTCCCAACAGAATACATATCAATAGAATACATTCTAAATCATCTCCCTCAATTACATCACCCCACATATAATATTTCCCAAAATTGCTTCGGTCAATTCTTTCCTGAATTCATATTCCCTCCTTGCGACCAAGCAATCTTAATTTCTCCGGAAATTCATAAGCTGTACTAACATGCATATTACAACCTATAATGGAATACCAATCATCTCCCTCAATTACATCACCCCACATACATTTTTCCAAAATTGATTCGGTCAATTCTCTACTTAAGTTATATTCTTTCCTTGCGACCAAGCAATCTTAATATCCCCGAAATTCATATGCTGTAATAAAACGCATGTTCAAACCTACAACGAACATTAACCATCACCACCAACTATACCGAGCCGCATACATTTCCCCGAAATTACTTCGGTTAATATCTTATCTAAACGATATTCCTTGCTTGCACCCAACCAATTCCAATTTCCCCCGAAAACCATTTCGGTTCATTTCTTCCTTAAATACTTCTCGTCTGCGACCAAGCCACAGCTAATTTGCCACGAAACAATCACAGCGATCAAAACCCATGATCATACTTGGCTATGCCAATTTCCCGGTATACACAACCAACGAACCCAACTCAGCTTATACGGCGAGGATTCGCTGGAACTAAATTCTTATGCAGGCATAGCAACTCTTCCCGAAATTCTTAGTAAGTGGCAGCGAGTTTATTTTAGCTATGACTCCACTGCTACGACGCGATGAACTTTTCCTTTCATTAGTCAGTCGAGATTCAACCGCCACCGAACGCACATCGTTCCCGCATCACCCCAAGTCACACCTCAACCACCGCAGCGCGCACACTAACCGTACCAGCGTCGAACCGAAATTCGTGTCTAGTCCGGCTCCCCGAGTTTTAGTATACTTATTCGGTTCACGCACGTCCGAAATTGTTTGCAACCGGAAAATGAATAGGCGGGCAATGATAGTTCACACCCAAGTGCGTTTAGAACAGTTAATTGGCGGGGCAGTTGGATAAACGGAACTAGTCAGTGGAACCCAATCGTCAACTCGCGTAGCGCGCTCCCCTTTCCCCAACCAAGGTGTTCAGTTAAGTGCATGCGTGCAATACATTGAGTGCAAAGATTTTGCCTCATTAACGCGCTCCCTTAAAATATAAAAGAAACAACAAGGAACATTTGAACCACATGTAAACAGAACAAAGAAGAGAAAAACAATAAAGGACAAATAAAAGGCATTAACATTTAGACTACGCCAGTGTGGTTTCTTTCGTGGCTCATTCTCTTGGTGACAATCCTTGTGTAGAAAATCGTTGGTGGGTGATAGTGAACCCCGCGCCATACGTTGGCGCCAAGACTTCCACCCCCACAAACTCGAATCTCGGGTTTGTGAAACGCTGGTCGAAGGAATTTTTCCCTTTACCTTTCCTCCGTCCGTCCACTGCTATAATATACAAGCCAGATATGGTCCTATTATCAAAAAGTCCATATCCGCAGAATTGAATGTATTCAACGTCGTTTCTTAAGACTCTCTCTCCGTGGTCTAGAATGGGAAAATCCGTTGGCCCTGCCGTGTCGGCCTTTAATCGACCTAACACCTTTGAGGAGCGTTAGGATCCGGTCCGACATCGTTTTCATTCATCGGCTCCTTTCCGGGAGGGTTGACTGTGCGAATTCGATTCCTCTCAATACAAGCCCTCGTAACATAAGAAACCTCCGTCTTATCAAAGACAATCAGTCAAACTTAAGTATTACACGTCAACTTCCAGCATTTCATCTCAGATGGAGCATATCCTGAGTCTGTTAGCGGTAAAGATATTACTACAAATGCTGAGCTGTTTTACTCAAGTATGTTCGGACGATGGACACCTACTTTTATTCGTTTGCGGAATGTACATCGATGCACATGAAAGGCAAAATTTGAACAGCCAAATAAATACAGGAGATTGTTCTTCAGTCGAACTACACACTCCTCCTGGTCATGCGTTTCACAAGGCTGCAATTTACAGACATTCAAGGCCAATGTGCATCGAACCTCCCTTCCCAATCCTCTCTCTTTCCTTCAGTCAGCACTGTTAGTTGACATTTCTAGCTCTCAAACACTTCGTACACGTGTACCATAAAAGCTGAAAAAAAACATACAATTTCTATACGCCATTCGAAAATTAAAGGAGGAAAACAAAATTTAAATTAAACTGCGGCTGCGACGGGGCGTTAAAAGGAAGCCATACTTCGTATTATACACTGAACCCGGATATAAATTAAAGCATCTGATTGTTGATCTCGCTTGAAAGAATTTGTGGTAGGGTTTCATTATACAAGTACGTCGTCAAAATATAAATGCCTAGGAACACAATTTTCCGTCACTCCGTGGTCGCCCGCTCGGTGGAACGTGTAGTAACAACACCAGGCAACAATTCTGTTCCGTTACGAAGTCCTTTTGAAGTTTAATTTGCCTATACCAACTGACTTGCCAGGAACTTTCGTCAACTTTTGATTACCATTAGTGTTCAACTGTTGTTATGTTATGAAAATGTTGCCATAGAGCCTGCTTTTCTAAGACAGGCTAACGAGTTGTGCCGAGTCCTTAGATTATACCTACGAGAATGATGAATCCTAGACAGACAGACAGGTTATCGGAGATCCACAGCGACCATCAGAAATGTGCATGTAGGCGGGCGGAAATAAGGAGCTTAAAGAAGTTTACGAAAATTATGTTTATTAAAAAAGTTTCAAAAGAAACAGCGTTATACGTTAGCCATAGTGAGGGATTGTAGGTTTGTTATATTTTCCTCCTTGGAAATTATTTTCCTCTTTTGATTTCAATACAGCAATAGAAAAAAAGCGATGGTGATGGAAAAGCAGGTAGGTAAAGAAGAAGAATAACAATCCACTCCTAAGAACTTGCTGAGAAAATTCGAAACCCAGGAGCTCCCCCTTATCGTTCTATTTGTAATTTAAATTGAAGTCCAACCTATCCCGTGGCTGTTTTGTTCTTCGGCATTTAAGAATTTCTAAGAACTGTTTTCTCTGGCTCACAAGAACATGACTGAGCCCTACCAACACAACGGGTATTATTTGTAACCTTCTTCACCGGGAACGTAGATATTTGTTTGTGAACATTTATACATCACTGCGAACGAAGGGTTTATTCCGGCACTGCTACAGAACTTGGGATTCCTTAATTTTTCAAAGGGCCAAGAAATTTATTACAATACAACCATCTGAATAGTAGCTGTTTTGAATGCTGCCGTCTCTACGAATGCTTTTGTTTTGTTCGCGGAGGAGGAACTACTTCGCAGTAGATCGAAACTGTGCTCGTATTTAAAAGGTGAATACGGTGGAAAGAAATACATCTGTATTAAAAGTACGTGGATGCAAGGTCTTGAAATAAAACCACCATCTGACATTCAACAGATTACGACAAAATCGGATGACGACAACATTTAATATATAACTTCTGTTCCCGTCTTCTCAGTTGGTGATTCTTTGAAACAGGTATTTACCGGGGTATTAGCATTCCATGTGGTTTACTACTTAGAGCAGTTGGCGTGTTTTTTTTTCTTGGCTGGAAGGTGGAAATCTTCAAAAGATATTTCTGCTCCGATCCAGAGGCATGCCCCAGATTCACCGATTAAAAACATCTTCCGGCGGCACACCTGTGCACACTTTAGAATTATTCCGTCACAGAACATTATGAAGTAATTCAATTCTTCATTGACCACCGAACTGAATACGGCCAAATGTATAAGGGTTCCTGAACAATGTGAGAAATATTTCACCCCATCACCGGGCCTCAATTTACAAGACGAGTATTTATTCTAAAATAGAAGAATAGAAGTTTGATAGAATACAAAAACGAAAGTTGAAACTCATTGCAGAAACCAGGCATATGCCACAATTGTTACGAAGGTGGGGTGAAAAGTTTCCGGCCTCAACTTGAAGATAGCAGCACTCGTCAATAAAAGCTAGTGAATGTAGTTGTGCATCTTTTGACAGTTTCAGTCATTTTGGACGCGTAGTTTTTATTTGACAGTCGTTTGAGTGAATCGATGTGAGTATTTTTGTGAAAATGGACAAAATTGAGTATCGTGCTGTCATTAAATTTTTGTTTTTGAAAGGCAATACGCCTACGCAATACGCCTACGCAATACGCCGACGCAATACGCCTACGCAATACGTCTACGCAATACGCCTACGCAAATCAAAGACAGTGAAATTTTGGGCAGCTGAATTTAAACGTGAGCGTGAAAGCTTGGAGACCGTGGTTCGATTCCTCGTCGGGGAGCCTCTGGCGCAAGGTTAATGACCCTGACCGGAAAAATCAAATCATTATGGAAAATTTAACAAGCCTCAGGACTTGCTAAATAAGGCCAAGACCGGGTCCCGGTTGTAGTGCCGATGTTGATGATGTGAAAGCTTGGGTGACGATGAACGTTCGGGACGTCGAAAAACTGCAAAAACTGAGGATAACATCGCTAAAGTTCGCCAAATGGTGTTGTGGCGGTTTAAATAACGCCACCGCTTGCCTTTTTCAGGTGGTAGTGCTCCAAAAAGCCCTACCATCTTTTTTCCCCCATTCCTAATCCAAAATCCCAGCAATATTACCCTAAAACCCCAAATCCTATCAAGACCTGAAAAAACCCAAACATGATCCAAAATTCGCAATAAACGAATCAAACATTCGTTTATCGCATAACATTTGCCCCCACGGCATAATTAAATCCAAAATCAAAATTAAAATTAAAATTCACAATAAACGAATCCAATATTCGTTTATTGTTCTACATTTGCTCCACAGCATCACCCAAATCCAAAATTCAGAGATCGTTATCTCTATCCCAAAAATTCCATTGAGTTAAACAAACAAAAAACTCAAAAGCAGATACATTCACACATCTGCGCGATAGTTTCATATGAATTCAAGAAATTGATTTCTTATCTTATGTAAATACAACATCTCGCTCGAGATATCCAAAAAATCGAGATTGTTGCACGAAAATGTGTATCTTTGGGATACAATTTTCGATTCCTTTTCCTTTATAAAGGAACAGTATAGTGATCTCCGGGCCGCAGTTAAATATCGAGATCTGTCCCTGAAGGAAGTCCCCAGGAGAATATCTAAGTAGAAGAATAGAGGAAGCCTGGAAAATAAAACCCATTTGGAAAATAAAATACGTGAATCAACTTGTTTCATTTTAACTTGACTGATAGCGAAGTATCATCTGGCCCCCACGGAAGACCAAGTGAGGACATCAAGACTGAGGCCAAACCAAAAGGACGTTGCTCTTCCCTCTGGATCAGAGGAAGCACGGTAACGACGCCATGTAGGACAAGATTTCAGGAGCGGTCTGTTTTAAGAGATCGCCTTGTCCTTTTAAGGATCAGGAGACTCGCGTCCTGAAACTAACCCCTACAAAACACAACAAGGTGTAACACCTAACTTCCCCCTAGGACATACAATATCATCGAAACAGGCAATTGTGGTAGTTCCAGGGAACGGCGCTGCTAAACTTTCCTAATATAAAAGGGTTCCAGAGAATCTAGGTTAATGAGTAACACTAAAGCAATAAGTACATGCACCAAATAGTAATTTCCCTAAAGGCATGGTTATATTAAACGCACCATGTTCCCCGAAAGCAATTTGGTCGAACCATCCGCAAACCAACATTGCCAAATCATATCGGTCCCCAAATCACCCGATCAAGCGAAACACGGGCACCGACGCAGCATGTGCCTAAGATCCAACTCGGTTACAACTTTGCGTAACCGACATAAATCCTTGAACTTGTCCATGCACACAAGAAGAAGGAATTTTTCCACACACGTGCATGGCAAGTCAAGTTCACAGAGCCATCGGTCGATCGTACGACCAGCATTAGCATACCCTCCACGGGACGCTAAAACTAAACCAAATAAATTCAGCACCAACAAGATGCTGACGATGGATGTACAATGGTACAACCATCCAATGTTCCCTTATGCACCATATCACTCTGCCGCAACCCTTTTTGGCGGTGATTGCTGGTTCCAGATATTTTGACTGTCTGGGAACATGCACAACCAAACGACATAAACGCTGTGCGCTGTGTAACATGTATGTAAACATGCTCATGCCCTTGTTGGATTACGTGCCCACCTGCAGATCATTGCTCATGGTGTTTCCCTTATGGGTTTGATCGGTTCACGGTCCGTATACTTGTGGACACACACACACCATGAGCAACCGATGCGATCATCGAATATGTTTCGCGCCCTTTGTGCCGATGCAAGGAAAATTATTCCCTTTTTAGGTCGACAGCAAAGGATTGCGCGCGAGCATGTATGTTTTTATTTTATCTTTTTTTTTTTTACAGATACAGTGTTGGGTGGCCGATGATGTAAGGATGAAAGAATAGATAGTTAGTAGAGCGAAGTACGGTCAAGTGAACAGTCATTTTTTTTAAAGGGTCCTCCTTCAATTGAAGTAATTGCAAAAGAATATACGAAAATCGTTAGTGCCTTTTAAATTGAAATCAGTTCAACAATAGTAATCTCCCGTGGAACACTTGTTGTAAATTATATCGTTTAAATTTAAATTAGTGTCAACAATAGTAATCTCCCGTGGAACACTTGTTGTAAATTATATCTTTTAAATTTAAATCAGTTCAACAATAGTAATCTCCCGTGGAACACTTATTGTAAATTATATCTTTTAAGCTTAAATCAGTTTCAACAATAGTAATCTGTAGAGTAGTGTTTTAAGTCATTCGATAATAAATAAAAAAATAGGGTCTACTACGGAGTTTCATTTCATTTAAGTAACGGAAAAGCAGCGACAGACGACCGGGTATAGTGGTGAACCTGTGTCCCTGAGACACTCTAACACTAAAGAAATAAAGACAATATAACAAGAAATACCCACGTTGGTACGAAAAATACCACAGTGTTAGACCACCGCCGAATTAAAGTGAGAGAGATAGCAGAGGCTATAAAAATCTCCAAAGAACGGGTTTGTTACATATTAAATCAAGATTTAGGCATGAGACGGCTGTCCGTGCGTTTGGTGCCGCGTTTGCTCACGTTAGACCAAAAACGTGTTCGAATGAAGATTTACAACGCTCTGTTGGCGCAGTTTACGCGCAGTAAATCGAAGTTTTGGTGCCGATTAATTACTGTCGATGAAACTTGGATACATCATTATACGCCCGAAACAAAAATACAGTTAAAACAGTGGACTGCAAATGGGGAATCGGCTCCGAAACAAGCAAAAACTGTTTTTTCGGCTGGGAAAGTGATGGCGACTAGCTTTTAGGATAGTCATTGAGTTGTCTTAGTCGGTTATCTTCAAAAAGGAAAAACCATTACGGGAGCATACTACGCATCATTACTTGACCAACTGAAGGCAGAATCTGCGGAAAAACGGCCACAATTGCAGAAAAAGAAAATCCTGTGTCACACCAGACAACGCGTCGTCTCACACCTCAGCGGTTGCCAGGTCGAAAATCCACGAATTACGGTTTGAACTGCTCGACCATCCGCCTTATTCACCAGATCTAACCCCAAGCGAATTCTTTTTGTTCCCTAATCTAAAAATTGCGGTCGGACGTCAGAGATTTTCGTCAAATGAGGAGGCAATCACCTTCGTGAACACTTATTTTGCAGAGAAAAACGCTGTGTCTTGGACGGGTTAGAGAGATGGGAGTGTGACGGTTCCCTTGAACGCCACCAATCATCTTCCCATTAACACGTAGAAACACCCACCTAGGGCATACAGAAACCTGGAAAGCAAGTACTTACCTGTTCATGCTTGTACCATAAAGCTTCGAAACGCTGTAAAAAACATAATATTTGCTGATGCTAAATCCATCAGCACAAAACAAGCATCTTCCTCATGGGCAATTTGGGTGCACTCCCACGCAACCAACATGAACCGAACCAATCCATAGTACATGTCTCGGTTCGATTTCCATCAATTCGCAGGCATCCTCCACACGTGAGAGCAATTTTGTTGCACCTTCTCGCAACCAATCTTGTCAGAGCTATATCCAGGAGATATACCTTTACGCGCCAGCCGCACACATGCAGGAAATATTTTATCTTTTCCTTTGCATCCATGCCTACATCGATCGGTCATCCGACCGACACCTACATGAAGGCATATGGCTGATCGCCCAAGCAAGTCGAGTTCTCAAAATGGAAAATTACCATCGAGAATTCGACTACGTGGAGATGCCCCAACATGCGCACGATCAGCATAAATACTTTACACAGTCACTGATCGTGCAAACACTGCAACCCCTATGTCGAAATATGTGCACCAGCTGCTATCATGCCAGCTAGGGTTCCCCTAGTAAATTCGATCGATCCACGGCCCGCATACTTGTGGACACACACGATGAGCAGCAGAAGCGATCATCGTGTGTGTGTCTCGCGCCCTTGTGCTGGGACCGATACAAGGAGATTCATCCCCTGGTGTCGACAAACGAAAGATGAAATTATCTTCCGATATCATTAATCGTCCAATAGATTCCGTGGAGGCAAGTTGGGCCTCCACGTAAAATGAAAAACGTGAGTCGAGGGTGGAGTGAAAATGCTAGTGTTGTTGTGCGTCCGATAACACCTACGCAGTGTATTATTTTATCGCACAAACGAAAGGGTTGTGTTTAAGGACTTCCCAAGACAGTTCCAAAATTTTTGTATACAATAAACGAAAAGACGATCCGAACAAAGTACTATTGAGGGCGATGGTGCGCGAGAACGGAAATTAAAGACGATAGATAATGTGCAACATCAACAGTTTTAAATCAACCAAACCTGACCCCAGAATTGAGTCATGCGATTTGTGTTTTAGTAATAATACCGAATGAATTAATAAATCAGTTTAAAACTCATTCGACTGGTTTTGGAATTGACCTAATCGGGAAGTGCATTGCTCGCCGTTGAAATTCCTTGACGTTTATCCTCTTGCTGCTTCTTCGCTAATTGATCCGCCTTTATTAATGATGTGTTGTTTCATTGCATTACGATAGTCGCGATTATAGTGATATAGAAAGGACCATCGAAAAGATGCCCAATAGACTCAGTGTGTCTCGAGGCAGCGATCGTTTACAGAAGTAAAATGTTTCAACTTTAGAATGGCATCCACGGCGAGTGCATTCCACAAGGTGATCGTCAACTCCAGTGATAACAAAGCCGAAAGCGGAACTTTTACCCCACATTGATGACAACCCATGGAGTAACTTATTGGGATAGAAGTAGAACCGGTACCAACGACGGCACATATACTTTTCTACCCATAGGAGCACCGCTGCGAGAAGTGTGTAGAGTTGCAAGGAGACTGTGTAGAAAAATAAAAATAAATTTTAAGAGAATGTATGTCTTGTATCTTTGTTAGGCTGGAACACTTTCAACCCACCCTCTTATATAGACACAAAGTATCTTATATCTTGAACTTAGTGAATTGGTAGAGCTTCTTTTAGAATGTTCACTCCTCCAACAATGGGTTCCTCTTATTTCGTGGTAACTTCCCCCCACCGCTCTTGTCTCAGCGTGAAAAATAGTTAATCATAAATTAAACATCTACATTAAAGACAATTAGCGCGTTTTTAAATTCAAATACAAATTATTATTTAGTATAAAATTAAAATAGCGAGGTCACAAACCCGCAAAAGTCGTCATGATGTCTTCGATTATTTTCGGGACAGTCATGGCCAAAAATCTTCGCCGAGGCAATGGTGTCAGGGAATGGAGGATTGGCGAGGGAGGAGATGTTTTTGATGCGGGGGATTGTTTGTTTAGTGAGTGCAGAACCCTTATATATTCAGCTTAGTACAAGCGATAAAACTTAACAATTATCTAAGAACTATTTTTATATATATAAACTATGATTAAAAAGAAAAAAAAGAGGGGGGGGGGGGATTTTGGGCGAGTTGGTTACTGGGTTTATCCATCAATTATCACTCATTCATTCACCTCGCTTAGTACAAGATGTAAGAGTGTAGACGGGGAGTGGTCAGTAGGGAAAAGAGAGGAGATGAAGTTTGAGAGCAGTCGACGTAAAGTTGAAATCGAAGGAGGTAGGGTAGGAGTTTGCCCGCCGCAGCATTCGCGAAATGGGTTCATTAGAGCCGTAAGAAGTGTGGTGGGTGGGATGATAGAATAAATGAGGGTTTCGCAGGTTACGGGGGTTAGTGTGAAGTGGAATGATGGAGAGCAAACTTGGCCAGTTGATTGTGCCTGAAAGGAGACGGTGGACGAAAAGGATATCGGCATGAGTTCTGCGCTCCTCAAGTGTGTTGAAGTTGAACTGATGGAGCCGGTTTGTGTATGGGGGGAGAATCCGAGGATTCGCCCAGTTCAGTCCGCGGAGGGCAAAACGCAGAAAACGACGTTGCACGCTTTCGATTCTGTGTACATGGGACGAGTAGTGTGGGGACCGGACCTGGCTGGCGTATTCAAGAAGGGGGCGGACGGAGGCTATGTAGAGAGAACGGGAAACGTAAGGATTAGAGAATTCTTTAGACCAGCGTTTCACAAACGCAAGGACAGAGTTGGCTTTAAGAATAATGTTATCAATATGCGGGATGAAGCTAAGCTCCCTGTGAAATTAGTTCCCGCGATCGCGTATCGAGGATACAGATGATATCTGCTGGTTTAGCAGGCAGTAGGCGCGTGATGGGGAGGGGGGCAGGGGGGCGTTTGCGGGAGAAGGTGATGGAGTGACATTTGACAACGTTGAGTTCAAGGCAGTTATTACGGCACCAAGTTGAGAAGCTGTCAAGGCCCGTTTGGAGAAGTGAGGAGTCGAGAGGAGAAATGATCGTTTTGTAGAGTTTGGCGTCGTCCGCATAGAGGGAGAAGGATGAGTATTTAATAATGGAGTCGACATCATTGATGGTAAGGATAAATAGGAGGGGACCTAGATGGCTGCCTTGTGGAACTCCTGACGTGGGAAGAAAATGATTGGACAGGGAGGATCTGAATTTGACACGGTAGGATCGATCTTTCAGATAAGAAGATAACCACTTGATCAATAGGGGTTCGAAACCTAGGGAGGACAGCTTAAAAAGGATGAGATTATGGGAGATTTTGTCAAAGCCCTTGCTGAAATCTGTGGTGATTGCATCGACTTCGTTGCCATTCTCTAAGGCACGGAGAGTATGGGATGAGAAATCGGCCAGATTTGTTGTGGTCGACCTACCTGAAAGGAAACCATGCTGGTTGGATGATATGATGGATTTACAACGGAAAGATAACGCGTTGTAAAGAATTCCTTCGAACAATTTGGAGATATGAGACAGTTTGGCGTTGGGACGGTAGTTGCTTATATCGGTTTTAAGTCCCTTTTTATGTATGGGGGTGACATAGGAGGATTTCCAAATACTAGGGAAGATCCCTTATGAAAGGGATAGATTGAATATCATTGATATCGGGAGGGAACGAGAAGTGGAACATTTCTTTAAAAATACAGCCGCAGTGCATCAGGCCCAGGGCTGAACTCGTTTTTGAGTAAGTTTAATTTCTCCTCAACTACGTGACGCTGAATAATTTGAGGGGTGAAGGTGCCGAGGGAGAATTCGGGCAAGTCTTTGAAGTGAGACGGATTGGGTTCGAAGGAGACGTCTGTGAAGGATTTATTGAAAAACGAAGCGAATAGATTGGCAGTAGTTAGGGGGTCGGTTGAAGTAGTCGTGCCATAAGAAAGGGAGTTAGGATAGGCGTCGGATTTACGTTTGTAGTTTATGAAGTGGAAACAAGATTTGGGGCCATTGATCCAATTAGATTGTGTTTTTGTGAGGTAGTTGGTGTAGAGGGAGTTGTAGAGCTCGGAAAATTTATAAAAGGAACCGAGATAGTTGGAGTAGTTTTGGAAGGAACGCGTTTTGAGGAAAATGTTCCACAAGTGATTTCTCTTGTTCCTAAGAGCGCGGAGTGTGCCATGGCGGCGATGAAACCGATGACCTGTGGCGAGAATAGGGGACATATAGGGCGACGGCATAGTAGATCTCCTTATAGAGAGTAGCAGTAGCTTTTTCTACCCCCAAATGATCAAAGCGAAACGCTGTTTTGCTAAGATGGTCATTTAAAAGGCGGAAGTTAGCTTTGTGGGTGCTGGGTTTCATGATCAAGATATATGGATAAGAGCAGCGGGGGGTGGTAATTATCAATGGTGGAGAGGGCGTGTGGACTAGGGGCAACTGAGGACTTGCGTGGGTCCGTTGTGAACACGAGGTCTTGGTGTCTCCCCATATGATTTGGGACATTGCTTACTGGATGGAGGGATGAGTCGGTGAGACCGTTTATAAAAATACGTTCCTTGGAGCTAGTGGGGTTTTAGACGTAGAAGGCTTGTTCGTCAGCCAACGTCCATTGGAGATAATTGGCGGTTTCCGAGCGGAGGGAACAGTCTTTTGAGAGAAACGTTGATGACGGTTCTGTAGTAGTATGATGTAGAGTGTCGTGTGTTGAGAACACAAAAAAGAAGATTGTGAGAAAAAGTTAAAGTTAGTTTATTCCTTTTAAAAAAGAAAACATATCAATTGTTGTAATTTGTTATAAAAACACTATTTATTGTATGCTGAAGAGGGATGGGAGCGAACATACTGGATAAAGTCTGTGCTGTCAACACGGCGAAGGCCATGCCGATCTTTGTCCCTGCTCAATCCAAGTTGACATGCAGTCTCCACGTGACACCCCTAGACTTTGGCATCCGCCAAGTAGTGAACCAATGCATGCAGCGACATCCTGAGAAAGATTGACGCAAGGCTAATAACATTGCCTGGAAAAACAAATTATTATGGCCAATATAACAAGTCTCGGATAAGGACCAGATACCGGTGGAGAGACTTGCTAAAAAAGGCCAAGACCGGATCCCGGTTGTAATGCTGATGATGATGCTGGTTGTACGCTGAAATGCATAAGAAAAACAAAAGATTGATAATGTATAATTTTGAGTTCTTCCAAAGAGCCAGTAAATTAATGTAAGAATAATATTTGTAAAATTGAATTTAACATTTAGTCTTAAGTAAAATCTGTAATTGAATTGTTAATAAATGTGGAGATAAAACAAAACAAAAAACAAAAACAAAAAAACGGACAAACTATAAACTAACAACCGACAACCGACAACTGACAACCGACAACCGACAACCGACAACCGACAACCGACAACCGACAACCGACAACTGACAACCAACAACCGACAACCGACAACCGACAACCGACAAGCGACAACCGACAACCGACAACCGACAACTGACAACCGACAACCGACAACCGACAACCGACAACCGACAACCGACAACCGACAACTGACAACCAACAACCGACAACCGACAACTGACAACCGACAACCAACAACCGACAACTGACAACCGACAACCGACAACCGACAACCGACAACCGACAACCGACAACCGACAACCGACAACCGACAACCGACAACCGACAACCGACAACCGACAACCGACAACCGACAACCGACAACCGACAACCGACAACCGACAACCGACAACTGACAACCGACAACCGACAACCGGCACCCGACAACCGACAACCGACAACCGACAACCGACAACCGACAACCGACAACCGACAACCGACAACCGACAACCGACAACCGACAACCGACAACCGACAACCAACAACCGACAATCAACAACTGACAAGCGGCAACCTCCGAACCAGTTGTAATTTCCTATTATCACTATTGTCGCTATTGTTCTCCCCATGAATGATGAGCGTTTAAAAGTCCTTTCATCGAGTTTAATTGAGTACTTAGGTAAAATTAAAATCATGAACTTGTGTGCACTCATATTACAAAAAAAAGAGATATAAAAGAAGATAAATAAGCCAATATAAGAGGAATAAGAAGGAAAATGTACAGAAGGAACAGCACTGAAGGAATTTAACCTGCAATAAACTGACATTTTCCTATGCTACCAGGAACGTTCGGCCTTTACATTAAATATAAACCACGAGAAACCTTACCACTGAAATCATTCCACAACCAAAGATTTGGTGCTATTCAGTGTTACCGCGTTTCATATATACGGCGGTCGGAGGAGAGCCACCCTTAAAATACTTTTCCAAGTAAAGAACACTTCCGTTTCGTCTAATCCTTTCAAGCGAAAATCCTTATTACTTTTTTTATTCCTTTTTCCTTTGTTTCGCTTGTTCTTTTTCCTTACCCTCCCACTAGGCGTTTTTTTCGCTGCTTTTCTATGCTTTTACACCCTCATTTCTGCTTGGAAACCAGAAGCGGATGAATTTTAATTGAGTTATTCGCCAAGCTGTCCCACAGTCGTAGACAGGGCGATTGTGCGATTGTGGGTGTTCACGTGCAGACAGGACATCGCTCCAGCGCCATAGAAATACAACAAGGAGGATTTTTTTTCGCGCGGAATAGCAATACATTTTTTAATTTCATAACGACTTCCTATCGTTGCTGTGCTCAATACCACACCCTCCCTCTGGAAACAATGCCCACATTTGCACCTCTTTCAAAGGGAATCACATCCGCATAGCAATGGCTATTGTATATGTGCTAACACAATCACGCGATAAGCCCGGAACATCTTTTCAATAGTTTCGGGATGATCCTAACCCAACTGTACCGCACTGCCGACACTGTACTTATAAGGTTACTGGGTACTAAATGCTCGGCTGGTACATTCGCTTACCACTAGACCACTTTAATTGTCAAATAAATTAATTTTATGTAAATGTTCGCTGCCATCCGAGTTCTGGTATCATATATCGAATGCGAACTCAAAAGGCTTATTATCCTACCAGCCCACCTCGATAAGGGACTCTTATAGTTTGTCACCATATTACACAACACCCTGCGTACGTTTATGGCCTGAAGGCATAAAAGAAATTCACTAAATTGAAATGTCAACACTTCAAGACTTGGTGAGGTTGTGGTAGATCCACCCTCCCCGGACTAAGGGAACAGACTTGATACTCGTATCGAAGTAAAAGTAAAACACCGAAAAAGCAACAACAACACGAGAGAAAAGTCCTTATTTGTAGCTCTTTATTTTCTTTTTACTTTAAGTAGTGGGGATATCGGATACGGGACTGGCGAGAATTCCACAACAAACACTTCTGGGGCCTTCGCTAGCCACATGCATGTCTTGCTTTTTAGGTTCTTGCAGCCGGAGCCATGCCACAAAATGCGGCTGAAGGATGTGTAAGTAACCAAAGTTACCGTTGTGAAAATTAAATAAAACTGCTGCTTGGGATGGTTGCTGTGGCTTCCATTATCTACTGTACGAGAGAATCTAGTGCTGTGCTGCGTGTGTATCTCGCACAATTACAAATCCGTGTCCACAAGATACGTTCGAGACGATAGCCGATTTGATCCGATAAAATGGTGGCAATGAGCGGAGGAACGGGTAGGGTTAATGTTGCAAGAAGAGGAGAATTCTTGGTGTTTAGTTATGAGGATAATTCCAGCTTGAGATCCTTGAATACAAAGTCCTATCCGTATTTGTGGTGGATTTTCATGTTCATCGATGTGAAGGTCCTTTGTAGGCATCAACTTGTGAAAGTTATTAAACCGCACAGCATTACCTCGAGCTGCGGTTGGAAGGTACAAGAATTTCTTCGATAGCATGTTTTGCTATTATCCTTTAGCGACGAAAGGGGTCAATCGGCTGAGAGTGCGAATAAATTATAACCTTCCATCGCCCGGGAGCTTGACTAGGGAATTTACTTTAGTTTCTATGCCATCGCATAAATATCTACCGAATAGAAAGCTAAAGATTTTTTTTAATTTAATGGGATCTAGAAAAATCATATGAATGTAGAAATATTCAACATTCCGGTCTTGACTGTAGGATTGTTTTAATATTCGCTAGTAATGCGCACCACCACAGGAACGTATTTGACCCAAATGAAAGGAAAGATGAGAAAAAAAGGCATTGTTTTAGGGAAGGGTGCATAAAACAGGTGGGTACGAACAGAGGACCACCAACGAAAGTGTAAATACGAGCTTTGAACACAGCACAGGATGGGAATAAAAGCAAATAGACTGAAAAGTTCCTAGGGAAAATTCTATTAGCAAAAGTGACATTCAATTAAGTTCCCATACCGGCAAACACGGTATGCGAGTAATAATAAAAACAGATGCAATTTTCAAGAATCCACGTGCGAAAGAAAAAATAAAGGTTACTCGGTAGGAAAGGTTATGAAAAAAAAAAACAAATGAATAAACATATAATGAATGAATCAATTTCATTGATTTCCAGGATGTGTTCTTCTGGAAAAAGGAAATCCCTGCAAGAGAGAGCTGGAATCCTCGCAAGAGAGAGGATTCCAGGGGATCAGCAAACCAAGACAAGGAAAAACAACAAAAGATTGAGTTTTTTCCTACAGAAATAGATAGATAGTGAAAAGCATATGTGTAGTGCTATTAATTTCTCCTTATCGTTAATTCACACATGATAACCATTATGCGCGGTATCAATTGCACGAAAAATTGAACCAAATGTTCATTTGTCGCACATTGATTCGATCCCTAAAAAAATCTCCAAACAAATCAAATACGTGATAAATAGAACCAGATGTGCATTTGTCATGCATGAACATCATCATCATCATCGGCACTACAACCAGGAACCGGTCTTGGCCTTATTTAGCAAGTCCTGAGGCTTGTTAAATTTTCCATAATGATTTGTTTTTTCCGGGCAAGGTCATTAGTCTTGCGCCGGACATGCATGAACATAAAATCCCCAAAATTCATAATATCATGAAATGCGTGTGTTCAAATGAATTTTGTGATCATGTCTTGCGGGAATTTGATCAACCAAATTCCCATACACTTCCCACTACTCAGTTCAAATCGAAGATCATTGATGTATGGATGCTGACAACACCGTGACAAACTTGCTGATTTTCCTCCTCTTCTCAAGTATCAAAGTAAGTAACAGTAGTATTTGAATAGCCGAAGTGCATGGAGATGAAATAAAATATACATGTACAATATAATGTGCAAAGCGCACGTATTTTATTTATTAAACAGCAAATACAACAAGCACGACAAATCTTGTCTGCTCTTCCAAGAATTTTTAATTTATTTTCATAGACAAATCTTGACGAGATGTAATATAAAAGGGCGATGCATCCTGGCTTCGGTGGTCACTCAGCCTTTCAGTGAGTGATATCAGTCGAGTTGAGTCGCAATCAGTCGATTGTTCGAAACGTTGTTGCGTGCGTAAGCTAAATCAATAACTTCAGCATATGAAATTGAACGAATATGAAAATAATAAACCAAACCGTGTGCTCATCAGTGTTCTTATGTGACTTTTAACGAAAACACCAGTGCGCTGTGCGAAAAGGAAGTCGTCAGCAGTTATTACCAGCAAGCTAGGAAAAAAAAGAAGAAGACTGGATTCAGCTCCTTCATACACAGGAAGTATCTTTTTTTATTTTGTTTATTATTTATTTTTTATAATCCAAATTTTAAGTATTTTACTTATTATAATTATAATTTAAATTGTATTCGATTTATCTTTTCCTTTTATTTAAACTTCATCCTATTCGCAATTTCAATCTCATTGAATTTTCTCCCCTTTTCTTTAAATTTCCAAGATCGCATTTAGTGTTTTAAAAACTTTAAGATTGATTTTAATTTTCACACTTTCTCAAACATTTCTACTCTCATTTACTTAGCACATCTTTATATTCCAGGTTTATGCTGAAATTTTGGCGTTAATTTAGGTTTCATTGGGCTTATCTTTTGTATGCTTATTTCTTGTTCCTATCCCCTTTTCTCTGTTTCCTGGACTCCTACTTGTTTCTATTTACCTGCTTCTTCTCTGCCTGTTTCTCGCTCTTTGTGATTTCCCGTGTCCATCAGTTTTCTTCATTTATCCTTCGCAAAAATGGACCTCTCTTCTCTTCAGAGCTTGGAGCATCAACCCCATCAGGATTTGATGACTCTTCTTGAGAAATTGAGAAGCGAACTCGCGATCGCGGTAGCCAGGATTGCTGCTCTCGAGAGGGAGAATGCAGCATTGAAAGCCACTTCCCCCCCGACCACCTCCAACACAAACCTGGAAAGCCGTCATTCACAGATCGAACCTGAAATGACAAGCCTCGATAGCGACTTTGATGTGTCTGCCGATGAGAATGGTCACCGTGCCCCCACTCTTAATACATCCAGCTCCATACCCACCCCTCTCCGCGCGGAAAAGCGGAAAACACCACGACCAACACCGAACTGCGAAGGAGGTCCCTCCAGTAAACGTGTTGCCAACGGCTGTACGTCAGTAATATCCCCGGCTTCGGCTAATGAAATCGTGGCAAACCTCTCGGCACACCCCACTGCACAAAATGTCATTCCGTTGGAAAAATCGTGCACACCGAAGGTACCATCCTCCACAACCCCGAAACCAAAGACCGCTCCAACTCGAAAGGCCAACCAAACAGCGGTCAGCGCAGACGCACCTGCTTTAAAAAAGAAGCAGCAACCTGGGGTCTTTGCACGAGACCTCAACCTAAAGGAATTCGTCGGTGATATGAACCGACAAGGTATATCCAACTTTAAGGCAAAGACCTTGAGTCCAAGCCTCAATAAAATCGTAACCTACGATCGACAGACGTTCTCTAAGGTTAACGATACCCTCAAGGACCATCCTCTTAAAACAAGTCGCTGCCTGCTGGGAAAAGGGCGACATCGTAACTGCCCTTGAGGCCACATTCCCCCACATCAAATTCACCGACGTTAAAAAATGCTCTCCCCCACAACGGTTTGTGAACATCAGACCGCAAAAATACAGCAAGGTGAACATACGGCAGTTTCACCTTGCTCCAGGAACCGACATAGACTCCATAATACGGGCTAAGTCGCTTCCAACTCTTCACCAACAAGTCGTCTTCGAGGTATTTCATAACAATAAAATACCTCAATGCCGACGTTGCCAACGTTTCGGGCATGTCTCTCGGAACTGCAACATGGATCGCCGTTGCGTCCGTTGAGGAAAATCCCACGGCATTGGCAAGTGCGAACTCCCGCCAGCAAAATACGACCCCACAACAAATTTGCAGGATGAAATTACGTTGCCAACTTGCTGCAACTGCGGTAAGAAAGGGCATCCGGCCAGCTACAGGAACTGCCCCAAATATAAAGAGATAGTTCACAGAACCAAGGAGACTCGAACTAAACAAGTAGCCAAGTCAAACTTCGGAAAACAGGCCACACAAAATTTCATCCAAAATGAATTTACATTCACTAATAAGGAATATGAAAACTCCACCACCTTTCCCCCAAAAACATATTCAAGTTCCTAAGCGATCCGCTATACAGGCCAACACAATGCCACAAATCCAATCGGCGGCACAAAAGCCTCCAAAGGGGCAACCCTCAATGCTCGAGAATCTACTTAGTCTCTCCCGCGTGATCGAGGATATTTGACTCCGATATGAAAAACTAACAACTGAGGCTGAGAGGGATGCACTCCTTTTCACGCCATATGTAAGACATACGATTCAAAATGGAACCCAAAATTAAAGTTATCCTTATAAATGTCAACGCCCTTGTTCCGCTATCAAAGCGTATGATAGTCTCTGCCTTCATAAAGGATAACCGGGCGGACGTGGATCTTGTAACCGAAACTAGGTTGCATCCATGTCACCGTCCCACCTTCCCAAACTTTTCAATTATTCGAAGAGATCGAACCTTCTCTGGCGGCCCGACCATCAACGGAGGTGGCACCTGTATTCTAGTTAATCGCGAACTTCGTCATGAAGCTATTGACCTCCCACATTTCGAGTCCATAGAGGTATCCGGGGTTGAATCGCATCTAGCTAATAACGGTAGCGTGAATATATACTCCGTATACCACTCCCATAAAACCAATAATGGCCCCATTAATCCCGAGGATATCAGCCAATTAATAACGTCCTCGGGGCAATCACCCGTCATTATAGGCGGCGATTTTAACTCCAGACATCCCCACTGGAACAACTCGGTCTCTTGCGCAAATGGCACAAAATTGTACCAATGGTACACCGAAAACTCGCATGCTCTAAATTTTGAAATAGTGGCACCTACTGTTGGTACGCGAGGTAACTCAATTCTGGGCATCTTTCTCGTGTCCAAAGATTTACTTCTCCAAATCTCTCCTCCCCAAGTATCGGTGGGTGTATCTGACCACAACGCTGTGACCAAGTTCATTCGCAGCTATCGAGCATCGTGGGCTCATATCAGATACATACCCGATTATGGGCGCACAATTTGGGAGAACTTCAATGTCACATTGAACGAAAAACTCCACCAACTCTCTCTTCCCACTGACAGGAAACTAACGACGGTTGAGATAAACAACGCTGCAGCTCGACTTCACGAGATTCTAGTTGAAACTTCGGAGACCCATGTCCCGAAGTACAAACTTGAAAAAACTTATCAGATTCCCCATGACGACTTCACTCTTCATCTCATTCGGGAGCGTAAAAAGCTCTGCTGAATGAGATACCGTCACCGCTGCACACAAAGGGAGCCACTATTGCGATCCATTATTCACAATATTGGCACACTGATAAAACAAAGAATCCAAAACAATCGCACCCGACAATTGGAAGACAAACTGAAGGGTATTCAGATGGACATCATAAAAATGTTAAAAAGATATGTGGCACTTCTCATGTCACTGGGCCAATCATACACAACGGTCTTGTTGTCAATAATGATGCCAATAAAGCAAACATCATCGGAGAGACCTTTGAAAATAAACACAAGCTCGCTCTTGAGCATAGCGACCCGGACACTAGTGCAGTAATTAGTTCTGAGGTTGACAATAAACTCGACAACTTTAACGAGCCAATAGTTATCTTCAACTCAGCTAACAGTGCATACTTCGACGACACACGTGATAATAGTCACGGCTTCGTCACACCAAATACCCTACAGAACCTAGTGAAATCTCGAAACCCCAGAAGTCACCCGGTATCGACAATATGTCCTACCACTCGTTGCGAAGGCTTTCTGCTTTATTCTTTATAAAGCTCTCCATTCTGTTCAACCATGCCTACAACATGGGGTACTTTCCCCAAGCCTGGAAGCATGCTGTTGTCTGCCCAATAGCAAAAGTTGGGAAACCAAATTATCAACCCTCAAGCTTTCGTCCTATTTCGCTCCTAACTTGCATCAGCTAAATATATCAAAAATTCATATACGGGAAGCTAAATAACTTTATCAGTGCCAGGAATCTAATTCCTGATTTCCAGTTTGGATTCAGAAGAACGCACAGCACAACTATGGCTCACAACCTTCCAGTGAATGGAAAGCTTTCCCGAACTTTCAACGCCGCTGCAGGCGTACCACATGGCTCCATTCTAGGCCCCATCTTATTTAATATCTACACCTCAGATATTCCTCGCCCTGTGGACGGGAGAGTAAACCAGATGTGCTATGCGGATGACGTCCTAGTGTACACGTCATCCAAAAGCCCTAAACTCGCAACAAATCGACTCAACCGTCACCTAGACGAACTGTATCAGTCCTACAGTAGATGGAAAATCCGACTTAACCAATCCAAAGCAGTAGCTATAATTCTGAGTAGAAAACACACCCAACCTATTTCTCGATATTCACAGAATATTCTAATACAAATAGTAGGTACTGTGGCGGTTCCGCCAAACACCACGGTTCACTTACTTAAAAAAAAAACCCATAACTCTATCCAATCACATAATTTCGCTAATGCAAACGCATTAGCACCTTAAATGCTTTACGCATCTAGAATTATCTAAGGTATAATCTAAAAAGTCCCTATAAAAGAAAACTTACCTTCATGCATCGATTCGCATATAATTTCCTGTAAGATTTCTTTTCCACCTTTTCAGGTATCCCAAAACCTATTCGGTACCTTTGGTTCCTAGGCAGATTCCAATTTCCCACACCTGCACCGCAAGCTCCACCCAGCATACCTGAAACATTTCCTTTTTCAAGGACATTTAATGCATACAACGCGTTAGATAAGATTCCTGGAAATAATTCTTTAAAGTGCATATGGCATCATGAATCCCGAGCCAGTCGGCACCCTTTGTCTGTGTTAAAATCCTATGTCGGACAGCTTGTTTTTACAGCTGCAATAAACCGACCCGCGATTCGTTTGTACAATCGACAAACAATCACCGCATCTTAGGCATTATCAACGAAACCAAATTTTCTAGCATTAGGAAATGCAAACACGAACCCGGTTTCTACTGCAGACAGAGATGCCATAAACATCCAATCTGCTTTAAGCACCATTTCCCGGATCACCAATGGTTTAATTATTCAACTGCAATTTACATTTTCCCTTTCCTTGTTTCAGGTTCACTCCCATGGCCTTGTGTATGAAAAAAACCAATGTGATCTTCACTTGGGCTCCTCGATAGTACAGTGGTTAGTATACCCGCCTGTCACCCGGGAGACCGGGGTTCGATTCCCCGTCGGGAAGCCTCTGGTGCAAGACTAATGACCTTGCCCAGAAAAAAAAAATCATTATGGAAAATGTAACAAGCCCCAGGACTTGCTAAATAAGGCCAAGACCGGTTCCCGGTTGTAGTGCCGATGATGATGAAGATCTACACTCACTAGTATAGTGGTTAGTATACCCGCCTGTCACGCGGGAGACCGGGGTTCGATTCCCCGTCGGGGAGCCTCTGGCGCAAGACTAATGACCTTGCCCGGAAAAAACAAATCATTATGGAAAATTTAACAAGCCAGGACTTGCTAAATAAGGCCAAGACCGGCTCCCGGTTGTAGTGCCGATGATGATGATGATGATGATGATGATGATGATGATGATGATGATGATGATGATGATGATCTTCACTCACACATACACATACATTGCCAAGTCCTTCTTCCTTCCATCACTGTATGTAAGGATTGAGGTTTGCCGCGCACTGTTCACATTTATATCAATCAATTAATAAAGACTATTCAATTCGTAATCAACTGTGTGCGCGTAGTAGAAACACTATCCTGGTATCCGTGGTGTGCTTCAGCACTTATTGCAATTATATCCGAAGTTACATTTCGGCCGCCATCCTGTGAAAGTTTTGTTTGTTTGCCATTGACTGAGTGCACCGAAAAGTGAACTTTATCGTAGGGACGGAGTAAGAACCCCGTGTCGTACGCCGACACAATGACCTCGTCCCCCACAGTACTACGATTAGACCACAGGACAGGATGAAATATCTTGGGGTGATCTATACCCCAAAAATGAAATGCACCAAACATGTGACCCACATTCCTCAAAGGGGCCTCGGTCGGTCTAAGCAACTGCACAAAATCTTGAAGTGGAGCAAGAAAGTTGTCACCAAAGTTAAGCTTCTCTGCTATAAGCAGCTAATCCGTTCTGGAATATCGTACACCTTTCCCATATGGTCCTCCATATCTTCGGCTCAAATGGAAAGACTTCGGGTTTTCGAAAGAAACCTCCTCAGAAGATGCATCAACCACTGCCTGACGGTCGCCATTACCCGAACTCTCACCTATACGAAGGTGCCTCCATTATCCCTATCGACGAGTACTTGCTACAATTAGCATACAAGTACCTCGAAAGCATTCAGAACAGCGAGAACCTACTTGCACGTGAGTCTTGCGTTCTTGACCCTTATCTCTCTCAATCTCTTCGGATCAGACCACCACAATTTCTTCTTCAGTACAAAACTGAAGAAAGCACCCTTCCCAACAACATTCCGCTCTACAATAGAGGATACCTGGACCCATCCCATAGGGTATACTGCTAAGACACCACACGCACACACACACGCACAGTACAAGACAGCCCTGATCATCAGATGCCAAAGACGTGATCTGCGTTTACTGCCGCACTCAAGACCTACTTAGATATCCTATCTAATAACGCTACAACAATTGGTCAAGGAGGCAACCGTGTGTCCGCGTGTGCAGTCAAACAGTAAAACAATTTTTTAAACTAAAAATAATAACAAAATAAAATTGAAACAAACATCGACTACGTGTGACTTTTATAGTGAAGTGTATTCGGTGGTACGACATATTTAAAACCGACAAAAACCCCTTGACACTCTAATGTAATTAACGTTAGAGTTGGAAGGACTTCAACAACCAGCTGAACTCATTTTCCTTTTCGAAAGCTTCACCGATATACCATTCTTCTCTTCTCTCTTCACAGCAGCCCAAACTCCACACTGATCCACGAGTGATGGAGCAAAAACCCAGTTCCCCTGTACTCAAGGTAGTACCCTGTATACAGCTCACTCTCCAGTAGATACCTTATGTTAGGAGAACCAATAAGGCAATCCCAGCAAACACACAGGGCAACAGAAGAAGTAACTGAAAACCTTTCCCTCAGTAAATCAATAATGCAGAATGCCACTTTCAACTAAGTGACTGGCAACTATTGCAAGAAATAGGGGCATGCTTACGATGGCTACGTGAACATGAAAAATACTCTTTGTACACACTATCAGCAAGCCAATCATGACGTCCGTGTCTATCGTTGACTGAGAAGCCAGAAAATGACCCAGCCGCAAGCAATTTCAACAGAGGATATCTAATGGCACGTCGTACGGAGTCCTCTAGGCATCGTTCGGTTCTGCATATAAGGCAGACATTTGACTTCTGTGGCCAACCAGGTGACAACCTAAAATCTTCTCAACTTGACCGTCCAGCTACCAATAGACAGTTAACAATAACACTTCTAGTGGTGGATACCGGCGCTGAGGTATAGTAAGTCTGATCAATAGCAGCAGCATACGTGGATCAGACTGTAACGTCTTCCGCCACAGAAATTTAAATATGTAAAAAGGGTTACCTGGGGTAAAGGTGACTATTCCAGCAACCTTCTTAACTCCACCGTGCATGAGTTTTGTGAGTCGGAAGCCTCTTTATGTGTCCCCTCCTTGTCCAGACTCCAATATGAGTACTTCCCGCACTTGCATAAGGTGATAGATGAAACTGGATTATCAAATTGATATCTTCCGACACTAAGCCTGACACGCAGCGTTACTTAGATACACACTGCCGGACCAGAACTTAGAAGCACCTCCAGGAAAACACCCTTATTTTTACTTTCTCAATTTTTTAATTTATCAAAAGGGAAACGGGACGTTGCGATTCTTTCTTTTTTCTCCAACTGTTTTTCCCTTCGAACCACTACACATCATTTTTTTCTGCCAACGGAACAGAAAAATTCTCCCCCTTCATTGAAAACAAACGGAACAAAAAAGCTGCTGTTCTTCTTTCAACACACTAAAAACCTTTCTCTGTCTCTATCTCCATCCACTCCGAAAAGGGATCCAGCTTCCACACGATCCACAATCGAACAAGAGTACCTTCGTACATTCAACATGTGGATCGTGTGTTTTTTCACCACCTTACCATCTATTATTAAATTATGTTTAAAGCGAAACAAACGATGGGGATGGCGGAAGCCGCACGTAACACACCTCCCCCCTCCCCCACAAGATCCGCCGCACGTAACAAGACATGAAAATCAACTTGCGAGTAGCGTGCACACTATATACACCGTTCGGAAATATAAGAAGCCGAGGCTGTTGCCAGGTGCATTTCCAAATAAGGTCTAAGATCCCTTGCAAATTCCAAGTAATGAGCAATATACGAGGGTGAATCAAATATAAGCGGTAATTTATTTTTATACATTTATTGAATAATGTTACACACTAACTATACTATCAGGCTTTTTCAATATACTGTCCTTCGTGATCTAAACACTTTTGGCACCGATTTGGAAGCTTTAATATTTCTCGTTCGTAGAAAGATTTAAGGCGAGTTGTTAGCCAATTGCGCACGTGCTCCTTGACTTCTTCATTACTTTCGAATTTTTTTCCTCCAAGTGATTCCTTCAAGGGTGCGAACAAAAAATAGTCACAGGGCGACAAGTCTGGGCTATAAGGAGGGTGTCCGAGCGTTTCCCAACCCATTTCTTCCATTGTATCCTTTGTCAAGAACGCGATGTGAGGCTTGGCGTTGTCATGAAGAAGGATCATCCGTGATAATGGGTTGAACAGTTCCATAGCCGATACCCACTTCTGATGAGATAACTGGAACCGTTATGTGGCGATCACATAACACAGCTTTCAATAAGCTCTCGAACGGCACGGATGTTGGCATCTGTACGACTTGTCCTTGGGCCGAGATCACGACTTTCGTTTTCGGTACGATCTCGCCCACTTTTAAACTCTTTGGCTCACGTATACACACGATTCAAAGACAGTTTATCATCACCAAACTATGCCTCCAATCGAGAAAAAATGTGCGAGGGTTTAACGCGTTCATTTGTTACAAATTTGATAATAATCCGTTACGCAACAGACGTATTTACCTGTGGCATCTCTAACAGATACACACAATCCACAAGCAAATTAGTGAAGAACACCGAACGAAAATCGAATAAGAAAATACATCAGGGCCGTATACCTAGCGATAACATAACAATTCACATCAGTGGAGTATAGTCGAGTTTAAAAATCAAACTCAAAAATCGGCCAGTAGCCTGATGGGCAACGCTTAGGGTCGATTTTTGTTGCTTCAAACTGTCATAGCGTCAGTTCGAATCACACGTTCTTCTTCACTATGATTTCAAACGCTATATACCTCTTACTCGCTCATGGCTGTACTGACTACAAATTCGAGCGTGACCGATAGTTAAGCCCATGCCCCGACTCTCCATAAACCAAACAAACAGCCCCACATACGATGATCTACCTCCCAACTTGTTGCTAAGCAAAAAAGTAAAATTACCGATTATATTCGGTTCACCTCCATTCCTCGTACCTAGTCCATCCGAAGAACGTCTATTTGGAAATGACTTTTTATCCAAGTATTGCAATGTGGAAGGCCCAAGACAGTGCGCCACGTTTCCTCTTAGTTAACTTTGCGTGAAAATTAAAGTCTTGACTTGTGAGCAGACAGTGCCTGAAAAAAATACAACATAGGAAAAAAGAACCAAGCACAAAACCAGAACACAACCTTTAGCGCAAATCTTAACCGCAAGGAAAGAAGTCTGCGGATTTTACAGACCCAGTAAAGTGCTATAATACCGCAGCTGCCTCGTGAAATTTTTAGAATCTGCTTCTTCCTGCCCACAAATAGGCTGGAAACAAATATTTCAAAGAACCATCGCCAAACCATGCAAAATAATGAGTAAAACTTTATAGAATTTAATCCCACACACACACATCACATCATCGGCACTACAACCGGGAACCGGTCTTGGCCTTATTTAGCAAGTCCCGAGGCTTGTTAAATTTTCCATAATGATTTGTTTTTTTCGAGCAAGGTCATTAGTCTTGCGCCAGAGGCTCCCCGACGGGGAATCGAACCCCGGTCTCCCACATGACAGGCGGGTATACTATAGTATAGAATATAAATCCAACTCACGTAAATACAAAACATCAATTGAGCAGTTATAAAACAAATTATAGCCACATATATAAATATATTTTTGCAAACCGCCATGAACGCCAAGGTGTATTATTCCTCTTCAAATAATAATATTAATTTTGTGAAGAAAATAACAAGCCCGGAAAAGATAGAACCCTCAGGGCTTATCACGAGTCCCTTTCAGGTGGACATCTAGCTGTCACGAAAACGTATGACAAAATTCGACAAAGGTGTTGGCGGGTGTCCATGCGCGCTGATAAGGCACCCGAAGCAGAAATAAAGCAACTTGCAAGACCACAGACGTAGCTGTTACTCCGCTCGCCGCATCGCAACTGCTGCATCATGTCACATAGAATATCATTTGCTTCGGACCATGCCCGTTTGGAACTCAGCATGTATTCTATTACTCCTGCCGGAGTAACTGTCCGTCTCGTATGTCTCTCCTAAAATTGTTCGGGCGGTCTCAAATCTCACGCCCTCTGTAAGTACGTGTTCCGAATTTTTTATTTTGCCTTCGCAATACAAGCAGTATGGGTGATTCACATGCTTATAAATGTGCAAGTATTGCCGAAAGCATCCATGTCCTGATATCAGCTGAGTCAAGTGGCAATTCAGCTCGCCACGTTTTCTTTTCACCCAGGTTTCTACATCAGGTATCATGGTGTGGATCTATCATCCTTTGGTGGAGGAATCCCACCTTCTTTGTCATTCTCTTAGGCTTGAGACCTCTAATTGTGACCGCATTCTCCGGCGATTCTCTAGTGAGAACTCATGCAATGCACCGTTTTCTTTAGCTAGAATGCCAAGTGGTGTCCTCCCGGCCAATACATGTATAGCATCTTCGGATACCACTCGGAATATATATATCATATACATACTCTTAATGATATCAACCTATGTGCTGAGTTCACTCCCCTCATGTACGACTTATACTGTACGGCTTCTGCCCAAAGGCGAGTTTCCTGAGGCCGGGGTCCACCAACATTAAGTAAAGGTGGGGGGGGGGCGAAGTCAGGTGCGCCGGCATGGGCGCTGGGTTCTACTACGACCCCCACTGTCTGCTGCAATAATCATGCGCACAAAAGAAACGGAGCAAAACACACAGGTGATAGTCACGCGAAATAAAACTCACGGGTATTTATTTTGTTTTTATCGTTTGTTGTTTAACTTTGCATGTCTGACATATTACACATAGAGTTTTGCGGATTTCCAGTCAGTGTACACTGTAATTTAGTTTTACTCACTATAAACAACAGTTTTATAATAAAACTTATTTCAAACATTGTTGTTGGAAACGGTTAGATTTTGGAACTCGAAACTTATTGCGAACACTGTTGCTGGAAACGGTTAGATTTTGGAACTGGAAACTTATTGCGAACACTGTTGCTGGAAACGGTTAGATTTTGGAACCGGAAACTTATTGCAAACACTGTTGTTGGAAACGGTTAGATTTTGGAACTCGAAACCTATTTCACAAACTTAAAGCTCACGACCGCGAAGGGAAAACTGGGGAGGAAAAGCGACTCCTGGATGTACGCATCCCCGGTGCGCTACGGGGAGCGGAAGACGACCCAACCGGCGCGTCTGGTGGTTGAATGACCACTTACTGAGGGTTGAATTCCGACTTGCATTCGACCCTCAGTTCGAGGTGAGATTTTGAGAAGAGAGAGAAAATTTCTCTCTATTGTTAGTAACCAGTAAGAGAATCTTGCTGGCTAAATTCCGGTGATGTGTGTGCATGATCGTGTAGATCACATTGTTTTGTTCATGCACGAAGATCATGGGAAAACGAAGCTGAAAAAAAGGAAAGATGCATGGTGCAGCTGCGTAAATAGCTGCATTGCTATTAGGAAAAGGTGCTAATGGATTTCGATACAGAAACGAATTCTTTGTCTGCATTTGTATATGCTGAAAAGTTCGTTTGGTGGCTAAGCACGAAGTTTGTGATTGTTTGTCACTTGGACAAACAGATCATGGGTCGAATCTATTGCAGCTGGGTAAATAGCCGCATTGCAATTAGGCTAGTGATGCTAAAGCAATTTAGGTATACAATGGGTGATCGTGTACCGTATCTTGCTGAACGAAAAGGGATCGAATTTTGTATGCATGTTTATATGCGAAGGAATTCGATTTATGACACTAGACGCTAGATGCGTGTATTTGCTTTTTCCCTTGGACAAAAAGCTGTCGAGGCCGTAGTATTGCCAGGGACATGTGGTGTGCACGTGTGCAGCGGAATTGCTTGGCATACAAGGGTACCGAATAGTTTTGGATTTATGATGCCCGTATGATATGAAGAATTCTTTTCAGGGAATTTAGGAAATGCATTGAATGCATGAATGAAAGAATTCTTGTAGGGAATTTTATGTAATGCGTTAAGTGCATTACATGTCCTGGGAGAAGGAAATGTTACAGGTATGCGAGGAAGATGGGAGTTGGGTTGCAAATATGGGGGGTTCTTCAGGTAAGCTTTAAAGAACTGTGGCTGTTCCGCCAAACCCCACGGCCCATTTACCTGAAAAACCCCCATAACTACATCCCAAACGGCATAAGTTTTCCCTAATGCAACCGCATTAGCACCTTAAGTGCTTTACGCACCTAGGTTATCAAATTTATAATATAAAAGGCCCTGTTAAATAATGCCTACATTTTCATGCAACTCTTCGCATACAAATTCCCTACAAGAATTCTTTCCATTATACAGGTGCATAAACCCAAAACTTTCGGTTGCCAGGCAAATCCTCCTAGACGAATTACTGAAAACAAAATGATTTGGTTTACACACAATGTAACCATCATAACAGGGACCATAAACATTGCGTCGCCTATTTCTCGTCCTCACCAATTGTATCATAAATCACCATACAAACACATTGGCTGGCGATCTACACCTAAGGGACCAAAACAAATATACGCATATCGCGTCTCTTGGCACCAATTAAATCCTACAGCATAAGCAAATGCAAATAGGTATGGTATACTTACCCATGGCAGCGATGCAATAAACACTAATTCCCTGTAAATAACCTAGAATCAATTAGCACCATGTGTATGGCCATTGCGGGTATCGTTACAGCTGCAATGCATAGCTTAGACAATGATCTACCCGATCTCTTTGCCTTCCCATATTTCTGGATTTGTTTCTCATGACTAGCGGCATTGAACAAACAGAAACCCCATTTAGCACCCAATGAGATTCGGCTTGTTTACTTAACCGAACTCACATCTCATTGATGCACATCATTCCTTTTCTGGTTTTCAGATTCGTTCCCATGGCCTTGTGTATGAAAAAACCAATGTGATCTTCACTCACACATACACATACATTACCAAGTCCTTCTTCCTTGTTTTCACCACGAGAGAAACACTTTCTCTCTCGGTAAAACTCACCCCATGAGCGAGCCGTTTATCGCTGAGTCAAATTACATCCGCCGACCACCACGGTCGTTGCCGATCCCGCTCTCCGTCGCGCGGCGGAGAAGCGTAGGTCTTGTCGAAAAGGAAGTGTTCATTCTGTTTAAAAATTATAAAAAATCAATCTAATATTAGTTTAAGTGAAGTATAAAAACACTAACATATTTGATAATGGCTGAAAACAAGGTGGTCTTTATTTAGAGAATAAAACGTAACAAATAAAGAATTAACATTCATCAAACCTGAGTGTTTTGTTCCTGTGTTGTGTCCGCGCTGTTACGAAGGTCAACCATCATTTTCTTCCTCCTTGCGTTGTGAGCAGTGTCCGCGTGAACAATAGACGATGGGGATGGAAGTGAACCTAGTGCCCGTGTCTGGCACAATACTTCCTCCCCACATTACCCCGACAGAACCCTCGCCAAAACTTTGTATACTCTACCATTTTTTCACTCGTTCCCCTCAGGTGTTCCTTGAAGGTTAACTTGTTGTCGAGTATCATCATCATCATCATCGGCACTACAACCGAGAACCGGTCTTGGCCTTATTTAGCAAGTCCTGAGGCTTGTTAAATTTTTCATAATGATTTTTTTTCCGGGCAAGGCCATTAGTTTTGCGCCAGAGGCTCCCCGACGGGGAATCGAACCCCGGTCGACCGCGTGACAGGCGAGTATACCATACTACCGAGGAGCCGAGTATAACACCAAAATATTTAATATAGGGACTGGATCTGATTGCCTTGTCCTTCTATTTCCAATTCAAGATGTTCAACTTAACAAAACTGCCTCCGTCTTATGTCCAGCTAGTTTCAGTTCGGCCATATCTAGGTCATATAAATGTTTAGCCACGGCCACTATCTGCATACGCAATGATTCTAACTCCTTGTGGTATATTGTTCTCGAGCACACCATCGTACATGATATTCCATAACAGCGGACCTTATACATATCCCTGAGGTACACCCGGTGTTATATATATATATATATGTATATGTTGCGGTTGCAAGTGGAGGTGGCAGAATGTATTCAACATATCAACATATAATTATTGCCTCAGTGTCAAATTCTTGTAATCCAGCAGGTTCCTCGTGCGGTATTTCAATACGGTTCCGACGTGGGTTGTGTCTTAAAGCACATCTACATAAACAATAATATTATACAATCAAGAAACCAGGACCAACTTTATAAAATGTATTTTCCCAACCATGACACATTCGTAATGTCGCAATACCAAACTTCCGGCCGAAACTTTCAATTAGTGGACCCTTCAGGTGGTATTTGTGGTTTGTATACAATTTTCTGTCCTTCAATTGATCCGGCTCACTGGGTCATTAAGTGTTAGATGAAGAAGTGGACAAATGAGGCTTACCTTAATGCACGATATTATCGTGGAATCCACAGTTGACGACATAACAGCGCTCGTCTACAATACTTTCCGGTTGTGTTCCCTGTGTTCGTGTATTCCTTTGATCTCACGAATTACTGGAAAACTGAAAAATATCACACCAAATGAAAGATCTATTAAGCACTTCTAGTATTTAATGACGTAGTCACTAGTAAATAATACCCTGGATACGAAAGATACTTACACCATCCATACAATCGAATACACTGGTCTTGAATGAACTATTGTCTATATCAAAGATCACAAATGCACTTGCATGGCAATGATTGGATTGTCGATGGAACCTTGCAACGATGCGACATCCCAAATCACGTATGTAACCCCACAGTCTGAACGACGCGATCGATGATTACAATTGTTTCGGGTGCAGTTTGAAATATCTTAATTAACTGATTCCGATAGTATGTTCTTCTGTTACTCTTGCTTTTGGATGTTCCTTCAACAAATCACAGACAAGCAAACAAAACAAAAAAAAACTGACGAAAATTCACTCCTCCACTAGCCAGCAATACCACAAACCGAGGCGCCAGGTTAATCTGTCCAGACTCATGGTGGCATTGTTTTATGAACAGATTTCTGTGATGCCCATGCAGTTAGGCGAAGCCTACAGAATTTTCCATGAGGCAACCCCTAGCATTGTTCTGTGAGTATGAACAACTACCCCGGAACAAGCTGTTAGCGCAGTCTTCATACGAAGACGTATATGAAAAGCTCTCAGAGATCCGACAATTCCGAGCAGAGAACATCACAGGTTTCGTTTCCCGAGTGAAGCAGGCTGCGGTACTCTGCGAGGAAGGTGCCACGCGCTCATACTGAAAGGCAAGCAGTGCCATTTGCGCGGCACAGATAGAAAAGCTGGCCAAATCCGTATTGATGCGCGGAATTCGAGAGGAAACTTTCCGAAGCCAGTTGTTGGCTATCAAGGAGGAAACTCTCGAAGGCATCATGTCACATCTTCTTTGGATGGTAAGTCGACAAAAAGAACTGGACGAAAAAAAGGATGCCTATAATATTAGAAACACATCAAGGGCAATTGAGTACCCCGAGTCAGAGAGGGAAAAATATTACAGAGTTAGGGAAATAACACCCGACAGATATACCAGTGACCCTTTTTCAGAAGAGGATTTTTTAACACCGGAGAGAAGAAGGGTTCGCAATGAACGAAGCCCGGCTCGTCATTCACAGGGATTGGAAAATATAGATGACCACCCTACGAATCGACCAGAGGAATGTGATCGCCCGGTACCAAGCAGGCGAACAGTAACATGGCAAAGCCCGTCCTGTCATTCACAGGGACTGGAAAATATAGAAGACCACCCTGTAAATAGACGAAATGAATTTGACCGCCCTGTACTGGCGGGACGACACATCAGGTGGAGCAGCCCGCCTCGTCATGCACAAAGAGAGGAGGAAATAGACGAACCCCCGGTGAACAGGCGAAGAGACTTCAACCATCCAGTGGCCAGTAGACGAGACCCAGCTGGGCGGAGCCCACCTCGACGCTCACATGGCATGGACTATATAGAGGACCACCCGGTGAGTGGACGATATAGTTATAGCCGACCAGGGGACCCGGCACGAACACGGGATGAAAGAAGCCACCGAGAACAGAGATACAGGGAATACAGCCCGGATCCGCAGGAGTCGCTCAGTAGGCAACCTCAACTTACGAACGACGCGTCTCGGAGGGATGGGGCTTACAATACCAGGCCGACCGAAACAGCTCGACCCTATACTGGACAACTCCACCCCGTAAGCCGCCCCAACCTGCGAGGAACCGATTCTGCCAGTACGAACCAGCACGCGCATTACCACAGGAATTTCAACCACACAGCGGGACGAGGCCCAAAGGTACCAACAGGGCGAGGGTGATTATTATCATCAAGAAACGCCCAGCCAGGTTCGAGACGCACAACCACACTGGATAACTGCAGAAGTAGCGTGCAGTTTTTGCCACAAAAGGGGACACCTACGCGACGAGTGCATTACTCGCCGCAATATGCCCATTTGCACCTCGTGTCTCAGGAAGCACGAAGTAGAAATAGTAAAGGTTGTACCACCAGCGTCGCAAAATCCCGCGCCACCTGCACACCTTGGTTTTGAACCCCTGTTGATTCAGTGGATCTCATCCTATCTCAACTCTCGAACCTGCTGTGTGCGATTTAGATCCACCCTCTCCGATCCTTTTTTTCCAACCTCAGGGGTCCCCCAGGGCAGTCATCTCGGCCCCTACTCTTTATCCTAACTATAAACGGCATAGGCTCGTGCATCAACCACTCCCTCATCTCGCTCTACGCGGATGATACCAAAATTTTCAAGACAATCCGCTCTGCCCTTGACTCCTCTCTTCTCCAACCGGATCTTGACAGCTTTTCGATCTGGTGCCAAACTAACTGCCTAGAACTGAATATCGCCAAATGTCACACAATCAGCTTCTCTCGGAAACGCTCCCCCACCCTGCCTCGTTCCTATCTCTTGCTAGACCAACCGATAAAGTCGGTTGAACCGATTCGCGACCTGGGCGTCCTATGTGACAAGGAACTTAGATTTACCGCACATATCGATGACATAATCCTCAAGGCCGACGCCGCCCTTGGCTTTGTAAAACGTTGGTCGAAGGAATTCCTAAACCCCTACGTCACCCGATCACTCTACACAACTTTTGTCCGGCTTCTACTCGAATATGCTAGTCAGGTCTGGTCCCCGTATCAACTGTCTCACATTCGTAGGATCGAGGGCGTTCAACGTCGTTTCTTGCGCTTTGCCCTCCGTGGACTAAACTGGAAAAACCCACTCATTCTTCTACCATACATAGGCCGGCTCCTTATCAATCTCAACACACTTGAGGAGCGCAGAATCCATTCTGACATCACCTTTGTCCATCGCCTTCTGTCAGGCTCAATCAATTGCCCAAGCTTGCTCTCCGCTTTATCATTGCATACAAACCCCCGTAATGTGCGGAACCCTCGTCTGTTTTATGTGCCCGCTCATCACACTTCTTACGGTGCTAACGAGCCCACCTCGCGTATGCTACGACATGCCAACTCTTTCCCCACCTTTTTCGATTTCAACCTCTCCACTCCTGCCCTCAAACGACGTTTTAGAAGAAACCCGTCCTAACCCCGTCTCACAAATGCCGCATTTGCCTCCCCCACGTACACTTCTTCTTCCCTAGCCTCCTACCCCCCCCCCATCGTTCAGTCATTTTCACCTCCTGGTTTTTCTTTTTTATTCTCCTTCTTACTCTTGATTTAAGATAGTCTGTAAGGTTCTTTTTTATATTAATTAATTTAAGTTAAATTTGAGCTTGCTTTAAGCAAAATAAATGAGGGTTCTGCCCTCACTAAACTTAAAACTTCCCCGCCCACCGTCTATCCCCACACAACCCGTACACATTCCAACTCATTTGCTGTACATTGTTCGCTGTCCCACTTATGCCACATTTGCCACCCCCACATACACTCGCTCTTCCCCAGCCTCCTACCTCCTCCACCCCGAAGTCCTCTTCTCCTTCCTTGTTTTTTTTTTTGGTCATTGTTTTTGTTTTTTTGGATTAATTACTACTTTAGTTTTTTAGTCTTAAGTTGGTTTATAAGGATGATAGTTTTGTAAATAGCTTGAATTAAGCCGAATAAATCAATAGACCAAAGGCCACAAAATGAGCAGAAGGAGTCCCCGAGACAAACAAATCAGGGACAAGTCCAACCCTCTAACTCCAAACAACCACAACCAACATCGAACCGAAGAGTGTACAGCGTTCGATGTTGTTGTGAGTATTGTGGCCGAAATGGTCACAAGTGGGAGCAGTGTCGCTACAAGGATAATTGGGAAAAAACCCACCCAACGCCAGCTTGTACGTACACTGCAACGGCTAGACCTGTACGTCGGCGTAATAACCTGCCAACCTGCGTGGTTAACCAGACAAGAACAAATGGCTCAAAAACCAAATAAAAAGGTAAAAAACCCTAAAGGCAGGAGAAACCGACAGAGGCACTCTAGGCGCAGGTCAGGTCGAAGCCGCTCTAGTACGGACAGTACAGAACAGAGCACCGACCGAAGAAACTGCCCCGAGAAAAAGAGTCCCTCCACTAACACCCAAAACAGCTATCGACCAAAACCAACGGCGGCCCCTGGTCGACAAAAAGCTATGGGTAAGAAGTCGGGAAACGCCAAACGGTCGGGTGGAACATCCCCAACCCGACCGAATTAAACTCGCAAATTAGTCAGAGCTGTTCTCAGTTTTCCCCGACTGAAGCCCCAGTTGTCCAACTCCAATTGGACATTGGCCGTAAAACATCTACGAGCCTAATTGTGGACACCGGCGCTGAGATAAGCCTCATAAAGACTAAAGCACTCCACAAAAAGTAATAAGTGGATTAACCCCTAAAGAAAAATATCCAATAATTAAGCCAACTGAAGAAGATTCGGGGTAAATTTTATGACTCAAAAACAATAATAATTGTTACAATAATCGTTAAATTATCTTTAACAGAACATAAAACCTATTCAACCCGTAATCAGAGTACTTTTTTCACTAAAATAAATATAATATATACTCTAACAAAGATTAACCCGCAAGTTGTATAACCATGTGTACCAAAACAAATTCCAAAAATTTGCGGAGTGCAACCAGATATTTTATTTAATTAGATACCACTTGGAGTACGCAGAAAAACAGGAAATAAACTATGAATGTCTGCAGAGGAAAATGTGACAATGGTTCTCTTCTCGTCCATTGACACCTCGCAGGTATAGCCCGTATGTAGTGTACATATATCCCACTATCCTACCTAGTTATCATGCCATTGCAATTCGCTTTCAGGATAGAAACATTAGAGATGTCCTTTTCGAATTCATTGAAACGGGAGTGCCTAAAACACTTACCGTGCAAGTTGTACAGTTCAACAAATTAGTACAAAACCACTGGATAATTATTACCGACATTTGTCGCGAGTTTCCGTAAGAACAAAGCCCCTCATCCGTCGTCCGATGTACTGGTATAAACAATAGCATCAACTTGGTCAAAGGACAAAGTGTAACTGCACGAAATCGATTAGTAGTCAATAGCAGTCACTTATCATCTGCCATTCGTCTCTTTCCCGACACTCACCCATTTCTGACCCGAAGCTGGCTCCAAAATGTTTTGATTTATTGAAACATTATGTTCAAAACTTCCAAAATCGCGTACACCTATCGTCAGTATTATTTATTGTATTACCACATGTTTTACATGCCTCCCCCAAGACCGCGCTTGGCTCTCTTATGCTCCACGTCTCCATCTGCCGACAATGGGGCCGAAGATAAATTGCTACAACCTCCTGAATAATAACCGCTCGCCCTCCAGATAATTCCATTAATAATAATGAATGTGCGACACGATTGCTTCCACGTGGCAGGACGCTGATTCCGCGATGTCAATGATGCTCGGGAGGGTGCTTGGCTAGGTGCCCGCAACCCTCGCGTAGCCAAGTTGCAACGGATGGGCTTCCTGAGTGATGTCCTCGGTAAATGAAATACTTTCCGACCGATTTGTTTGGTGCACCGTTATAGGACGGATGATAATTGCCCACGCTGTATTTGAAGTCAATTAGAAAGTAGGTGCAGTTGAAAATTGGAGGTCGACGAGATACCGTCGGTGGTAAGGCCTGCTGCTGACCCCAAATGGACTTGACAGGTAGAATAGGGAAAGCAGCATAGCTTTGTGGTTTTTTAATTAAATTTTTGCCCTTCAGTTCTAGTTGTTGCGGATTTATTAGCTTTACAGTCAATTTAGAATTTCCAATGACGGAAGGGACTATGCCGTTATTCGTCTCAGGATATCCTTGAGTAGAATTGTTTTAGCAAGTTTAAGTAGGATAGCACGGCGACCAATTGGGTTTGGGGGTGGCTGATAACACTACGTTGCCGGGGTATGATGAATGTTGCAAGTCAACTTCCTGAATTTAATTAATCCAGCACAAGTCTGTGGTTCTGAAGCATGTGGGAGTTGTGTTATTTAAGAAGTTCACTTGACGCTTGAGAAGTTGCTGTTGGAATTAGTTAAGTCTTGTGGCACCAGAAAGTCGCGGTGAGGCTGCTAAGTTTGCGAATGAAATAAGAATATTTTATCAGCATCTCAGAAATCGTAAAATCAATATGCGTAACGTGTGGACTGTCGTCCATTTAGGGTATGAAATAAATCTCGGTAAAAATCGGTTAGTAAAGGACTTCATAACTAGGAGGTCGATAACCTATAGAGGAGCATCTGTGCACGAACACACATTCACATAAGCACTTGTTATATATATCTTCTTATTGTCTATAATCACTACTGAATTCACTATGTGCACTGGAACACACACTACTACACTTGCACTCTGGTACACTTGCAAAAGGAAACGAGAGAGATGGCTTCACTATCGACGGTTCTATGCTTCTGTCGGTATAGAATTGTGATAGCTTTGTTGTCATAGCCATGACCTATTAGGAAAGCCGAACTTATATCGTTAGGCCAGGGCCCTGAGATACTATTCTTTCGCGACCAAATCTATAAGCCAAACTTCGCATGGTTGTCAAAGATTACTTCTAACCACTTCACAGAACCTATCGCTTAATCGAGCGACTGGGCATTGGGATGAAACTTTCCACTCAGTAATCGTGTCGAACAACTATAATAGAGAGAGTTGTCAGTTGAACCGGTGGCGGTTCCGCCAAACGCCACTGTCTACTTACCCGAAGCAGCCCCATAACTACAACCCAACTCCCATTATTTCCCGCTAATGCAATTGCATTAGCGCCTGTAAATGCTTCACGCATCAAGTTTTCCTAACGTATAATCTAAAAGCTCCTGGAAGAGAATTCTTACCTTCATGCATCAATTCGCGTTCAAAATTCCCTACAAGAATTCTGTCCAGCATATAGCATCATAAATCCCAAACCCAATTCGGCACCTTCGGTTGTCAGGCAAATCCCAATCTTACCATACGTATTTTCCCTAGATGAATTCCTGTAAAGAAACAATTCGGTTCACACATAATGTAACCATTATAACTAGGGAGAATTAACATTGCGTCGCCTATTCCCAGCCTCACCATGTGTACAATAAATTTCCTTACATACACATTGGCTGGCGACCTTTTCACCCAACGATAAACAATCCAACGCAGCTGCATACAATTGGCGCAATAGACGCTAAAACGAATTTCCTTAGCACGCACCATATGCAAACAAAATAACACTGTTCTTCAGCAGGCATTCTGGCGATACGACAAACAATTCAAATTGTTCCAAGTATCCCAAATGCATCGAGCAGCTAATGAGTTGCAACTTGTTTACTCAGTTGAACTCTCAGCTCATAAATACGTTTATGTCTTTTAATTTCCCAGATCCGTCTCATGACCTCGCGGCATGAGCAAACAGAAATCCAATTAGCATCCAATGAGATCCGGATTATTTAATTAGCCGAACTCACATCTCATTGATGCCAATTATCCCTTTAGATTTTTCCGATTCGTTCTCATGGCCTTGTCCCATGAAACAACCAATGTTCACACATACATGCGTACCACTACGATCTACCTACCCCCAAAGAGAGACTTCACGTTTCTCTCGGAATAGGAAACGCACACTTAATTAAAAGAGCCAGTACCACTGTATATCCTTTTCGTTCCGCTTCCACGATAGTTATTTCTGGGAAGCGGACGGAATTGGCTAATAGGTGGCGACTATTGCAGTGTGAGTGGGGTTTTAAATGGCTGTTTTACTTTTATTTAAATTATCTACTATTGTATTTGGCGATATTCTATTGTAAAGGGAAATTAGTGATTTGGAGGGAAGGGAAGGATATGTATGTGAAGACACGAGATGTTAATAATTCAAAGGGGAGTGATAATTAATTGAACTTTAATTATATACAGGTATAGTTAAGACACGCTATACTGTCTTACCATGTAAGTACCTCCTGCCGCCAAAGGGAAGCTGGGCCGAAAAAACTAACTAAAACTAACTATAACTAAAATCAAATCACGATAATTAAATAATAAATGTTAACATCTGGGGTTACGCTCAGGTGTTACATTTTGGCGCCCGAACAGGGACGTAATAAAAGAAAATATAATAACAAACACAAATATCAATTCTGATAACCAAATATTAAATGTTAACATTAGGGGTTACACTTTAACGTTACACTTCCATTGAATTTTTTGATCATCCTTTCAGTGAATAGTGTGACCACCCTTCCACTAAATTGTATAAGGATGCATTACAATAGATCCCCTCCGTTTGCAATTCATCTTCCAATATGCAACAATGAATTCTATGTCGATTATTCCAGTAAAGTGTGTGCTCACCCTTCTATTAGAAATTAAGACCACCCTTCCAATGAATTGCATGCCATTTTTCCAGTAAATTGCATATCTATCCGTCCACTGAATTTTCACAGCACATTAAATCTCCTCTGATATCGAATTTTCATGTTGGATTTATATATAAAAGTCTTAATAAATTTCTTGTGTAAATGTCAACACATTCCACCAATTATAAAGTCATATCCAACATTGACGATAACGATAACTCGGGCTATTGATTTCCTCCAGCTAGATAGCGAAGCGTTATTAACTGTCAAGTCCCCGTCTTATGTATATCAATTGCATCACATTAATCCTCATCCAAGTTTCAAATCGCTCGTTTCTTTTTTTTTTTTTTTTTTTTATTAGACTTCTCTCGGGAGAGGCGAACCTATAGCGTCGAGTGGGCGCCCCGAGATGCCATCAAATAACTGTTGCAGTTCTTTTTGAACAGTTGCAGGTTGTAACGCTCCGGGAACACTCGCGTGGGAAGGGAGTTCCACAGCTTCCCCGCTCTGTAACGGAACGAGTTTTGATACAGGGATGTTCGCGCTGTCGGGAGATGAACCACAAACGGGTGCGATCCGTCGGATTCTCTTGTGGAGCGCATATAGACCGAATTGCGTGGAACAATGCCAAGAATCTCCGAAGAACAGCACCCGTGATAATATCTGTAAAACAGACAGAGGTCGGCCACGCGCCTTCGATGTGACAGCGACTGTAGTCCCGACGTCAGCGCCGAGTCCCCGATCAGGCGGATCGCTCGGCTTTGTACGCTTTCAAGTAGGTCGAGGGTATGTTTAGGAGCCGGGCTCCAAACATGAGAGCAATATTCGAGCGCGGGTCTAATTTGAGATTTATATAGGAGAAGAAGTTGGGCCGAAGTAAAGTATATCTTGGCTCTAAAAAGATAACTCAGTTTTCCTGAGGCTGATCTGGCGATACCCGATACGTGTTTATGCCATGATACATTCCCACAGACCGTGACGCCGAGCAATTTCAAACTTTCCCCAGCCTCGAGGACCCGGCCACTCATCATCAGCTGTGGAACCTGTGGGGCTTTTCAGGGCCCGAAGAGTCATGCATCGCTCGATCCCTACCATTTCCAGCAAGCGACTTACCTTGAAGTCGAATCTTCAGCAAGATTATACAACCTTGCTACGGCCTTAACTGCCAACCAATTTGCTGGAATTAATTCGGTTATCCCAAAGGATAACCGACATAAATACCTTATAGGCAGCTTACCTTTCCTTGGGGGGTTTTTCCAAACCCCTTCTCCACAGTCATTTCTGAAAACATAATTCATGGCAAGATTATCATCTTGCCATGACATCAATTCAGCATCACCACGAGCTTCCGCGACCGAACAATGGATGGCACATATCTACCAACACATGCTGATCTTTCCGTGTGTTATCTTCGTACCCATTCATTGACCTAGCATTATTTCGGGTTGCTTGCACATCTGCAAGCCAGATTTCTAACGGCATGTCTACGATCTATCTTTCCTAAAGTAGAGAAGATCAAATTAAACATTGGCCTTTCAGGCGCGCATATTTGCTTGGATCTCAGCATGACCGATTTTATGATCCGTTGCCGTTTCTTGGAACGATCACCAGCATCGGTCATGGCCACCAATTTTAGTTTACACAAAGTAAACATTCAAGCGGATACTTTCGCCTGACAGTACCTTGAACGGGATTAGCATATCCCTAAGATAACATGCATCGAATCATACGACCGAAATTTGTTTATTTTAGATGATCTAACAACGGCCATACCCAATGTTTGATTCATTTTTCCAAAATAGATTCCTGCCTTCGGCAAGGGTTTTATTGACTCACGTCAATCAAAGAATCTATCCCTTGCGTATGGCGGCAGTTTATTTTGCCCAAACATGTAGCAGCGGATTCGATCTGCTACATGAGTTTTTCCCTGTTTCCTTTTGTTTGGACCTTCTCCATTGGCGGCGAATCCTTTAGGTTCGTTTTCGTTGGATGTCTGTAAAGAAACATCCAATAACCAGTCCGATTTCATCAACCAAGGAGTCACGTTATTTCGAGGAGTCGTGAGCGATAAATTGAAACACAAATTTATGGATTCGTGCTGCGGTTAATCTTTTTAAGTTAATGACGAGAAGAAAAGAGTCGAGTCTCTACCGTTGTGCTGTTCGGTTTTCTTTTTAATACTAAAAATAAACCAGTCATATATCTACAAAAGAAGGGTATTTGTGAAATATAGCCACCATTAAGTATACAAACTCAGTTCTTCAGTGTGATCTAAAAGGATATAAACAAAGTACTGATTAAGTAATCTACAGTAAAATAGTTGACAGATTTCAAGTGTAAATGTAAGTGTTGCGGAAAATTAATAAAGAAGTTTTAAATAAACACAGTGCATTTTATTCGTTTGGTTTTTCTTGTGTGACAATTTCTCTGCTATTCAGTGGGTGTTAGCTGAATCCGCACCCGTGCTTGGTGCATAGCTAAACACTACCACAAACCGATGATCCAGTTTTCTTTGTGAATGTTGTATACTGGGTCTTCGTTGCGTTGAAGTCGACAAGATTGGCATTTCCCCACTGCAGGACTTTATCTAGATCCTGGTTCAGAGAGTCAATCTGTCTACATCTCAGCTGGTGCGACGTTGATGCACCAATCGGCCGATCACTCGAAAAGGAGGAAACAAGCGTACTATCATCCGCAAAACTGAACACTTTGTTATCCGTTGTCTCGTGGTGTAAACAAACATAAATCAGATCCAAAGCCAGATATTTAACTTGACACTGCGACGCGCTAGGAGACAACTGTCAATAGAAATAGTAACAAGAAAAAAACGCTATACGTGTACTACTGTAGCACGAGCAAAAACACCATGTAAGTCCTTTATCACATATTTGAGGGGCACAGCCACAGAATACTACAATATCACGCTGATCACTTGGCTATAAATGGAATTAAAATTTCAATTAGATTCTCCACAATAACTACTGTGGCACAAAAACAAGGAGTCATTGCGCCACAGGACGATTTGCGCCCAAAAGTCTTCCGCATGGTGGAGCCCGTGTACATGTAAAAAAATGAAGTCACACAAACACGCATAGAACAAGGCCAAATATCCTCGACGAATGATGTGGTTTCAAAGCAACTATTGCACCGTGGTGGCTCACATGCCCCTAGAGGGCTTGATTGACTGGCCAACTGTGTAGTTGGGTGGTTTTAGTGGCTTTTTAGTGCGGGGAATAAATATTTCACGCAGAATAAAAGGCTTTTCAGGAATTTGCCTATTGGATGGAGCTCATCACTTCAAATATCCCCAAATACTCCACTGCGGCGACTCAACCGTGCGCTTTGCATATAGTTTGCGTTGAAGAGATATATCCACGTATCCTTTGGACGGGTAAAGTGAAAATTCAGCCGTAATGAACGTTTGACGGTTTATATGATTTTATGCTATGGTTGAAAGGAATATGAGCTTATGGATTCCAAATGGTATATGATGAATGAAGTGAATGTCACGTTACGCCATCTGTAGCATGTTTACAGAAACACATACAACAGCGTTCATAACGTTTGAAAAATCTCCAAGGCGGGACTGCTGCTAAAATTCTGATCAAAACACTGAAAACCAAGGTGGAAGAACTGTAATAGATGGAGGCCATTTTGAAAATAGTGATATAACAGCGATGGTCGACTGCCGAGACCAAAATAAGGCTGCCACTGGCGATTAAACTCAGACAGCGATGACCACAGTGTTTCCTGCGTCAATAAAGTATACTGCTTGAAGCCAGAAATTGCCAAAATAAGAGTCAAGGGAAACATCGCGACAAGTCGACACCCGCTTAATTCGGTCGTCAAAGAGAAAACCTGAGGTCGAAGCAAAAATGATGGTCGTCAAATGAAAGTTAGAATCCACCGAGGCGAAGCAAGGATCGATGTACAGAGAGTTTGGGGTGTTAGCAACGGTCGCAGAGACGGAGGACGAATTTCCCTAAAATCAGATTTAACCACTCGAAACCGGTTGATGGAAAAGAAAAGATGGTATGACGAGTCAAAGTCATTATACACACAGAAGAAATCCGACTTTTTTTTTTTTTTGTTACATTTCTGTATTTATTGACCATAAATGATTTGTTACAATAAGTAATACAGATAACTTATAATTAGCTTAGCTTTAATCGTTTACACATACTTGCTAGTACATTTTTCAAACATTATTATAAAGTTATATATTTCATGGGTGGACAAGATAGGAGTAGGTGGGGCTTCCTGGAAAAGGTCAGAAAACCAGGATATAATTATTTACTTAACCTATAACTAATTTGCTTAATTTAACTTAACTTAGCTTAGCCTAGCTTATCTAATTATTAAATCTATTATTATTACAATAAGTTAGAGTAGGGTGGGGTGGGAGGTATAGTGGTCGATGGGTAGGATTTGGGTTAGGGTGGGTACTATCAGTCGGGGATATGGGTTGGGGGAACACTTTCCGATTGGTCGTTGACACGCAAGATATTAGAGAAGGGTTGTATATTACAATATTTAAACTGTTGAGGTGAGAGTTCAGTATTGTGGTATACAATCTCATTGGAGTTGTTGACCAACCTGCCAGAGGTGAAGAGGGTTCTGCTGTGGAGACAGTTCGGGTAGGCAGTTCGGTTGTCTGACGGAGTCGATGTGAGCGCATTTATTATCGGATTGGGATTATTGGGAAGATTTTCGATAAATTTGATGGACAGCTCGAGGAAGCGTCGATCTATACGTTCAATATTAGCGGCATAGTAGAGCGAACTACTGTTGTAATATTTGTGGGAGTTAGGATGTCGGTTGAGGCCAGTGATAAGTCTGAAGCATTTCCTTTCGAAAATGCGTAGCTTCTCCATTTGGGCGGGTGTGATATGGTACCATATCGGGCATGCATATGTGAGAGTGGGTCTGATTATTTGTTTGTGGATAAGTGATTTGACTTTGGGAGAGAGACCATTCGGTTTGTACATGACTTTTCTGCAGAGGTTCAGTTGGGTTGTGGCTTTAAGAATCGTATTTTTAATGTGGCCGGAGAATGACAGATTGTTAGTAAAGGTTATACATAGATACTTTAAGGTTTTGGAGGGTTTAATTATATTGTTATTTATTTTAATTCTCATTTTATTATGGCAGCGAATAGTGTTGTTTGTACAACTCGCGTTTCTGCCTTTAAAAACTATGAGCTGAGTTTTGGTTGGATTTAGTTGAATTCTCCACTTGGTAAAGTAGGCTGACAGGATTGGGAGATATCTGTTAAAACAGTTTCTTGCCTCCTTGACAAGCTTGTTGCTTGAATAAATTAAGGTGTCGTCGGCATAGTTGAGCATTGTTGTATTGGGTAACACTGGCTGCGGTGCGTCTGATGTATAAAGAAGGTATAGTAGTGGGCCGAGGATGGATCCTTGAGGAACTCCTGCGGTTATGCTATAAGGTGTCGATAGAGTTGAGTTTATTTTCACCATGAACTTTCTATCAGAGAGGTAAGAAGCGAGAAGTTTTGTGGAGTGGACGTTTAATCCATACATTGAATGAAGTTTGTATAACAGTCCTGCGATCCAGACACAGTCGAATGCTTTAGCTATGTCTAGGGAGACACATACCGTTGGGGATTGGTTTTGGAGGTGGGTCGTCACATCATGTGTCAGTTTTAAGAGAGCATGACAAGTGGAGTGTTGTGAGCGGAAGCCAAATTGAGAGTTCGGAATGAGGGAGTTATCCCTGGCAAATGAGAGAAGATTTTTGTAGATTTTACATTCAAGAATCTTGCTAAGCGAGTTTAGCTGCGATATCGGACGGAAGTTAACCGGGTACTTGGAGGGCCCAGATTTGCTAATAGGGACGATCACCGCTGTTTTTCCACTTTTAGGGAAATGTGAAGCGTTTATTATGTGGTTGAGAAGAACGAGAATCGGGAGCAAGTTGCCTGAGTGGAGTCTTTTGAATGGGAGGTTAGGGATTCCATCTAGGCCAGTCGATTTTTTATTGTTACGTGAAGTAATGACTTCGGATAGTTCTTCAAGGCTTAGGAATGTGTCGATTCCTACGGGGTGTGATGCTTTATTGGTTTCGGTGAATTCAGTAATAAATGGTGTGAGGGATGGCTCCAGTGAGCGTGGAATGTAATCGTTCATGGTATCGTGGAAATTTGTTACTGGGAGGGTATCGTTTTGCTTATGGACTTTGCAGAAATGTTCAGCGAGACAGTTTGCTATATCAGTGTCCGGCTGGACGATGTTATTATTAGTTGGGGGAATAAGATAATCTGTTCGAGGCTTGAGTTTGCGACCCGTTAGTCTGTTTATGTTTTTAAATAGATCGCGATTTGGTTTGATACTGTTTAGGGTGAATGTGTAGGTCTGATTAGTGAAAACTTTTAGTTGTCCATTTATCAGGGAGGTCAATAGCTGGATCTGTTGTTTAATAAAAGGTGAGTAGCTAGTGTGCAATTTTCGGCGAAATTGTTTTTTTATACGTAATAATTTTGTGAGTAGGTTGGGTAGGGGTTTTCCTAAGTGATTATGAGGAACGATAGTGGGAGTATGGCTGAAGAGAGCATTTCCCAGTATTTCCTCTATTTGGGCAGCTGCTTGGTCAATTTGTGTAGGGGGCAGGTTAGAAGATTCCTGTAAAGGAAATTTTAAAAAGCTATCAGCAATATCCTTATTGACTTTTTTCCAGTTTGTTTTGGTGAAATTTGGAATAGGATTCAGAGTGTAGAGTCGTTCAAGCGAGGGGCTTTGAACCGAGGTGTGGACAGAGCCATGATCCGAAGGGAATGTGAAGGACACTGTGGGAGGATTAGATGAATAGCTATCTGTACACTTTAGGAAGAAATCGATTGTTGACTTGGTTGAGCTGCAGAAAACCGACAAATTCCACATCAGTATAAAGAAGTTGAGAATCATGATGTATCTCCTATACGCGGCAATGAACTGAAATGTTGAGACTTTGCTTCTATCGTTTGCTACAATTCTAACCGTCATAGCATTGTTTCGAGTCGTATTTTCTTTTCTATCGTCACCAAACCCTATAATGCTACATGAAGAGGACAAAAAAGGAAGATCGACAAACGTTCCAAGCAAGTAAGTCTGGGCAGGTGATCGTTCGCGATGCCAATGAAGAATGATGGCCCATTGAGGCTATGCCGTCCGATTTCAGCCCGTAGACCAAAGATTTAGGGATGGGCGACAAAAATTAGATGTAATCACATAATGTTCATTACTGAGGGTATGAAAAGAGTTACGAAGGGGCTCAAGAAACAGATTATGGCGGCATTAGCAAAGCTTAGTAGTCCATCACGAATCACCATAGATCCAGTTGAAGTATGTACGGTCAGGAACAAAAAAGTCCCGAGTAAATGACTGGTTGAAGTGAGTGGCAACAGTAACAGCGTCAGATGAGATATGAGAGTTTAAGGTAGGCGATATGGGGTAACCATCGGATCTACGCTTATGATTGACGAACTGGAAGAAGGTTTTGGGGTAATTTTTAAGATTGGTCTGAGTTTTGGTGAAATAGTTGCGATAAAGGGTGTTTGAAAGTTCAGTAACTTGGAGGTAACAGCCAAGAAAGTTGGAGTAGTCGGGTGTAGTTCGATTCCCAGAGAAGATGACCTATAACTTATCCTTTTTGTTACGCATGGAGCGAAACTTGTGATTGTACCATGGAAGGGAAGAGGTTAATGTTCTCTGTCTAGAGTGGGTGACGAACAAGGAAATAGAGTAAACGATGTCGGTATATAAGTGGGTGGTGGCTTCTTCAACGGATAGGTGATCGTAGTTGAACGAAAGCGACCTAGATAGTCGTTAATGAGGCGAAAGTTAGCTTTATGGTAATGGTAGGCGTAGTTATTGGGAGGGGGACGGACGGTGGCGAGTAGAGTCGGAAGAAGGTCACAAGAAAGGGGGCGGTGGTGGTCTATAGATGTACGGACGTCTGTTGTAAAGATTTTGTCTAGCTGCCCACCCAAGAGGTTTCGAACGTTGCTGATCTGACAAAAACAAGAATCATCTAGTCGATCAATGAAGAGTATTTCTTGGCAGAGGTGGGGTGGAAGGTGAAGTGTGATTGATTGTCAGATATAACCCAATTGAGTAGTGGAAGATTAAAATCTCCAAAGGCGATGATCTCGTCCTCGCAATTACTCAGCTCGATTATGTGGTCGATAGCACGAAGAATAAAAATAGGAGATACTAGGATTAGACCGCATATTAAAAAAGGAGATACTACGATTAGACCACAGGATAGGATGAAATATCTTGGGGTCATTTATATCCCAAAAATGCATTTCATCAAACATGTGACCCACATTCTCCAAAGGGGTCTCGGTCGGTCTAAGTAACTGTACAACATCCTGAAGTGCAGCAACAAAGTTGACACAAAAGTTAAGCTTCTCTGCTATAAGCAGCTAATCCGATCTGGAATATCGTACGCCTTTCCCATATTGTCCTGTATATCTTCGGCTCAAATTGAAAGACTTCGGGTTTTCGAAAGGAAACTCTCAGAAGATGCACCAATCACTCTAGAAGGCCTGACGGTCGTCATTCCCCCAACTCTCACCTATACGAAGCCACCTCCATTACCCCTATCGACGAGTACAAGTACCTCGAAAGCATTCAGAGCAGCGATAACCTACTCATACGGGAGTCTTGCGTTCTTGACCCTTCTCTCTCTCGATCTCTTCGGATCAGACTGTGGGGGTTCCGCCAAACCCCACGGTTCGCTTACCTAAAAAACCCCCATAACTTCCACCCAATCTCATAACTTCACTAATGCAATCGAACTAGCATCTTAAATGCTTCACGCATTAAATAGATCAAATCTTTAACCTAAAAGTCCCTGTAAAAGAAAACTTACCTTTCATGCATCCCTTCGCATACAATTCCCCGCAAGATTTCTTGCTCAACTTATCAGGAATTCCAAACCAATTTGGCACCTTGGGTGCCAGGCAGATTCCCCTAGACGAATTCCTAATAACAAAGGATTTGGATTACATACTATGTAACCTTCACCAGGGACCATAAACATTGCACTGTCTATTTTTCAGCGAAGCGTGTATGATAAATCTCTTAACGTACACATTGGCCGGTGACCTTTTTCTTCCAGCAATAAAATACCCAAGCAGCTGCATTCAATTAGCGCAATCGACGCTGAAGACAATTTCCCTAACTCGCACCAAGTGCAAACAAAAGAACGTTGTTCCTCCATAGGCTTCCTGACGATACCATAAACAATCGATTACTTTTGTGGTATCCTAAACGTATTTTTCATTTAATGTGTGGCTGTTATTTATCCAGCTGACCCTCAGTACCGAACGATGCATAGGTCGCTTTTCCCTTTGTCTTGTAATTGCCCTGAATCTATTCCTCATGACCTCGATGCATAATCAAACACAAACCCTTTAGCATCCAACGAAATTTGATTTGTTTGTTTCAACGAACACACATTATGCCCCTTCTTGGTGTTTCAGATTCGTTATCATGGCTTCGACCCATGAAAAGAACCGACGTACACATATACATGTGTACCATGACGATCTCCTCTATGAGGTCCGGTTATCACCACCGTAAATGCGAATGCACCCAAATTTCCCTTGGACAACGAATGAATATCGTTGAGTCTAATTACATCCGACGACCGTGCTGGTCGCGCGAAATCCCGCTCTCCGGTGCGCACGGAGACGCGATAATATACGGAGTCGTTGGCGTAGTAAACTTTAGTCATCATCTATTAAGTTGAGCGGTAGTTTGTCGGGTATTTTTTTTTTTTTCTTTGGGTTTTTTTTTTTCTTTTCAGATATCTCGAGACCGAGCCCAACAACCTCACGGATGTAGGTGATTCTGGTTATCGCAAGATGATCAGAAGCCAGAGACAAGATGAACGACACATTTGTCCTTGTCTCGCTAAAGTCGGCTTCACGCCACCCCTTTTGATTTTTTTTTTTTTTTTGATTCGTGATCAGTTCGAATCCGGAGGCCGAGGCAACGGGCATAAGGTTATAAATAAAAATTAATAAAACAATCTAATGAATATTAAAAACAAATCGCCTTTTAATTTGGCCACCCTGCCTTAGATACTTGGAAGGAAAAAATCCCATTGAGGTACGCAAAACAATTTAAAAAAATATAACCCTACACCCATCTCGCAGATATTTTTTTCATACCCAATTTATCATGCAAAATTGGAGCATGAAACAAATTGAAAATTGACAGATACCGAGTGAGGAGTGATGCTTACTAAAAACAAACCATTAGCGATGTTACGAGCGCCATTGTAGGCTTTTCCAAGGAGTTATTGACCTACCCTCGTATAATGTGAAAATGTGAATGAATGTTTTATGTTTTGATTTTAAGTATACTTGTTTTAACTTTTATATATACTTATTTATTTTTTGCTCGTGCAGCGCGACAACTGCGGTGGGGGCGTTATTTCGTGACATGCCGTCATGTTGATGAGTAGTATGAATATATAATACACATCTGAGGTGTTCATTGCTCATTGTTCACACTATAAACCTTATGGAAACCTTTTAAATTGAGGAAGACAACATCTGGGTAACCAGTAAACCATTTGTATGTTGTACAGTCGTACTCATATATCATCACAAAGAACACTCCATTATAATACAAACCATTGGGGCGGCCACTCTTGATATATTAAGCTAGTCTCAAGAATGTTGTTATAAAAAAAGCAAGCATCAGACCCCTTTAGTAAATACATCCATTTACTCAGGAGGGCACAGGTGTTTATTATCTCAATAAATCACACAAGTAAGCGAAACAATCTCGAGTTATCATTCGTGATGTACAAAAAAAGAAAATGAACTAGTGTAAAGTGTAAGTGTTGTACTTGTGAAAACATTTATCAACGACCATAAGCTGTGGCCAGCCTGCTTGACTCCCAAGATAAATAAACAATTAAGGACACACATTTCTATAGGAACATGAGTTAAGAGAGGACTAAGAAAACAGCAAAGGATTTAATTTATTTCCCATTATCGTGAATGTAAGTTGTTGAATCTCCTGAAGTGCAGTGGCTGTGCGAAAAAGCATTGCGAAACAAATTAAAAGTTTTTATTCTACCATTAATGATCCACTCACTAAATGGGTGGCTGGTAGAAGAACACACGCACACTTTTATACAGGCGGTTTGAAGACAGCCGAAGTAGGAGTACCCATTTGAACATTAAGCACAAACCACAAACACTCCCATAACCGCCTCTTTCCCCTTTAGACGTAATTGTTCCTATTATAAACCATAGTAAAGAATTTCCGGTCTGGGCGGTATGAGTCAGTAGCCAAGAAAGGAGTATAGAACGTCTATCCCTTTGTCCTGGCATATGTTTGGTCCCTTCATTTGGCCAGTTAAGGAAACGTTTTGCGGTGCAGAGGCGCGGATGGCGGGTTGACTACTAGGTGCCCAATGTATAATCTAGGACGTTGAATGCGGAACACGAATCGCGTTGTGAGAGATTTGGAGCGTCGGCGTGGAAACCGCGTTTTTCGCTGCAACGAATTATGCGAGTATACGTTTCCGGTTTCTATTAAGACACATTCGCGGAAATTATCGTTGCGTTTATAAATTATAGTGCAATGCATACCATGTCGTGTCGGTACCATTTGTGAAATATTGCAGCATTCAACAAGGCTTCGTATTTCTCAGGATTTTGCTAAAATGCGATGGTGATCATCAGGCCACTTCTCGTAAACATTTTCACTTAAAATCTTGTCTGGGATTGCATGAGCTTACGAGATTCAGGATGTAATCTTGTTCATCGCCGGCTGACGTTGAATTTGATGGTGGAGGAGATGTTCGCAGCCCTTTAATATCCTATGCTTCTTGTTCAGTTTTGGCTTTATGCATTTTTTAGACACGAACATAAGAAATTTTTTTGATATGCCTAAGTGTCAAAGCATAATGTAGGCAGCTGAAGCGAGGGTAGGAAAATAGTTCACGCAGTAAATTGGCTAAAGAACGATTCTCTGGGTTTATCAGTAAAAATAATAATAATTCTTTTTTATCTTAGAAATTTATTTAGTATTTTACGAGGGACCACTGGGGCCACGGAACCTCTTTCAGGACTGAAGTACATTTCAATTTTACCTTAAATCCTAACTTAAACTAGCGTACCTAGCTAAAGCAAAAAATATATACATAATAAAGAAAAAGAGAAAAGGGAACAAACAAAGGGAATTGGCCGGGAATGCGAAACATGAACTTGTTACATAATTTATGTACTGAAGTTCAGTTTTGGCATACCCCGAGTAGAGGCAAGCCAAGTAAGATAAAATTCCAAGTGGTCGAGAATAATTTATTAGGAGAATACGATTGATTGATCGGTAACCATTTCCTACGAGAGGGTTGTGGCGGTTCTTTAAAGCATTTTCAAAGAACCACCCATCCTCTTTAAATTAACCACCTTCCTCTTCCCATACAAAGACATGGTACTTATGTAGCGTTTGAAATAATAGTGAAGAAGATCGTGTGATTCGAACTGACGCTATGACAGCTCGAATCACGAAAAAAATTTTACCTAAGCGTTACACATCAGGCTACTGACCGTGTTTAGAATTTGATTTCCAAACTCGACTATATTCCACTGGTGTGAATTATGTTTATTTATCGCTTGGTATACGGTTCTGATGTATTTTTTCTTATTCGATTTTTCGTGCGGTGTTCTTCACTATTTTTGCTTGTGAATTGTGTGTGTATCTGTTAGAATCGCTACATTTACCTGCAATTTTGGGCAGCGTAAGCTCCCAGCAGCATTTTCCATACCTGAAAGGAAACCTACCTGACGGCATACATACATTCTGAACTTTTCTGGTTCATACTCCATGAACCAGTTCATCTCCCATCGGCTCAGCTTGTCGTCAATTACCGATGAACAAACGCTGGCCAGCGTATTGCGGACACAGCTGCAATCGATATACCTACATAATCGTATATCTTATCCTACCCTAAGGTCCGCTTTAGTGCGACCAATTCCGTAACCATTACCCAGCCATGCATTTGAATTGAGCATGAACGTGATCGTTTATTTACCCACGTTCATGTCCCATGAAGACCAATCATCCAACCCGAACAAACAATCCATAGCCACCCTCGTCGAGTTTTCTGTGGACTTAACGTCCAGGACCAATATCCCCCATTCTGCTTCGGAGCCATTTGGCTAAAGTAAACAGATTCCCAATCTCTGGTCGAGCCGTTGACACCAGTAGATATTGCCTACATCGATATTTCGCCGGAATCTTAAGCAAATACAAGGACGATCCCTTTGTAACATAGGCACATCAAGTACATTATGCGTGCCACCATTTGACCTGTGAAATAGCGTTTTTGTTTACTTTGAGACAAAAGTCTCTTTCGTTCCCTGGCATACATTATCAACGATGTATGGGTACATCGCCGCAGCCCCTGATGATCGTGCATTTGTGTAATCAGGTGTCCGCCGATCATCGTCTTCATCGCAGGGCATCGAACCTGCCCTACACAGCAATGGAAATACCCACATATACCCTTTTTACGCGATCACCATTGGCTACAGTCAAGTGGATCCGTTTTGCTCCTCCTCTATCGATGGAATTCACGCCCATTGAATCTGATGGATGTGAGTTGCATCGAGGAGTCAAAATATCACCATCAACGAGAGAAGTCGAGTCTCTGCTGTCGCGCCTCCGCGGGGAAACATAGGTTCGATGAGAAGTGTTTTGTACGAGTAGTAATAAAATTACTTAAAGAAAGATCGCCGTGTATGTGAACTCGGAATTAATAACAGTGCGTTCGTGTACCACATTGTCAAATATATGTAACTCTCATAATTGGTGTTCTTAAGGATATTCGTAGATAACAATAAAAAGTCATCACCTTACAAATCACTGTGTTTTATTTTCTGCTTTCTTGATGAAGAATTTCCCTCGCGACGTTTTGTGGGTGTGTTATTGGACCCACGCCCGTGAAGGCGTATAAGCAATCACTCCACAGGGTGGCTTCACGATCAATTATAAGGACAATATTATAACCGGTAGTTGTGGACAAATTCCACTAAGATACCTCAACGAAGAGAATACGGTCAAAGAAAGGTCAGAAGTATTTAGGTCTATGGCTGTAAAAGAGAAACTAGATCGTGATAACTAGACAGGAAATTACCGGAGGCATCATTATCCCTAGCTGTATAAGTGAAAATAAAAACGGTAAATGTCTTGTATCCCTAGTAAATATTTTTCATTTTTAAAACATTTTTTTTTATTTTCTTTTGATATTCTTAGTTTCTAAATTACATGGTAGACAAAAAATGCTTAAATTCTAGCTTAATTATCTATATTATAACTTACTGGTCCTACGCAGACGCTCTAACCTAAATTTTTTAATTTAATTTAGTGAGGGAAAAACCCTAATTTATTTCACTTAGTACAAGCGGTGAAGAGATTTAAAAGTAAAAACTTACGAACTAACTTAAAAACTAGGGATTAAAAAAACTTAATTTAGATAATTAAGATTTAGGGATTAAAAAAATTAATTTGGAATAAATATGAAGGTAATATGGTGGGAAGGTGGCGGTGTACGTGGTGGGGTGGCGAAGACCGGGTAGTAGGATAAAGGGGCAGGATGATTGGAATGTGTGCGGCTTGTAAGAGTGCAGACTGTGGGTGGGGCAAGGTGGGGAGGGGAACGAGAGGAGACGACGTTTGAGTGCAGTAGGGGTGAGGCAGAAATCGAAGGAGGTAGGGTAAGAGTTTGCCCGCCTCGGCATTCGTGAAATGTGTTCCTTACAGCCGTAAGAAGTGCGAGGGGGGGGGGGGGGTGGCAAATAGTAGGGGCGAGGGTTTCGCGGGTTACGGGGGTTGGTGTGGAGTGCGATGGTGGAGAGCAAGCTAGGGCAGTTGATTATGCCGGAGAGGAGACGGTGGATGAAGAAGATATCGGCAAGAATTCTGCCCTCTTCAAGTGTATTGAGGTTAATCAGATGGAGCCGGCTTGTGTATGGTGGGAGAATCCGAGGATTTTCAGGCGAATCCGAGGCCACGTATTGAGGATACGTATGAAATCTGCTGGTTTAGCAGGAAGTAGGAGCGTCGCGGAGGGTGGGTGGCGGGGGGGGGGGGGGTGGGTTTGTGCGAGAAGGTAATGGAGTGACATTTGACGACGTTGAGTTCCAGGCAGTTATTACGGCACCAAGTTGAGAAGCTGTCGAGTTCCTGTTAGAGAAGTGAGGAGTCGAGAGGAGAGATGATTGTTTTGTAGGGTTTGGCGTCGTCCGCATAGAGGGAGATGGATGAGTGTTTAATAATGGAGTCGACATCATTGATGGTAGGGATAAAAAGGAGGGGGCCAAGATGACTATGTGGCGTCTCTAACAGATACACACACAATAACAAGCAAAATAGTGAAGAACACCGAACGAAAATCGAATAAGAAAATACATCAGAGCCGTATACCATAGCGATAACATAACAATTCACATCAGTTGAGTATAGTTGAGTTTAAAAATCGAATTCTAAGATCGGCCAGTAGCATGATGTGTTACGCTTCGGTTCAAATTTTGGTGATTCTAACTGTCATAGCGTCAGTTCGAACCACACGTTCTTCACTATCAATCTCAAACGCAATAACTACCTTGCGGAACCACTGACGTGGGAAATAAAGGATCGGAAAGGGGGGATCTGAATTTGACACGGTAAGATCGGTCTTTCAGATAAGAAGATAACCATTTGATCAATAGGGGTTCGAAACCTAGGGAGGTCAGCTTGAAAAGGGTGAAATTATGGGAGATTTTGTCAAATGCCTTGGTGAAATCGGTGCTGATAACACTTCGTTGCCATTCTCTAAGGCACGGAGATTATGGGATGAGAACTCGATCAGAATTGTTGTGGTCGACCTACCCGAAAGGAAACCGTGCTGGTTGGGTGAGATGATGGATTTACAACTGAAAGATAACGCATTGTAAAGAAGCCCTTCGAACAGTTTAGGGATATGAGACAGTTTGGCAATGGGCCGGTAGTTGCTGATATCATTTTTAGGTCCCTTTTTATGTATGGGGGTGACATAGGAGGATTTCCAGATACTAGGGAAAGTCCCTTGAGAAAGGGATAAGTTGAAAATCTTTGATATCGGGAGAGAAAGAGAAGAGGAACAGTTCTTTAAAAATACAGACGGGAGTCCATCAGGTCCAGGGCTGAACTCGTCCTAGAGTAAGTTTTAATTTCTCCTCAACTACGTAACGCTGAATAAGTTGAGGGGTGAAGGGGCCGAGTGAGAATTCGGGCAAGTCATTGAAATTCGACTGATTGGGTTCGAAGGAGATGTCTGTGAAGGATTTATTGAAAAACGAAGCGAACATGTTGGCAATAGTTAGCTGTCGGTTGAAGTAGTCGCGCCATACGAGAGGGAGTTAGGATAGGCGTCGGATTTACGTTTATAATTTATAAAGTGGAAGAAAGATTTGGGGTCATTGATCAAATTGGATTGTGTTTTGGTAAGGTATTTGGAGTAGAGGGAGTTGTAGAGTGCGAAAAATTTATAGAAGGAACCGAGATAATTGGAGTAGTTTTCAATGGATCGCATTTTGAGAAAAATGTTCCATAAGTTATTCCTTTTGTTCCGAAGATTGCGGTTGCAATAAGGCGGCGAAGAAACCGATGACCTGTGGCGAGAATAGGGGGCATATACATTACATAACTATTGTATAATTTGCCTTTCGGCGACAGAACTTTGTTTGTGGCTGTACTTATAATTATTTAAATGACAAAGAAAAATTTTGACAACTTTGTGTTGAATTTTTTTTTGTTTTTTTAATTTTATTTAAAAGAACTTAACTTTAATCTTATACTACCCTAATTCTAGAAAAGCTAAGTCTATGTAAGCTGGCTGCTGATACTGTTATTCTATACCGACTTTGGTATTCAGGTCTTTATATGCCATTCAACCACCAGCACTGTTGACGCTCTCCAATACTATCGTCCCGGTCTCTGTGAGAGATAGCCCTACTCTCTTCTTCGGTGCGCGTTACTTCCCGGTCGTAGCACAATCGCCCGTCTATGGATGATCTACTTACATGATAGATCAGCGGAATTCCGGATCTATCCTGTATAAGCCCTTTCATGTCCAAATCAAGGAACACCTCTGGTGGAACAAAACCGTTGCGACGCACGTTCTCATAGTACAGGGTGTTTGGATAATAAGCCCCGAAAATTAGGTCATTGGACGAGCTTATTCCTCTTGAAATATGTCGTCTGATTAATTTGATCATAAAATTATCCACTCTATTTATGCAGGCTTCATTGTATAAAATCTCATTTGAGTAGTAGTTTTTGTATTTCGATTCCGGTGGTCGATATAATCTGAGACAGGTTCTGAGACACTTCCTTTCGAACACCCGAATCTTTTCCATCAAATTTGGACCTATGTTAAATGATACTGGACAACCACATATGAGCATTGGCCTGATTAGCATCATGTAGCATATAACTTTTACCCTACTGTCAAGTTGGCTACTGTGAAATATCCTCCTTGTCATAGCAAACGTTTTTCTAGCCTTGACCAAAGCAGCCTCTACATGTCTGTTGAAATACAGATATTGGTCTAGCCAGGTGCCAAGGTATTTAACTAAACTCTTGGTTTCCAGTTTATCTCCATGCGGTCCCACGATAACTAGCTTTCGCCAGTTTTTCCTTGTGTCGCTCGTAGCTTTATATAAGGGAGTTCTAAATAGGATGGCTTCACATTTCTGGAAGTCGATCTTGAGTTTCCAGTCATCGCAGTAGCGTTGTTGAAGTCTCGCTGTATTAAACTATTTATGATCTCAACTTTCGGAGCTGTTTTGTAAATTATGAGATCGTCTGCGTGCGCAATAGCCTGCTGAAACAAATCAAGATTTTGTATCTTGACACGAACGTTTCAGATGGAAAATCTCGATTTCGGGTGCGGTGCTCATTAGGACAATCGTTTTTAAATTTGTGCATATTAAGATATGCATTGGAATTTGGGTTTTTGCTTCTGTTCTCTGTCTGTTTGCGTGTCCTTCGGATGGGTAACACAAGATCCGTGGGAATTAGATAATGGGTTTTGAATTGGTGCATTCACAAGTCATAAAACATCTGCCATGTGAAGATATGCATTGGGATGTTTATGATTGCTTGAATTGTGTGTCGGCGGAAAATAGATATGCCTTTGTTTAGACACGTGCACATTTTGGGCTTTGAATCTTGTAGGAATTTGAATTGAATTGAATTCAATGTTTGAGTTTGAACGTTTAGTTCGATTTGGTTGACATTGAATTCAATGTTGATTTGGGTGTAGGGATTTGTATGTGAGGGAAGGAGATTGTTTCTATGGGGTAAGGAAATTGTAGGGTTTTCCGGAGCACTTGTGACTGCTGCTGTTGGGGTTTATTTTGGTTTGTCTTCCTTGTTTCCTCTGGTTGCTGGTTTGTCTTCTTTTTCTCCGACTATCTGGTTTTATCTTTGTGTGTTTTTGGTTTTTTCTTCATGGTGATGTTTTCGGTTTTATTTGCCTTTTTGGTGGCAACTTCTCCGAATTTGTTTCCTACTCCTGAGTAGTGAACATCATTATTCTCTGTGATGTCAACTTCAAACGCATAGAATTCCTTTCCTGATGAATTGTCGGTTAGACGTCGTTAGCTGAACGATTTTTCACATGACACAAATTTGTTTCCGCCATTCTTCCGTTATCATTTTTTTAAAATTGTTTTCAAGTTTTTAATTGTTTCGCGAGTGATGTCACGAAAGTGAACATCTGTGCACACACACACGTCCGCACAAGCACTTATTATATTTCTTTATTGTGTACAATAGCCTCTGAATTCACTGTAACACACACTAGTTCACTTGTGCGCGGATGCAACGTCCTCACTTTACTGTCCCACACAGACACATCCATGCACGCGAACAATACTTTTAATATTTTTTTGTTGACGGGCGACGATGGACGCGGTTCCTTCAACGACATTTCAGGTACTGAGAGTATGACTATCGAAATGGGTACGTGTCTAACTTTAGGTCCACGACCATTGGAGTGAGTGTAGTAGCGATACTTGGGAGGATATTATTTTTTGTTCTTTATAAACAAGATCTCTTTAGGGATCCCCCAAGTGCGCCGGTGCGGTCGTCATCGTGTTCCGGAGTTAACCGAAAAGAGTCGCTGCTTTCCGTTCAAGAAAACAAAACTCCGTGTTGCTCTTTTTTTTTCTTTTATTATTAGATATGAACACACACTCCAGCTTACATACTCAGATCCGATGTCTGTCGACTAACTTATAATTAAAGACACAGAATCTCTTAGCACTAGTTAAAATATTGAAGAATCCATAACTTGGTATGATTATTCACGACAGAAACTAAATTGCGATTGTTCAACTTATTTGATTTAATCTAAATATATACTTAAGGTCTGAGTTAAAACATTGAAGTATATTCACAACAGGAACTAAATCGGGAATGTTCAATATATTTAATTTAACCCGAATATATTTTACATAGCCGTTTGAACTACAATATTTGAGAATCCAATAACGATCCGTTGCGGCTTCAACTTGGTGACTTTAAATGAAGGAGGACCCTTTTATCCAAACGTATACTAGTTGATGACCCGACTCGACTGATTTTACGTGTGGACCCGACTTGCCTCCATGGAATCTGTAACGCGATTAAAGATATCGACCGAAGCGACAGAACACCAACATTTTCATTCATCGCCCCGATGTCCATATAAGAGATGATCTTAGAATATGATCACCGAAAGGATGTGCACACACACAGATGCGGTTACTTCGCACTCTCATGCTGTGCATGAGCAAGCAGACCGTGGATACAATAATTTCCTACGGGTGCCATTATCTCGACATAGAAATTTTGTTGCTTACACGATCAGCGACTGCGTAAAGCATTTATGCTGATCGTGCACATCTTGGCGGTATCTCCACGTAGTCGAATTCTCGCTGGATATTTTCCTTTTTTGGGGACTCGACTTCCTTGGACGGTCAGCCGTATGCCTTGATGTATTTGTCGGTCAGTTGACCGACCGATGTGGGCATGTATAAAAAGGAGAAGAAGAAACATCTCCTGCACGTGTGCTGCTGACTCGTTAGGAGATATCTCATTGATGTGGTTTGGTTAATGTTGGTTGCTTGATGGTGCAACCAAATTGCTTTTAACCGCCACACGTTATTTGAAGTATAGCGTCCTTGCGCCGAGCAACCCAGCGGCTTCCGTAGTCTTTTTAAACAGAAAAGCTGAACGGAGTGTATTGTGGGTTTGCACCTCGACTCTACTCACCAATTTCCCGTGTTGCAGCTGTCAAAACTCAGGAAAACGCACTTTTAAAGTATCTTCTTTTATACTGCTTTTATTATTATTATTATTATTAATTTTCATTAAATAGTTCTGCTAGGGTACTTCCCCCAGGGATACTTGATCTTAAGATACTCTTGTGATACTGACGCGCGAGATCACGATACACACCCTTTTATAAACAAAACTTTTTTTTTAACATACTGTGTTTATTTGACCAATAATCAATTTTTAAATTAAGTACAGCTAACTTATAATTCTAGTTATATAATTGTTTACATGTATACATTACACATTTTTCAAACATAACTGACTGTGTGAATAACTATTTGAGTATTATAGGTTTTAATATTGACAGTTTTCCTGGAAAAGGTCAGAAAACCAAGATTTTTATTTTTTAATTTAATCTAATCTAATACTTAACTTAACTCTGACTCAATCTAGCTTAACCTAATTGATATTATAATAAGTTAAATATGTAATGTGAATTGGGGAATATAGGAATTGATGATTAAGGAGGTAGGTTGGCGTGGGATATGGTCAGTTAGTGGTCTCGGGTGGTGTAACACTTTCCGGTTGTTCGGTAAAACGCAAAATGTTGGGGAATGCTTCTATGTTACAGTAATTGAGCTGATTGAGTGGCAGGTCGGTGTTATGGTACTGTGGCGGTGCTGCGAACCGTACAAACCATTGCGGGGTTAAATACCTTTCGCTTGGCTAAAGGGAACATACATACCGTGTCCTCGATCCCACGTGCCGATACGCACGTGGGCCGAATTTCTCGACCGATTCCTCATACCTGCTCGGCTATCGAAGGACACCACCCAGAAAAGAAATTGTTTTACGACCCATTACGGCAAACACAAGTGGCCGGCGCGGCAGCCCCAGATGTCGACAGCCAGAAAAATCCCAGGCGATAAATATATGGCCAAGGAATAAACAAATGTATGACCTTCCCTTGGGCTCCTCGATAGTATAAAGGTTAGTATCCTCGCCTGCCACCCGGGTACCCGGGTTCGATTCTCCGTCGGGGAGCCTCTGGCGCAAGACTAATGACCTTGCCCGGAAAAACAAATTATCATGGAAAATTTAACAAGCCTCAGGACATGCTAAATAAGGCCAAGGCCGGTTCCCGGTTGTAGTGCCGATGATGATGATGACCTTCCCTTGAGCCAACTGCAATTTGGTTTTCCTTATTGAAAGGACTATTGTGGGAACAAAGGTTAAACACTAAATCACACAACCGACACTGTTCCTACAAGGATATGAAAACCATGTAAATATCTATGACTTCGGCCGAAGAAATCACCAGGGCCATAAACCGCACACGGGTAATGTACACAAAGGGATACCACAGATGTGTAAAAATCCTGACGATCCTCGGCATATCTCCGGCCACACGGTAGTAACGTTCGCGTCTGCGTGTGTGGGTGCATCCACACAGTATTCCTACGAACAATACGAACTCGTAGGAGAAGTGAACGTGCGATCTCCTGGAATGGAGAAATCCCTTGTTAAAGAGAGGATATGGGATTTTTTGGTTGCGGTCTTGGTAGGGTGCCGGTCCGACACAGGTTCACCAAGAAGTCCCAATGTCGCTATTGTCAGGCTAAGCTGGTTTACCACTGTCTTACAGATTCGGAAAACAATCGTCTCGGGTTCGATATCTTTATTGTTTTCTACTACACTTATTAACTCTGTACCAATGGTAGTTCTTGAACTTAAAGTAAACAGTATTTCGAGTATTACTTGTAATGCTCCCTATGAATTAAACTTACACAGTATTTCTAGTATTAAATTTAATGACATACGGTATTTTTATGTATTATATTTAATAACATACAGTATTCAATGTATTAAAGGTGATAACATCTAATGAGTTAAACTTACAACGTACTTCCAAGTATTAAATTTAATAGTAAACAGTATTTAATGTATCAAATGTGATAACATCTAATGAGTTAAACTTACAGCGTACTTCCAATTATTAACTTTAATAGTAAACAGTATTTAATGTATTATATTTAATAACATACAGTATTTGATGTATTATATTTAATAACATACAGTATTCAATGTATTAAAGGTGATAACATCTAATGAGTTAAACTTACAGCGTACTTCCAAGTATTAAATTTTACAGTAAACAGTATTTAATGTATTATATTTAATAACATACAGTATTTAATGTATCAAATGTGATAACATCTAATGAATAAAACTTACGGCGTACTTCCAAGTATTAACTTTAACAGTAAACAATATTTAATGTATTATATTTAATAACATACAGTATTCAATGTATCAAATGTGATAACATCTAATGAATTAAACTTACAGCGTACTTCCAAGTATTAAATTTTATAGTAAACAGTATTTAATGTATTATATTTAATTACATACAGTGTTCAATGTATTAAAGGTGATAACATCTAATGAGTTAAACTTACAGCGTACTTCCAAGTATTAAATTTTATAGTAAACAGTATTTAATGTATTTGTCGTTATATAGATTTAAGATTATAGTTGTAAAGGAATTGCTATCCTAAATCTCTTAAGTACTAGTTGTAAAATATACCATAAATGTAATTATCTACCAACTAAAATTGTATTTAATGTATTATATTTAATAACATACAGTATTCAATGTTTGACTGTGCACTGTGTTACATGTATTGAACGTCACCGTATACTATTATTTAAGGATCAAAAGTGCACTGTGTTAAATGTATTTATTTAAGGATCAAAAGTGCACTGTGTCACATGTATTTAACGTCACCAGCAGCGGAACAAGGTGTTTTTCGGTGATCGGTGTGTCTTAACTCTTCGACCGTAACTAGCATACTTTATGTTTTATTAATTAACGTGAGGACACGACCTGCCCTCACGGAATCCCAAACGCGATTAAGTATCGCCACCGAAGCGACAGAATATCAAAATTCCATCCATCGCCTCGATGACCATATTTAGTAATTTTCCTTTTCGCATTGGTGTATCACCAAAGAAGGATTGAAACGCACACACACGATGATCCCCTTTGGTTGCTCATCGCGTGTGTCGCCCAGCATGTGAACCATGAACATGAAGTTAAAATGAAAATAAACACTCTTCGCAGCTGGGGCAAGTCATCCTGAAAAGGGTTAAAATGTTTACACGATCAGCGACTAAGTGTAGTATGATTGCTGATCGTGCGCATGTTGTTGTTGGCATCAACAAAGGTCGAACCGTCGTGTGTGTGTTTACACTGGCGAGTTCTCGATGCCTTTTTGCTGCCAGTGCGAGTTTCCATTTCGTGTGGCTTGATTTAGCGACCGATGTGGGCATTGCATGAAAGAACCAAAAGGAAGAAATATCTCTTGTGGCATTGTAGCCGACTTCTTAGGAGACATTTCGTTGGTAGGAACTAATGTTATGTTGGTTGCTAGATGTGCGACCAATTTGCCCTTCCTATAGTAACGCTTGTGTTGCTGATGGTGTTTTACTTCAGCGCAGTGAAGCATTGCAGCGGTGGTTGGTCGTTATGGGCAGGTAAGTCATGCTTTTCAGGTTTCTATATGCCCATGTAGGGAATGTCTGTTATTGCTGATATAATTTTCGTATCAGCAGACATTGTGCTTACAGGTTTTTCGTGGTTATAGGAATAACCAATGCAGGTTGGTACACGCTTTATTGAAACAGGACGTTTATGAAAAGGGGTTCCATGGTGGTAGATGAGCAGGTAAGTAGTGGCGTTCGCAAGAACCGCCACAAGGACACCAAAGGATAAAAGAAAGGAAGAGAAAGGAAGAAAACCGGGTGAGTTTTCCATCCCTTGAAGAAAGTTTTTAAGTTAGTCAAATTAAAACGTTGGTGAAGGAACGATCCTCAAGATAAACAAAACGAGGTCGAGTGTGCCGGTGCGAATGAGTGTGTCGGCGCGAGTATTCACCAGAGAGAGTGTTAAATACACAAATAAAAAGTAAAAAAAAAGTGTTTTGATTTTTATGGAGTGTTCGGCGGAACATAAGCCACAATCAATAAAAAAACGCTTAATTTTGCACCGAATGGTTCAAGTATATTGTCACTCACCGTTTTTGTTTTTCCCCAGTTAATATGTATGTTGTAGCTATGGATGAATTTCTCTCCAATGGATATTTTGTGGATCCCGAGTCAGGCTGTGCACTCTTTGTGCATCTGCACACATAATCAGCATCTAAATGTCCAGCACTGTTTCGCGCATAAAAACTGAAGACGCGACATGAAAACTTGATACGAATACAACTGACTCTGACAACTTAATGAGGTAAATCATCAAAGAGATTGTTGGCGTTTGACTTCTCCCCAGCGCCGTTCGATAATTTAAGTCTTCAAATAAAAATAAATCGATTTACGACTACAGGGTCTGCCAGGAAAGTAGTATATCTTTCTATATCTAGCCATAGACATGAAAAAAAGGAGATTGTTTTGCAATGACTTTCAAAGTTGTGCCGTCCAAGTTTTATCCTTAGGAATTGCGAACAAATGGCTAAGGCCGCATAAATGCGGTGCAGTTCACATTGTTGGTAATTATAGCTACTTAGAGTTAAGTTCAGACGAAGTTTACCTCCAGTCCATGACAGCCTTCCGCAGCTGAACTCCATTTCCGTCAGTTCGTTACGTTTCTAAGGTAATTAAGTAGAAATGTTGAGGAACTGAATATAGACGAATGACGTTCGAGAAGAGGAACTGAATAAAAATGGTAAAGAATAAAGGAACGTAAAAAAATTCAAAGTTTCAGGTGGTTTCTAAATAAGGAGGCGGCTCTGGTGCCCTCTCCGCCTTCAACCTTGTCTGCTTGCCTTCCACTTGCCCTCTCTATCTTTACCTCCTTTTTCCGTAGTTCTTGAATAGCCGACATGGGAGCAGGCTGCATCTCCAGCCGACTTCTCTTGTGACCTTACTACCAACGACTCCTCCGATATCCCGCTTAACCAACGCTTCTCATTGCATTAGTCGTCTTTTTCTCGGTCTTCAGGTTCTCAGTGGAACTTAACTTATACTAGCCTTTGTGCACTATAAGCCGGTTATTAGGGCAGAAAATTACACGAACACTATATAAAGCTCAGTCCAGTTTAGCTTGCGTAAGTTGTTGTTATTGTAGTCGCTTTGTTTTTTCTCTGTGCATCATCCTACCTTCACTTGGCGTTTTGTTACGCTGAAGGTGTGCATCTAAGGAGAAGGCCGGGATAGATGTATGTGAGGTGACGAGGTCGATGATGGCTGTTGTTGAACAGCAGTAGGTGTACTGGCGGCACCAACATCCTGATGTGAAACTCTGTGAAATTGTTAATCACAACTTTGTTTATTACTCTCGCACGGATGATGTAGTCAAGCTAATAAACGCTTCTCATTGAGAGGAAACTTTTACGCTCCTTGAGTGGTTTTCACTTTGTTGAAGGAAAATTGAAAATATGTTACCCTATCCCCTGTCACCCCGTTCTATTTAAGGTTCGGCTTGTGTAACTTCGCTAAATAGTGAAAGTTGATTTTAGAGCGTGTGGAAGTGTACTTAGGTTAGTGAGCCTAGCTAAGCTAAAGGCACAACTGAGGGCGATGGTTCGGTATTGTTATTTGAAAGTTTCTCTGTAGATTTGGCAGTTAATTGTTGGCGTGTCAAAGAGTTGGCAACATTTATATTTATATAAATACTTTCACGGTGAAGGAGTTAGAACACGATATTGTTTTTCGTGAAACACTCGCTGATGACTATAGTCACAGGGATTTATTCAAATTTAAGCGAATTGGGGAGGATTTTGGTTTCTTGTGGTGGATGGTGGTGTACGACAACTTGATGGGCGTGTAATATCGCAACGGGTGTTTTGTTGTGTGGATGCGGGACATGAGTCGGTATGTCATTATTCATTATTTGGCATCAGAAGTGTTGTATTTAGACGAGGGAGAGGTATAAGCCAATATAAAAAAAGTTGACAGTACGTACTGTTTGTTTAAATAATACGCAGTTTAAACGGGGTATTAATAGCCATATTGGGCATTTCAGCGGTGTTTATACATGTCTGATTATGATGAGTGCATAACACCAGTCGGGACGCACAAAAACTCCCATTGGGGAGATACGTCTCAGTCTCTGTTGGGACTTAAAACTACCCGAATAGCTGAGGGGATTGGCAGGATTGCAATAGTGGAAGACACAAAATTGGTCACAAGGACAAAAACTACAGAATAACAGAAACTCTGTAGAAGATAGAGAACCTAACGGCCTCTCCCACAAATTCAAACTGCACATCTATAAACAAATAATCAGACCCACACTTGTAGCGGTTCCGCCAAACCCTACGGTCTACTTACCTGAAAAACCCCCATAACTACTACCCTACTCCCTTAAGTTTGCTAATGCAACAGTATTAGTAACTGGAAATGCTGCACGCATTTAAGAGATCAAATCTATGATCTTTAAGTCCCTGTAAAGAAAACTTATCTTCATGCATTCTCTTCGCATACCACTGCTCCTTAAGATTTCTTTATTAGCTTACCAGGAATTTCCAATCAATTTCGACATCTACGTCGCCAGTCAAATTTCCTTAGATGAATTCCTGTAAACAAAATAATTCGGATTGCATTCAATGTAACCGTCATGACAGGGACCATAAATATTGCGCCGTCTATTTTCCCAGCCGCGTCATGTACCTTTTCATACACATTGCCCGGCAACCTTTTTGGTTTGTCTTATCAATAAACAACCCAAGCAGCTGCATATAATTAGCGCAATCGACGCTGAAACCAAATTCTCCAGCATTTCCTAATGCAAATATGAACCCGGTTTCTACTGCAGCCAGAGATGCCATAAACATTCAATTTGCTTTTAGCACCTTTTTCTCCCAACGTCGAAAATAGCGACGAGGCATCGTGTCAACAATGACCCGCATTACCAACGGCGCATTTGGTCATTTTTCCCTTTTGTCTTTGCCGCCTGCCTGTTTCGTTGTTCCACTGCTGTCAAGCACGTTTGAATAGCATCGATCTGAACGATCCCACACATACCACCATGACCTTTATTACGAGATCTGGTTTTCCTGTTCCCACAAGAGAGACTCTACGTTACACTTGTGGGAGATAAAACTTATCCTTGGCAAGAATATACTCACACCCTTAAGAGTAAAGTTTTTCTCTCTCTTCCTTTTTACCTTAGCGAAATCATCTCTGCATGAGATGACGATCGCTGAGTCATACCATCCTTCGACCTGAGCAGGTCGTGTCTCCTATCGCTACCCTGGTGCGCACAGGGGAGCGATAATCGCGTGAGTCGAGAGTCGTGTGCGGGTAACCACAAAATGTATTCGGTGTTTCACCTTTCAAATATTATTTAAACAACACCATTAAAGTTACATCAAATCGTTTTTTTTAAATTGTGTATTTGTGTTACCGTCAACGAACAGCGTAACATTAGAATTAAATAAAAAAAAGACAGTTTGGACTATTAAGCCTCGCGTGTGTTTTAGTTCTTTTTCTGTTGTGTACGCTGCGTTGTCGATTTCTGTTGGTGTTTTGCCTTTTTGTGTCCGGCGGAACGACGATGGAACATATATATGATGGCGGAGGAAGTTAACCGTGCCAATGTTGCTATACTTCCTCCCCACACGCTCACATATGCGTGCCTACTACACCCGCTAAATGGAAAAGCTACGCACTTTCGAAAGGAAATGCTTCAGGTTGGTCACTGGCCTCAAACGACAACCCAACGCTTGCAAATATTACAATAACAGCTTACTATACAATGCCGCTGATATCCACAATCTCGATAGACGCTTCCTAGAGCTGTCTATCAAATATACTGAAAACCTCCCAATCTCTCCACTACTACCAATTCCTTTACATAACAGGGCTCACTACCTGAATTGTCTCCACCCCAAAGCTCTCTTCACCATTGGAAAATTGGTTAATGACTCCAACGAGGTAGTCTACACATAGCACCGACTTGGCACTCAATCAACTCAAATACTGTAACATAGAAGCATTCTCCAACATTCTGCGTTTTAACGAACAACCGGAAAGTGTTACCACACCCGAGACCACTAACTGATCATATCCCGCGTCAACCTACCTCCTTAACTATCAATCCCTATATTCCCAAATTCACATTATATATTTAACTTATTATAATATTAATTGTTCCCACGAAATGAATAATCAATATACAAAAAAAAAAAAAAACAATCTCACGCAAAACTACTATAAGGGAACAAATCATCAAGAAAACGCCGACACGGAAAAAAGAAGACGTAGGGAAAAACGGAAAAAGCGGGATATACGCGTCGCCACGTGGAATGTTCGAACGCTATATAAACCAGATGCGATACAGAGGGTCGTAGAAAACACGAAACAATATAAAATGGACATCGTCGCGCTTCAGGAAGTCCGACTCCCACGTCAAGTAATTGAAACCAACGGGTTACACTGGCCTGTGGAGGTTCCGATACACATAACCTCGGAACCGGCTCCATCATAAGCAAAAATTATGCCCCATGTAAAATTTGTGAACTTAATTAATGACCGAATGTCGGTGCTAAAAATACAGGGCGCATGGTACAATTATGTATTTATAAACGTACACGCCCCAACAGAATCTACGGACGAGGAAACGAAGGACACGTACTATGAGACCCTAGAGAAAGTATTTGATGGAATCTCATCATCATCATCATCAGCACTACAACCGGGAACGGGTCTTGGCCTCTTGTTCATAGACAAAAGACATCACTCGAATATCCTTGACGTAAGATCATATAGCTGACGCAAAACTAATGACCTTGCCCGGAAAAAACAAATCATTATGGAAAATTTAACAAGCCTCAGGACTTGCTAAATAAGGCCAAGACCGGTTCCCGGTTGTAGTGCCGATGATGATGAAGATCATATAGAGGAGCATCGAAGTCGCAGATCATATTCTTGATAAACTAAAAGACTTGCGCAAAAGGGCTGAATATCAAGACGAACTAACGAATAGATTTAGCATCCTAGAGAGCGAGAGCAGTAAGGAAGAGGAAGGCAATAGGACACTAAATGTACATCGATCAGAGACACAATCAAACAAACAGCCCAAAAGGTATTAGGATTTAAGAGAATAATCAAGTCCAAACCTTGGTTTGACCATGAGTGCCGGGCGAAGATCGAAGAACGTAAACGACTTAGAGTGATCCACTTAGAAAGATATGATGAAATCAACGCAGAAAGATACGCGACAATTCGGAAAGAGACAATGAAACTTTTCAAACGCAACTGGGAGCAGACTCGGATCGAAAAAATCCTAGAAAATTCCAAAGCAAAGAACATCAGAGGTATGTATGCCGGCATAAATTCAATTAGAAATGGCTACCGAGGGAGAGCCAAAATAATCCGAGACACAAACGACTGTCTGGTGACAGATACAACGATATCGTGACAAGATGGAAGCAGTACTTTGAAAACCTGTTCAATCCCACCAACCACAAATAAACGCACCAGACGTACATACAGCCGAGCCTCAGATCCCAGAGCCCTCTTTCAACGAAGTTGTAGACGCAATAAATCGATTGCTAAACAACAAGGTACCCGGAGTCGGAAGCTTGTGAAGCATGGGGGGGGGGGGGGGGGTGCAACCGCTCGAAAGATCCACCAGCTCATTAAAACAATATGGGATAAAGAAGCTGTGGCGTTTCTAGCAGATACACACACAATATGCAAGCAAATAGTGAAGAACACCGAAAGGAAATTCTAATAAGCAAGGCATCAGAACTGTATACCATAGCGATAATTCCACATCAGTTGAGTGTACTTGAGTTTAGAAATCGAATTCGCACACGCGGCAGTAGTGTGGCGGTGCCGCCAAGCCCCACGGTACACTTACCTAAAAACCCCCATAGCCTCATCCCACCAGCATAGGTTTTCGCTAATGCAATCGCATTAAGCACTGAAAATGCTACACGCATTAATTAGATCTAAGCTATAATCGTAAAGCTTCTGCAAAAGAATTCTTACCTTTTCAAGCTTTCCTTCGCTTACAAATCCCCTGTAAGAGTTCTTACTTTCCTTGCCATAAATTCCCTGAAAAGAAAATTCATCGGTTCGTATATCATACGACCGCATATCAGAGAATCTCACCATAGAGTTGGCTAATCCCAGCCTCAATATGTGTACAAAAAACTATTTACATACGATAATAGTCCAACGCAGATGCATGTAATTAGCACCATTCGCGTTGAGACTAATACCCTAGCAATGCACTAAGTGCAAACAAAGGAACGCTGCCCATCAGGCGATACGACAGACTATAGTCGTATTCATCAACATCTTCCTATAGATAAACAATCTACAATTTATTTCGTGCCGCAAACGAATAATCCCGCATGTTCAAATCCGAACAAGGGATTCGTTTCGGCAATCAACTCAAGATACGATATACAGTTTTCATTGTATAAAGTATCGCACCACTTAGCACCTTTTTACCAACGTCCATCATAGCGACGTTGCACAGGGTAAACATGACCCTCATTACGGAGCGAACCATTTGGTCGCCTGTTCCTTTGTTCTCGCCGTCTGCTTGCTTCGTTGTTTCATTGCCTTCGAGCACGTGCAAATAGCATCGATCAGTACGGCCGCGCACGCATACCATTGCACCGAATGAGCGCATTTCCTTGGCGGCCACACCCTTAAGAGAAAAGGTTTTCTCTTTCTTCTTTTTTTCTCACCACTAACCTAGGATGGAATTCATCTCAGGGTTCCATCCTCGGGGAGTCAAATTCCATTCGCTGACCACCACGGTCATGCGACTTCCGCTCTCCGTCACTGCGGAGACGCGGACGCGAGAATATGTCGAGTCGAGTGTCTTACTACCTTAAAAGTAATTCTTTCTAGTGCGTCAGTACCGTCGTCGTGTAATTAGTAGCTACCCTTTCTTTTGTCCAACCACCACAACCATAGCTAATTAGGTGCAAAAAGTTAAATAAAGAACCTATCAGTAAAAACAATAAAATACTTTACACCAAATCGGTGCGTTTTATTCCGGAGACTACCATCGGTGTGTTTTGCTTCGTTCTTTGGTGACAATTTCCTGCGGACAGTTTACGGCGGCGCAATGGGCGACTGTAAGTGGATGTTGGAGGAGGAAGTGAACGCAGTACCCATGCAGGTACATACTTCCTCCCCACGGTAGCCTGATGCTTCTAAGCTTCGCTTTTCACTCGTTCCATCGTATGTTCAAATCACCGTCTCCACTATCCTTGCTTAACGCTATAAAGTCACTCCGGAAGAATGGAAAACCTCAATAGTTTTCCTCATCTTCAAAAAAAGGTGATAGATCTGACTGCAAACATTACAGAAGAATATCATTGCTCCCAACGACATACAAAATACTAACAAATGTCATATTGGCGAGAATCACACCGTACGCAGAAGACATATTGGGAGACTACCAATGCGAATTCCGTAGGAACCGGTCAGCAAGCGGCCAAATGTTCACAATAAGGCAACTGCTGGAAAAGAAGTTGGGATACGGAGAGACGGTTCACCAACTTTTCGTTGACTTCAAAAAAGCCTACGACTCAGTCGCAAGGCAAAGACTCTACCATATTGTAGTTGAGGTGGGAATTCCGACAAAATATGCCGCCCTCATTCAAATTTGCACGAACGAAAACAAAGAGCGAGTTAGAATAGAAAACCACCTCTCAGACCAATTTGAAATCCGGGGCGGACTAAAACAGGGGGATGGCCTCTCACCGTGTCTTTTTAACCTTGTGCTGGAGTAGGTTATCAGACACGTATAAGACGACAACATGGCCAGATCATCCATGAACGGGGTCATACCGTTCTGGGCGATAATCTAGAAACTATAAGCAAAAACTGTGAAATCATCATGCAAGCAGTAGAAGTGGTGGGCCTAGAAATAAATGAAAACAAAACAAAATACATGATTACGGCGGGAGCATGTGGATCTCAGGGAACACATATAAACGTCAGGGGCAAGATATTCGAAAAAGTTAACGAACTTAAATATCTGGGAACGATACTGACGGCCAGTAACGAAATGTCGAAGGAAATTAACAAAACGCTACAGTCCGGCAACGCTAGTTGGCACGCAGTCAGTAAACTGCTGAAATCCAAACTGCTGTCACGTAACATAAAGCTCCGTGTCTATAGAACCATCGTCATGTCGATTGCTCTCTTTTTTTTTTTTTTTTTTTTTAAACATTTTTTTATTTTCTGTATATATTCTCAGTTTCTAAATTAAAGGCTAGACAAAAAATGCTTAAATTCTAGCTTAAATAGCTTATATAATAACTTACTGGTCCTTCGCAGACGCTCTAAGCTAAACATTACTTAATATTTGTATAATTTGCCTTTCGGCGACAGAACTTTGTGGCATAACTTATAATTATTTGAAAGACAAAGAAAAATTTGAAAAACTTTGTCAATTTTTTTTGTTTTTTTTTTCTTAAAATTTAACTTACTTAACTTACCTAAACTTATCTACTTTTTTATTTTTTTATTTTTTTTATTTTTTTATTTTATGTAAAATCACTTAGCTGAACTTAACTTAAATCTTATACTACCCTAATTCTAGAAAAGCTAAGTCTATGTAAGCTAGCTGATGATAGTGTGATTCTATACCGACTTTGGTATCCAGGTCTTTATATGCCATTCAACCACCAGAACTGTTGACGCTGTCTACTACTATCGTCCCGGTCTCTGTGGGAGATAGCCCTACTGAAGCGCAGGAGCTCTTCTTCGGTGCGCGCTACTTCCCGGTCGTAGCACAATCGCCCGTCTACGGATGATCTACTTACATGATAGATCAGCGGAATTCCGGATCTGTCCTGTATAAGCCCTTTCATGTCCAAATCAAGGAACGCCTCTGGTGGAACAAAACCGTTGCGACGCACGTTCTCATAGTACAGGGTATTTGGATAATAAGCCCCGAAAATTAGGTCATTGGACGAGCATATTGCTCTCGCAATATGTCCTCTGATTAATTTAATCATAAAATTATCCACCATATTTGTGCAGGCTTCATTATATAAAGTCTCATTTGAGTAGTACTTTTTGTATTCCGATTCCGGTGTTCGATATAATCTGAGACAGGTTCTCAGACACTTCCTTTCGAACACCCGAATCTTTTCCATCAAATTTGGACCTATGTTAAACCATACTGGACAGCCATATATGAGCATTGGCCTGATTAGCGTCATGTAGCATATGACCTTTACCCTGCTGTCAAGTTGGCTACTAGCCTCCTTGTCATAGCAAACGTTTTTCTAGCCTTGACCAGAGCAGCCTCTACATGTCTGTTGAAATACAGATATTGGTCTAGCCAGATGCCCAGGTATTTAACTAAACTCTTGGTTTCCAGTTTATCTCCATGCGGTCCCACGATAACTAGCTTTCGCCAGTTTTTCCTTGTGCCGTACGTGGCTTTATATAATGGAGTTCTAAATAGGATGGCTTCACATTTCTGGACGTTGATCTTAAGTTTCCAGTCATCGCAATAGCGCTGCACTTTGTTGAAGTCTCGCTGTATTAACCTATTTATGATCGCAACTTTCGGAGCTGTTCTGTAAATTATGAGATCGTCTGCGTACGCAATAGCCTGCGGAAGTGCATCTAATAAGTCGCTAATGTAAATGTTAAAAAGAATCGGAGAGAGTACCGCGCCCTGTTGCAAACCATTCTTGATATTATACGTTTTATTAGAGGTCACATTACCACTTTTGACCACGAACCTCCTGTCCTTTGACATATCGTAAAGTACATATAGTAAAGGCTTATGTATGCCATGTCTGACCAGTTTGTAATACAACCCTTCGATCCAGACGGTATCAAAGGCTTTTTCCAAGTCGATCAGACAAGCACCTGTGCATTGGTTCCTACATTTATTACATTGTATGTCGGAGACCAGTTTAGCTGCGGCATGTGTGGTTTCATGACCCGCCCTAAAGCCAAACTGGTTATTTGGAATAATGCTGTTGTCGTCTACCCATTTTAGCAGAGCTTTGTTAATGATTTTATCAAATACTTTACTGATGCTTGGGAGTAAACTTATCGAACGCATGTTCATTGGGTTTGTACAGTCTTTGCCCTTTTTTGGGATGGGCTGAATGATAGCCGTTTTCCAACGCGCGGGATAATATGCATTATTCAACGCGTTGTTAAACAGGACCGTGTATATATTTATTGCCATGGGGGGCAGGTTCTTGAGTACGATGTTAGGTACTCCATCTATTCCCACTGACTTTTTGCTTCTTAATGAGTCGAAGATACTCTGGATTCCTTCCCTTGTGATTAAAAGGCTATTAGCCACTACACCATTGGCATTAATGTCAATTGACAGATTATCGTCACTGAATTCCGTAAAACCCGGATTGTCCGATTGCCAATGTAAAATTTCATTCCGGAGGTGCAGGTGATTCAGTCGAATTCTGTCCTCCAGGTCATGGTTTCGGTGAATGCTTTCATTCACCTTGTACATTTCCTGAAAGACAGCTCCCACAGCGTTCGCCTTTTCCAAAGGATCTTCGATCACGAAGAGCTCACTATTGAAGATAGCGTTCTCTGTATCTATGCCAATGTTGGTTAGCAGCTGCTTGTTTACCTCGGTACGTGGAATTTGGAGACACTGAATCTCGTTTTGATTATTTCTCCTGAATATTTTATTTATTTGTGGGAACATATTCGGGTTATTAGTTTTTATAGCTCGAATTCTGTTGTTCCAATACAAATTTGTTGCTAATCTATAATTAGCTTTAAGTAATTGTTGGAGGTTTTTTAATCGGGATTTCAGTGATATTATCTCCTGGTCTTGTCTGTCTGTAAACTGTCTGCGCAATTGTTTTAATTTCGATAGCAGTCTGCTCTTTTTCTTGTGGAGCGCGTTTATTGTTGCGTTTCTGTACATGTAATGTGATCTGTAACTGTTGTTTTGGGAATTGTTTTGTCCATTGTTCGTTTTACGGTTTCGTCCATTTGTTGAATGTATTTGTCGATTTCGTCATTTGTCAGGTTTCTGTTTACTGGCAGATTAAAGTCAATCGAACGAAGTTCTCTTGTTAATGATCTGGTGAACCGCGGCCATCGCATTGCCCTGTAGTTATAGGGTTGCGGGATCACGAATTCCTCCAGATCTGCGAGCTCGTTCGGAAGCTCTATTACTGCCGTGAATGCACAGTGGTCGCTGTCGTATTCAATTGTCCGTAAACAGTTTGTGTTTCGTCTGTTGGTGTTATGTAATCTCAGTCGTGAGTCGATTATCAAGATATCTAAGAACGATCTACCTCTGGGGAACGATGGATATTTCGTAGCTAGCAGGTCAGTTCTATATTCAATATGATACTGATCTAACCAACCAGCCAACTGATTTCCTCTGGCATTAGATATATAATTTCCCCAATTTCTATGCTTGGCGTTCATATCTCCCCCTAGGATAAAGTAATTTTTGCCCAGGTGCAATTGTAAGCATCGAAAGAGTGTCTCGAGCTCCGCTATAAATAGGTTATGTTGGTGCTCCTCAGGTGCATAGACCGCAGTCGCATACAAATCCCTTCCTTGCTGAAAGGGTATGCGCACGATACAGGCTTCCAGCACCCGGAACCTGCGCACTTCTCCACTATATATTACTTTATGATTGATCCCTTTTCTAATAAAGATTGCGACACCCCCCCTTGAGTGGAGTTAGGTCGATATCTTCGTATAATATCGTAGTTTTTATGTCCTATCTTATGTCTCTGGTTTAACTTTGTTTCCCCCGCCAGAAGTACATCAGGTTGTTCCTCTTGCAACAGGTTAAAAAGATTGGCTCTTCTCTCAGTTCTTATTAGTGAATTTACATTCACGACAAGAGCTTTTATTGATGTTGTGGTTGGAGGGTTTATATCGACTTGTTATTTAGACTGGGCAAATGCGAGTAGATATCGTTTATTTGGTTTTGTAGCTGTGTCATCTGTCTTTGCAGATTGAGCAGGATTGCGAACACGTCTGCTTGCGGTGTTGTTTCAGTCCGTGTGGGAGTATTTGTGGCTACCTGTGATGTAGCCTGATTTGGTGTTCTCCCACCCGAAGCAACTTGTGCGTACGACCGCTGCGATGTTACGGGCATTGTTGTAGTACGAGCTGGCTCTGTGTTTTTTTGCCGGGTCACACTTCTTGCCATTATTTCTCGGAATTTAGGACATCCTCGATAGTTAGCGGGGTGTCCCTCATTCCGACACACTGCGCACTTTAGAAGGGCTTTGTCTTCTACCCTTTCTTTTCCCAGAGGGCATTCTTCTGCCTTATGGTCCTTTCCGCAGTTTGCGCAATGGCGCTGCATTTCACAGTTCGCCGCCGCGTGACCAAACCTTTGGCAACGTACACATTGCAGGATGTCTCTGCCTTTTTTTAATTTGTCCCATGTGACCATTTGATGATCCAAGACTGTAATTTTTCTTAGACCACCAATTCTACTGCTGGATGTTAATTGCACCAAAAAGAAGGGTAGCTTGTTTTCCCTTCTTGCCTTGGGTGTGGTGAATGGTTTTACCGCGGTAAACTCGAGATCTTCGTGCTTCAGGTTTTGAAGAATTTCGAGCAGAGCCTCCGGATCCGTTTCAGGGTCGACACCCTTTAATAGAACCGTTACGCTCTTCGTTTGTTTCGGCGTGAACGAGTAAAATTCCGCGGTGGCTCTTTTTAAGACCTCTTTAATTTTGTCGTGGTCTGCCACCGTATATGTTTGAATGGCGTGCCTGTTACCCGTCAGTCTTTTAACTGCAAAATTGTTACCTATGGCTAGCTTACAAAGACTTACCAATTCCTTACAGTCAACATCTATGGTGTTGATTGGTGGCATCTTTATTTTTACGCTGATATTGTTGTTTTGCTGCTACTGTGTTGCTTGCTGGTTCGTTGATCGCTTTTGTGTTGGTAGTTGCTGTTGATGTTGCTGTTGATGGTGCTGCTGATGGTGAAATTGTTCCTGTTGGCCGACTTTTGGCTTTAGCTTTTGTGGTTGTTGCGGGTTTTGTTCTTGTTGGAGCGCCGCTATTTTTTTCTTTCGGCGTCTCTCTTTTAATCGGGCTCTTGCCATCGCCAGTTTCGCCTCCAATTCACTTATCTCTTCCTCTTCATCCTCAGACTCTGAGGATGCAAGAGAAGCGAATGAATTATTTGCCCAATATATGTTAAAGTTGGAGGGGAAGGGGAGCTCACTGTCGTCCGCCAATTGTTGATCTCCTTTATCCATCGTCAATTTCGCGGTTTTGCTTCGCGTCACAATGGAGTTTTTCGGGGCGCCTTTTCGTTTGTGCGTTGTCGTGTTTTTATCGTCCTCCGTGTTCATTCTGGTTCTTTCCAGTTTGTTTTCATTAAAAAAAAAAAACAAAGGCGACGTTTTGAACCACGGCAAGCTGATTTCTCCCGCAGGCTGAGTTGAACTCGCCTACCGTCGGCTGAGAGTCAGTAAGCTTGCACTGGCGCCAAACGATGATTTAAGAATTGCTTTCTTAACAAGCAATATATTATTTGTTTTAATTTTCGCGTTTGCGACCGAAGTGTTATCTTTTTATTGTTTTTGTTTTTATTGTCTCGAACACTTTTTGCGGCCCACTCAACTGTTTTTATATGCACTTCTTTTTGATTATTAATGCACTGAGAGATACTGATTTGTCACTTTTAGCTTGCGTTTTTGTTGTTTTATTGATTTATTGTACTTTATGTTTAGCGTAATTTGTGTTTATATTAATCTATAAAACTCAGTACAGACATTCACTGAGAACATAATTGTGCACGAAACTGTTTCTTGAGATATTAGATGTCGATTGCTCTATACGGATGCGAAACATGGGCTCTCACAAAACGGGAAGAAAACAAATTCCGCGTATTCGAGAACAAAGTTTTGAGGGGCATCTTTGGAGGTAAATATGACGAGGATGCAGGGGGGGGGGGGGGGGGGGGGCTGAACAACCACGAATTGGAAGAGCTATACCGCATACCTACAATAGGGAGAGTAATCAGGTCGCGAAGAATAAAATGGGCCGGACATGTGGCGCGATGGGCAACGATAGGTCCGTGCGTAGAATTTTGACGGTAGACCAACGGGAAGGAGACCGGAAGGACGGCCGCAACGGAGATAGGAGGACAATGTAACGTTTGACTTTGAGGAGATCGGACCAGGTGGTCAAGCGTGGAAAGAGACTGCATAGGACAGGGAACGATGGCGGAGTCGAGTCAGTGAGGTCATGAACTTCCGAGTTCCTACAGGCCAATAAATAAGATATAAATAAATAATAAAAAAAAATGTAATTAGGTTAAGCTAGCCCGAGTTAGAGTTATTATAAGTTAAGTATTAGATTAGATTATGTTAAAAATTAAAAATCCTGGTTTTCTGACGTTTTCCAGGAAGACTGTCAATATGAAAGCCTATAATATTGAAATAGTTATTCACACATTCAGTTATGTTTGAAGAATGTGTAAGTAATACTTGTAGTGCTCCAAGAAGCCGTACCATTTTCCTCCCACATACATTTCTACCCACCTACTTTATCATTAATCCATATCCCCAAACTGACATTCAATCCAATGTTAGACAAATTGAATTGTTCAATTACCATACTAATATTTCCAAATCCTTCCTAAAAACTAAACACCATAATGCATATCTTCATATGCAAACAAACACACATTAAAGGATATCCATTTCGTTCCCATACACTCAATTCGAAAATCCTTATCTCCATCTGGATTGCAGCCAGATGTGTATATTCTAAAAATAGATATCCATTTCCTTTTCTCCAATTTTTCACATACAAATCTCAATGAAGATTTGTGTAAAAGGGCGATGCATTTTAAATTCGAGGATCAGTCTCTAGGTTGGCGTCCGACGTTTAAGGTCGTCAATCATTTATTGTAAATATTAAAATTAATAAAAGTAGTTGCAGATTCCAAAAGCTGCATTTTTATTGGGCCTGGCCGATTCCCAGGACCCGAATTCTACAATCGTTCGCTTCTCTTCCTCGTTGATCGAGAAGCACGGAAGCGAACCGTACTACATACTTGTAAACAATTATATCACTAAAATTATAAGTTAGCTGCAGTACTTAACGTAAAAATTGATTATTGGTCATGTGGGGTTATACTTTTTAATTGCTGGAGTGGCTTTGTGGCGGTTCTACGAACCACACAATCCACTATAGGTTGATATATCGTCGTTCCACCAAGGAAAATACTCACCTATAACCAAATTACACTAAAATGTCCTTCGACCTGAAACAAAAGGTAACATTCATCCTGGAGTCAGCAACCCCACGTATCCACAGATACATGGGCCACATGCCCGACCAATTTTCCTACGCCTCCACGGCGATCGAAGGACATGACCCAGCATAGAAATTGTATACCAATCCATCAACTGGATATACACAAACGGTTGGCACAGCTGCTCCAGATGTAGACAAATATCACATCTCCGGCGATAAGCTAATTGCTGGAAAACCAATCCGTCGATAAAACCTTTGTCCCTGCCGCAATATGCTCCGCTTAAACAAAGACCATTGCGGAGCAACAGCAATAAACGAAAATGCTGTTCCCATGGGGCAAAATAAGCATTACCCCACAATCGTCTAATGTAAATCACACATTCGATTGTGTGCATAGCCGATCCATTAGATGTGTGAAATCCTGATCACAGAGTGATCTACAGCATGCGGACAACAACCTCCGCATCTGCATGTGTGAGCACGATCTGCACTGGTGGAGATATTCTCGATCGAGAGAAAGTCACCACCAGCGAAAGGGCAAGGAAAATTGTGGGGTGAATGGAATTATTCACAGAGAAGTTACCACAGTCCACATAGAGAACTCGACAAGGGATGACCTGCGCGACGTGAATCCTGGAGAAAGAAACTGCTTGGCCATTGGTTATGATTTTTCTAAATACGCGAGTTAACTCGAATACCTTTGTGAATTACCACCAAAGGCAAACACCGTAAATGCATATATTCGGCGTTCACGCACAACTTCCAACGCGCGCAGGGATGTGATCCTCAGCGAGGAGATCGGCATTTTGCTGACGATTAATTACAGTGTTCTCGAAACAATTGAACCAAGTGCTGATAGTCAATACGGAGATTGACACGGTGTTCTCGTCGTAACACCTTCGTGGGATTCAAACGTGTGCCATTTTTAATTCACCATTCTTGTTTTTTACTGTGCAAAATATAGAAAAGAAGAATAAACGAAAAGACGAAACAATAAAACAGTGAACAGGTTGTGAACTCTCGCAAACACAGTGTCATAAACTAAAATTAGAAGACAATAAAACAACGTATCCTAAAACAATTTAACAGTGTTTTATTTTGTGGCTGTATTCTCTCCGTGTTTGTTGGTGAACAGGTTGTTCCTTTTGTGTGTGGACTGTGTTCGGCGGAACACTTCAAAGACTCGCGATAAAAGACCAAAACCCGCCAAAGCTTCCCTCCAAGTCTCCTGGCAGGGTGTCCAATATGAAAAGACGGTTTAACTTTGTTTTTATTATTTATTTAGATTACTTTTGGCCGTTGCCTTGGCCTCCGGATTCGAACTGATCTGTTGGCCGTAGCCTCTGGAGATTGACTGATCACGAATAACAAAAAAAAAAAAAAAAAAAAAAAAAAAAAAAAATGGGTGGCGAGACGCCGACTTTTGGGAGACAAGGATAAATGTGTCCTTCGTCTTGTATCTGGCTTCTGGTCATCTTGCGATAACCAGAATCACCCACATCCGTGACCATGTTGGCCTCAGTCTCGAGAAATCTGAGAAGAAATGTTGAAGGGGGTATCTAAGGGTAGTGTGGACAGGGTTAGTTCAAGTGTTCTCTAACTACTTGGATGGGGTGGAGGGAAAGAAATCGATCTTGAGTGCGGTAGTAAACGCAGATCACCTCTTTGTCGTCTGATAATCTGCGCTTTGGTCGGTGTGTGTGTGTGTGTGTGTGTGTGTGTGTGTGTGTGTGTGTGTGTGTGCGCGTGTGTGTGTGTGTGTGTGTGTGTGTGTGTGTGTGTAGTGTGTCAGCAGTAGACCCTATGGGATGGGTCCAGGAATCCTCTATTATAAAGGAGAATGTTGTTGGGAAGGGTGCTTTCTTCAGTTTTCTACTGAAAAAGAAATTGTGGTGGTCTGATCCGAAGAGATCGAGAGAGAGAAGGGTCAAGAACGCAAGACTGTTCTGAATGCTTTCGAGGTACTTGTATGCTAATTGTAGCAAGTATTCGTCGATAGGGGTAATGGGTGCGCCTTCGTATAGGTAAGAGTTGGGTTAATGACGACCGTCAGGCCTTCTAGAGTGATTGGTGCATCTTCTGAAGAGTTTCCTTTCGAAAACTCGTAGTGTTTCCATTTGAGCCGAAGATATGCAGGACCACATGGGAAGGGCGTACGACATTCCCGATCGGATTAGCTGCTTATAGCAGAGAACCTTAACTTTGGTGTCAACTTTATTGCTCCACTTCAAGATGTTGTGCAGTTGCTTAGACCGACCGAGGCCCCTTTGGAGAATGTGGGTCACATGTTTGATGAAATTCATTTTTGGGGTATAAATGACCCCAAGATATTTTATCCTGTCCTGTGGTCTAATCGCAGTACCTCCTATTTATATTAGGATATTGTGTGAATATCGAGAAGTAGGTTGGGGGATTTACTACTCAGAATTATAGCTACTGCCTTGGATAGGTTAAGTTGAATTTTCCACATGATTGTAATACTAATGCAGTTCGTCTAGATGACGGTTGAGTCAGTTTGTTGCGATTTTTGGGTTTTTGGGTGACGTGTACAGTAGGACGTGAAATATGTTGAGAGCCAAGGTGGTGCTGTGCGTTCTTCTAAATCCAAATTGAAAATCAGGTATTAGGTTCCGTGCACTGATAAACTTATTTAATTTCTCGTATATGAACTGTTCATATATTTGATCACGAATCTAAAAATTTGCCGCCTGTATACTTTGTGGCGACAGAGTTTTGTTAAACATGATTTTGTGTGCTTCAATTGGAATTTGATTCTGGGAAGTGGATAGGGATTTGGTTGAACAAATTCGTGGAAGGAGAAATTATGAAATGCTTTCAGAATTAGGCATTTCATAATGTTAAGGTTATTGGGAATTGAATCAATATACGACAAATGGACTTTCGGTTAAATTTATCGTGGATATGATTCAATTGGATTGGGATCATGGGTAAGGGTAAGGTTGTGGGGTACGAAGTCGTGGTGCCGCGTACGACACGGGGTTCTACTCCGTCCCACAAGTTCTAAAAGGTCCGCCGTAAAATAAACTGTTCACCAAGACAACCAAACGAGTACATCGCCGCAGCACACCGGCCACCAGAAGTAAATAAAACACACTTTTGTTTATCCTGGAAGGTTCCTTTTTCTATTCTTAACAAATCTTGCTACATTTAACTAGTTCACAGTTTACAGATGTTTTTAATTTATAGCCCGAACAGTCTACTCGACTCAGAATATCTACGTCCTCGTGCGCGAAACGGGGAGAGGAAGACGGACTGACCGGCTCCGTCGGGTGATGGAAAGCGACTCAGCGATGTGAATTCGCTGGCACGGAAAATTCAGCCAGTGGTGCATGCTCTCTTGATAAAGGGATGCATTTCCTATTACAAGAGAAACGTGATTTTTTCATGGGACAAGGCCATGAGAACAAGCTGAAATTTCAAAAGGGATAATGGGCATCAATGAGATGTGAGGTCGGCTAAGTAAACAAGCCGTATCTCATTGGGCGTTAATGGATTTCTGTTTGCTCATGCCGCGAGGTCACGAGAAGCGGATCCAGAAATTAAAAGGCATAAAGGAATTCATGTGGTGAGGGTTCAACTAAGTAAACACGTTGCAACTCGTTAGATGCTAGATGCATTTGGGATACCTGAAACAATTTGCTTTAGCGTCTATTGCGCTAATTGTATGCAGCTGTTTCAATAAGCTGCTAGGAGTTGCTTTGTCGTTGGGTGAACGGGTCGCCAGCCAATGTGTATGTAAGGAAATTTATTGTACACATGGTGAGGCTGGGAAAATGTGACGCAATGATCATTATCCCTGGTTATGATGGTTACATTATATGTAAACTGAATTGTTTCTTTTCAGGAATTCATCTAGGGAAAATGTATATGGTAAGATTGGGATTTGCGTGGCAACCGAAGGCTCCGAATTGGGTTTTCGATTTATGATCCGATAAGATGGACAGAATTCTTGTAGGGAATTTTGAATGCGAATTGGTGCATGAGGGTAAGAATTCTCTTTCAGGAGCTTTCAGGTTATGCATTAGATAACCTTGATGCGTGAAGTATTTAGGGTGGATAATTTTATGATTAAATTAATCAGAGGACATATTGCGAGAGCAATAAGCTCGTCCAATGACCTAATTTTCGGGGCCTATTATCCAAACACTCTGTACTATGAGAGCGTGCGTCGCAACGGCTTTGTTCCACCAGAGGCGTTCCTTGACTTGGATATGAAAGGGCTTATACAGGATAGATCCGGAATTCCGCTGATCTATCATGTAAGTAGATCATCTGTAGACGGGCGATTGTGCTACGACCGGGAAGTAACGCGCACCGAAGAAGAGCTCCTGCGCTTCAGTAGGGCTATCTCCCACAGAGACCGGGACGATAGTATTAGACAGCGTCAACAGTTCTGGTGGTTGAATGGCATATAAAGACCTGGGTACCAAAGTCGGTAAAGAATCATACTATCATCAGCTAGCTTACATAGGCTTAGCTTTTCTAGAATTAGGGTAGTATAAGATTTAAGTTAAGTTAGGTTAAGTGCTTTTACATAAAAAAAAAAAAAAAAAAAAAAAAAAAAACCTAGGTAAGTTAAGTAAGTTAAATTTTAAGAAAAAAAAAACAAAAAAAAAATTGACAAAGTTTTTCAAATTTTTCTTTGTCTCAAATAATTATAAGTATCGCCACAAAGTTCTGTCGCCGAAAGGCAAATTATACAAATGTTAAGCAATGTTTAGCTTAGAGCGTCTGCGAAGGACCAGTAAGTTATTATATAAGATAATTAAGCTAGAATTTAAGCATTTTTTGTCTAGCCTTTAATTTAGAAATTAAGAAATATAAAAAGAAAAATAAAAAATGTTGTAAAAATGAAAATGATGCGTGAAGTATTTACAGGTGCTTATGAAATTGCATTAGCGGGAAATAATGGGAGTTGGGTTGCAGTTATGGGGGGTTCTTCGGGTAAGCTAAAAAAAACCCCCACAATGTAATTGGGAATTGAATCAATGTGCGTGGGTTGCTGGCATAAACCAATGATTCAAACTAACCCTATAAACAAGATTTAGTCGCCGTTAAATCGCATGAACGAAGTGACCACTCAACTGAACCATTTGTCGAGATTATACGTTTAGCAAATTTCCCTTTCAATAAATCAGTTGTGTGCCTAGCTCTGCGACATGTAGGTCCATCTTCTTGGAACCACATTTCACCGATGCCAGGTGCATCCAATTGTAACCAAAAATAGTTTTTCAAGATGGGACTAATGTTACGTTATTTTCATCGACGGAAAATTACGGCCCAGTCGTACCTTCCGAATGAAAGCCACACCACGCAGTCGCTTTTTGTGGATGCGATGGAGTTTCTTGAGATACACATGTTTTGTTTTTTGCTGTCAGATAATGCATATAAAAAATCCTTTAACCCAAAAATGAGACTGATAGTTTCTTTTTAAATTACAAGTTCTACATTATCTGCAGAAACATGCAAAAATTTCAGTAATTATACGTCCTACCAGCGCCCTCTATATATTTAGTTGTTCCATTCTCCTAGGCAGAGTGTCCCCCACACGTCTTACTATTATATCCAAATTTAAACTGTAACGGCAAACACGGTAAGTTATGCTACCCAAGACAAACACCGATGGACAAAACAAATTGTATCGGGTTTTTAAATGAGAGTATAACAATCTTGTATTCAAGTAGAACACAGAATCATTAAGTTGTCGGACTGAAATTTGTGCAGTACACACATTACAATCAAGTATGGATGATCTTAACGGAAAATTTGCCACAATGTAGTTTAATAGATGCCCTACTCCTATGAATGGCGATGAATCAACTGATTTGACTCATTTTGAACTGAAGCAAATATGGCTTTGATGTATTCGGTACATTGATCGATGTGTTGTCTCACATTGACTCAAGTTTATCGACTACAGCGCATCCATTTTATCTGGTGGGACGATTATTATTATTATTATTATTTATTGGCCTGTAGGACCCCGGAAGTTCATGACCTCACCGACTCGGCTTCGCCATCGTTCCCTGTCCTAGGCACGCTCCTTCCACGCTTGACCATCCGATCCGATCTCCTCAAGGTCAAACCTAACATTGTCCTCCCATCTCCGTTGCGTCCGTCCTACCCGTTGGTCTACCGTCAAGAATTCTATGCACGGCCCTATCGTTCCCCATGCGCGCCACGTGTCCGGCCTATCTTAATCTTCGCGACTTGATTACTCTCACTATTGTAGGTTTGCGATAAAGCTCTTCCAATTCGTGGTTATGGAGTTTCCTCCATTGTCCTGCCTCCTCGTCATATTTACCTCCAAAGATGCCGCTCAAAATGTTATTCTCGAATACGCGAAATTTGTTTTCTTCCCGTTTTGTGAGAGCCCATGTTTCGCAACCCTATAGAACAATCGGTATGATTATGGTTCTATAGACACGGAGCTTTATGTTACGTGATAGCAGTCTGGATTTCTGACTGCGTGCCAACTAGCGTTGCCGGAATGCAGTCTCTTGTTAATTTCCTTCGACATTTCGTTACTGGCCGCCAGTAGCGTTCCCAGATATTTAAATTCTTTAACTTTTAAAAATATCTTACCTCTGACGTTTATATGTGTTCTCTGAGGTCCACCTGCTCTCGCCGTAATCATGTATTTTGTTTTGTCTTCATTTATTTCTAGGCCCACGTCTTCTGCCGCTTGCATGATGATTTCACAGTTTTTACTAACAGTCTCTAGATTATCGCCCAGAACGGCGATGTCATCTGCATGTGCGAGCACTTGTGTGACCCCGTTCAGGGATGATCCGGCCATGTTGTCGTCTTGGACCTTTCTGATGACATACTCGAGCACAAGGTTAAAAAGACACGGTGATAGACCATCTCCCTGCTTTAGTCCGTCCCGGATATCAAATGGTTCTGAGAGGTGGTTTTCTATTCTGACTCGCCCTTTGTTTTCGTTCATGCAAATTTGAATGAGCGCGGCATATTTTTTTGGGACTCCCAGCTCAACTACAATATGGTAGAGTCTCTGCCTTGCGACTGAGTCGTAGGCTTTTTTGAAGTCAACCAACAGTTGGTGAACCGTCTCTCCGTATTCCAACTTCTTTTCCAGCAGTTGTCTTTTTGTGAACATTTGGTCGCTTGTTGACCGGTTCCTACGGAATCCACACTGGTAGTCTCCCAGTATCTCTTCTGCGTACGGTGTGATTCTCGACAATATGACATTTGTTAATATTTTGTATGCGGTTGGGAGCAATGATATTCCTCTGTAGTTTTCGCAGTCAGATCTGTCACCTTTTTTGAAAATGGGGATGACTATTGAGGTTTTCCATTCTTCTGGAGTGACTTCCTTATCCCATATTGTTTGGATGAGCTGGTGGATCTTTCGAGCGGTTGCCTCTCCTCCATGCTTCACAAGCTCTGCCGATATGCAGTCGACACCGGGAGCCTTGTTGTTTTTCAATCACTTTATTGCGTCTACAACTGCGTTGAGAGGCGGCTCTGGGATCTGAGGCTCGGCTGTATGTACGCTTGGTGCATTTATCTGTGGTTGATGGGTGCGTACATTGAGCAGGTTTTCAAAGTACTGCTTCCATCTTGTCACGACATTGTTTGTTTCTGTGACCAGACAGCCGTTTGTGTCTCGGATTATTTTGGCTCTCCCTCGGTAGCCATTTCTAATTGAATTTATGCCGGCATACATACCTCTGATGTTCTTTGCCCTAGGATTTTTTCGATCCGAGTCTTCTGATCGATGACCATTTAGTGTTCACATTATTAGCTTCCTCTTCCTCACTGCTCACATTCTCTAGAAAGCTAAATCTATTCGTTAGTTCGTCTTGATATTCAGCCCTTTTGCGTAGGTCTTTCAGTTTATCAGTGTCGAACTTTTTGCTTGTCTCGCGTGACTGCCCATGTGGGATTGCTGCGATGCGGGTCCTGATTTTGCCCATCACTAAAAGGTGATCGGAGTCGCAATCTGCTCCTCTATATGATCTTACGTCAAGGATATTCGAGTGGTGTCTTTTGTCTATGAGGAAGTGGTCTATTTGGTTACGCGTTACGCCGTCGGGTGATATCCATGTGGCTTTATGAATTTCCTTGTGCTTGAACATTGTGCTTTTTACTAACAGATCTTTTGATGCTGCGAACGTGATAATTCGAACTCCATTATCATTTGATACGTCGTGTAGACTTTCTTTACCGATAGTTGATTGGAAGATATCTTACTTTCCAATTTTCGCATTGAGGTCCCCGAGGAGGATTTTAACATCGAATGATGAGATCCCATGAAATACACGCAGGACTCACCCCGGAACACATCAACTCCAACGAAGAACTAATAGTAGTCGAGGATCCGCAAGAGAAAGCGAACTCCATTGGCGCCTGTTTCGAGGCAGTACACAAAGTGAATGAATCCATTCATTCTAACCTCGATATCGAAAACAGAGCTATCCAAAACCATATTTTGCTGCACAATGAACGGCAAAGTTGGCATTCCGAAAACAAAAGTTTCACCACCTTCAGTGAAAACAATAGAGCGGATGCGCCGCTTAGAAATTTGCACACAAATATATTTGTGAATAAGAATGAACTCATGGACATCCTAAGATCCATTAAAAACAAGAAATCCTCTGGAACAGATGGTATTCCGAATACAGTTCTTAAACATCTGCCTCCGAAAGCGGTGAAAATTTACACTACCTTGTTCAATAACGCTCTAAATAATGCATACTTTCCAAGACGTTGGAAAATAGCAGTAGTCCATCCCATCCCCAAAAAGGGCAAGGACAGGAGCAATCCCGCTAACCTTCGCTCGATTAGTCTGCTTCCAAATATTAGCAAAATATTCGAGAAAATCATAAATAGGGCATTGATAAACTGGTGTGATGAAAACGACATCATTTCGAACAACCAGTTTGGCTTTAGAGCGGACCACGACACAGTTCATGCAGCTACAAAACTTGTTTCCGATATACAGTGGAACAAGGCAAAACGACAATGCACAGGCGTATGTTTGGTTGACTTTGAAAAGGCCTTCGATACCGTATGGTTAGAAGGACTTGTATATAAGCTATCAAATCTAGGTTTGCCCGAATATCTGTTATACATCATTTACGATATGATAATGGATAAGCAATTTGTGGTAAAATGTGGGGACAAAATCTCCAATAAAACTTTCCATATTAAAAACGGCTTACAGCAGGGAGCCGTGAATTCTCCCATTCTCTTCAATATTTATACTAGTGATCTAGTTGGGTCTCTTAACCATGCTATTGCATACGCCGACGATATTGTAGTGTACAGATCAGAAAAAAATATCGATGCCATTAACAGACTTCTTCAAGAAGACTTCAATAAAATCAAACGCTTTTGTGACGATTGGAAATTGAAAATTAACTTCGAAAAAACAGAAACCATCCTTTTCAGAACACCTCTTTCTACAGCTTCAAGAGATACAAGGCATAATTGGAAAAACTTTTCCATTGTAGGAAGCAATAATCTTCCGCTGCAAATGAAAACTGTTGTCAGGTACCTTGGTATCTGGATGGACCAATACCTATACTTTGATAAGCACATAGCAGCTGCCCTCTCCGCAGCTAAAAGTGCATATGCAATGACAAGAAGTCTGTTTCGAAATAGTCTCCTAGATCACAAAGTTAAAATAATTTCCTATTCAGCATTTATTCGTCCAATATTAGTGTATGGTTGCCCGGTATGGTTCAACGTTTCCCCATCCTACATGGAAAAGTTTCGCATGTTCGAGAGGCAGTGCTTGCGTTCCTGCCTCGGGTTACATAGAACACCTGAGTCTCAATACAGGAAATTCTATCCTAATAAGACACTGTATGACAAATCAGGACTGAATAGGATAGACAATTTCATTATCAAAATTATTCGTGGTCACACTGCAAGGGCAATGTGCAGCGAAAATAATCTTATCTCGGGAGCATACTACCCCAATGACATATACCTGGAGAATACATTCCAAAATGGGTTTATCCCACCAGAAGCGTTCCCTCTATTGGATAGAAAAGGTCTTATCCAAAACAAGCACGGAGTCCCTATTATTTACCACGCTTTTCGTGGTGCCAGGGACAAACGGATTCTTTATAACAGTGATATATCAAATGCTGCAGTTCACTTGCGATTTAGCATGGCAATAGGCGATCGAGATAAATCTATAAATGACCGATCCCATCCCAACTGGTGGTGGATTGACAATGAAGAAATGATTTAATATCCCCAAATATAGTAACATCTTCAGACGCTACGCCTTCCTTTCCCATTTCTCACTTCCCTTTTCATATTTATTTATTCTTCCTTTTCATTTCCATTTTTCATTTAGATTCCTTTTCGTTTTAAAATTTCTTTATGTTAACATTTTTTGTTTTTTTGATATTAATTTTTTTTTATAAACTTGTTTACCTTATATTATTTATAAAAAAAAAAAAAAAAAAAAAAATACAGAGAGAACTTCGTCTTCTAAAATATTCGGGTAATAGAAAATATATAAAAATATAAAAATATAAAAATATTATTGTACGCCGAAAGGCATTACACAAAATTGTATCGTGTAATTTAGAGTGCTCGTGTAGAGTCAGTAAATTATTTTAAGAATAAGAAAAGATTGTAAAATAGGATTTAGCATTTTAGTCCTAAGTCAACATTTGTTAAATTATTGTACAATAAATGCGTTATTCAATCAATCAATCAATCCCATGAAATACATCCTCTAGGGTCTCATAGAACGTGTCGTCCGTTTCTTCGTCCGCAGATTCTGTTGGGGCGTGTACGTTTATAAATACATAATTGTACCATCGGCCCTGTATTTTTAGCACAGACATTCGGTCATTAATAAATTTCACATCTTTTACATGGGGCGTAATCTTCTTGCTTATGATGGAGCCGGTTCCGAGGTTATGTGTATCGATACCTCCACACGCCAGTGTAAATCCGTCGGTTTTGATTACATGATGTGGGAGTCGGACTTCCTGAAGCGCGACGATGTCCATTTTATATTGTTTCGTGTTTTCTACGTCCGTCTGTATCGCGCCTGGTTTATATAACGTTCGAACATTGCACGTGCCGACGCGTATATCCCGCTTTTTCCGTTTTTCCCTACGTCTTCTTTTTGCCGAGTCGGTGTTTTCCTGATGATTTGTTCCCTTATGGTAGTGTTGGCTCATCACACCTACGCCTACCGGGTTTTTTGTGAGATTGTTTTTTATGTATTGATCATTCAATTCATTGGATCACTCTGGGGTTTCAAATGGTCCGCCATATCAGAGCCCCTCTTTGATATGGTAAGGTCTGCTTATTGCTCTGATTCGACCCGGTGTCAGAGAGGCGCCGTTATAATACAGCCGGTATACCCCTGGCTGCAAACCTTCCAATGGGCACGGTGACGCGTAACACCCTGGATTAGGGGCGGTAGATCTTTGTGTGTTACTCCTCGCTAGCCTGTCTGACATGGGTGGCCCTACTGGAAGCGTATGCTTCCGTCAGTATAGCCTGAGCGATTCATCGTAGTTTAACCCCCCACACCACGTCAAAGTTTTGTACCAAGCGGAGGGTGGGACGATTATTACAATGGAAATAAGGAGCAAATGCTCTTAAAATTATGACCAACCATGCTATACCGCAAACCTATAATAGTGAGAGTAATCAAGTCGCGAAGGTTAGGATGGGCCGGACACGTGGCGCAAATGGGCAACGATAGGACCGTGAATAGAATTCTTGACGGTAAGCCAACGGGAAAGAGACCGACAGGTCGGCCGCGACGGGGATGGCAGGACAATGTTCGGTTGGACCTCGAGGAGATCGGCTCAGATGGTCGAACGTGGAAGGGGAGCGCACGGGACAGGGAACTATGGCGGAGTCAAGTCGGTGAGGTCATGAACTTTCGGGTTCCTACAGGTCAATAAATAGTAATAGCATTCAGAATTTTAGGAGTAATTTTCAATAATTTCCGTTGGTTGATCGTTCGTAACCTCCACCATAATACTCGGAATTGTAAGCCCTGACTTGTATTTTAACAATGACAGATCCTGAAAACAGACAGATCCTGCGTTCATAATAACATAAAAAATTGTTATGTCCCTTTTGAAAAATCCTTTAACACTGTTCTTTTGGCCTTAAATACAAAAATTGATTTGGTAACAACTATTAGAAAGGCATTATTCGTCAACTTCATGGTAGTTTTCGAACTCGTAATGTATGACATAAGTTTTATGCCCTACACTGTTTTATACAAACATATTCTCATAGTCCTCCCATTAATCTCAGCAACTTTTTGTTACTCTCGGTTGTGTCCCACGTGTTCCGTATTGTATCCTATGGCTTCATAAGACTCTTGAAAATTCTTATTTTGCGGTTCTAATGTAGAAGTCAAACCCACAAGTGATAATGTTATCGATGCCAACGAAGGTGTTTTTCAGATTTCCAAAAATTGATTTGTTCTTGTTAAAATCGAATATCACAAATAGTGCTGAACTCACAACAAATTCCCACTTGTAACTTGTTTGTGTCTCTAATTTACCTTCACTGTAAATAGCCTGCCACATTTTGGTGGACCAAAACCGAAAACCACTTAAACTCACGTTTGTTGAGAGCCGCGCTCGTCTCTCTAGCTTCGCCTCCAATCTCATATTCCAAGTGGATAAAAGTCATCGCCGTCCATCAAGATTGTCTTTAATTCGCGGAATCATTCCAGAGATTCAGAAAGGGTCAATAACCAGTAAATTTCATGGGTTGCTCAAAGCAACCTAAAGCTGACTTACAGGCTGGCGATGTGTCCATATTATTATTTATGATCAGATATTTACATCCGCCAATTTTGTAATTAATAGCAAACATTCTGCATTATGCTTTCGTGGTCGCGACTCCGCCCTGTAGTTTCCTCATGGCACAATAATTATACAGATTTCGGCTGAATAACTCTGGATAGAGCCCCATAGACCCGAACCTACCCTCCTGAGGTGATTCCATCCACGACCTGATTACCCGAAGCGAACGTAAGCATCCTATGGTTAGTGATTACCCACATTAACTACGTCATGTATTCGAGTATAATTAAAATCTAAGTATTAATTGTAATGAGTTCGATCGGAATTGCATTTATATTATGTGACCGGACACCGGACGTAGATATGTGGCCTTATTGCGGTGGTTCTCTTACTGTTGCGACTGAAGAAAGAGGGCGTCATGTGGCATATGGCTTTGTAACGTAGTGAGAGCGGCTGTTTTTTCTGTAACTTGCTGATGCTAATTACCAGCCCTGACCGTCGAGGGTATTAGTCGTCATGAATCACTGACGCAGAGTGGCAATCGTTCCAAACTGGCTCCAAAATAAGACGAGAGAGAACTTGTTCAACGCTAGATGGCGCTACTCGAGTGCCACGATAACTCCGACGGTCGGACCAGCATCCGACCTTAAATTAGTCTTTGTGGAATTGTGATGTGAATTCGACATAAATTATATATCTGCGTATTCAGAAAAAGTATAGCTCTTCCATGGTTGGTGTCATCTTGGTATTTCGTGACTTGTTGGCCAACGGAGCACTGCGAAACTTATACAACGGAACGCGGAGGGGACAAAATTAAAGTGTATCTGCGAGTCAGGACCAAGTTGTTGGCTCCGAAGAATCCTAATGAATATTTAATTCCGTTCGTTGTGAAAAAGTTACTTTTAAGTTGAAATGGTTCCCAGTGGGTTCCAAAGTACTGGAGAGTGTTTTCTTTTGTTTTCTTTCCCCATCCTCTGTTTTAGTTAATTCGGGTTCATTTCAGCCCTCCCCTCGTGTTATGGATGTCGCGCTGGTAAACAAACGCTGAGGTCGTGTCGAAAGTTTAAGTTATGTTTTGTACATATGGAATTTTTGGGTTGATATTTTTTGGGAATAATTTTCTGGAGAAATCAGGGTTGGATTAGGGTGTTAGTCGATTACCTGCGAGTGTGCACTCTCGGAATGGTGTCTTTTCTATTACGGAGTACCTCTGTAATCCAGGTGAAATATAGTTTGCATTGGAGTAAGTCAGTTGATTAATGATTAGGATTGAATTCAAAGAGATTTGTTGAGAACGTCTAGTGATTCTCTAAGAAAATTAATATTTGGTTAAAATCCAAGGAAAGTCCTGGAGATGTGTTGTCTTGTCGCTATGTCACAATTTCCTCCAGTTAGAAAATTTGATATAGTACACAAAAAACTAATAAAGGAATGTTTTGACAACTTCAAATGTCAAAATGTATCAGCATTGTAAAAGGAACAATCAATTAGCGTTGTAAGTTGTATTGCTATGCTGGATTGACGGAAGTTGTTCGATATTTTTTATATATGACAAACTGTGGCCTTTCTTGTTAGTTGCATTAAAAAAACATCGATTGACGATATTCCTTCACAATACAATTGTTTTAATAGGGACAAAGTAGAGGACAGTATTGCTATTTGCTAATTAGGAAGGTCTTCATATGTGTAGTAATTTAGTGGTTTCTTTCAGTTGAAATACAATCAGTTCGACTTTGGAAATCAAGATCTGGACGAAATCTCCCAATTGTGTCACGTTGCGGGCGGAAATTTTTCTCACTCCTGAAAGGGAACGTTACTTTAGACAAAGTGCATTGTAATAGATAGCGGATTGTAAAAAGAAATCCATTAGTTTTGCATGAAATTTAAGGCTTTATTCAGCATATTTAGAATAATCCGATTTAGGTCAAATATGCAAAGTTTTGTTTGATAACTTGTTACCATTTCGAAGATAATCTTATTATGTCTCTTTCATAGAAATACTCGTCCCTATTGGCAACAAGCTGGGACAGTCGATTTTCACAAGCTCTCTTTAGGCGAATTTTTCACCAGCAAAATCATTCGCCATAGACAGGACAGGTGGTAATCACTTGGTACCAGGTCCGGACTATAAGGTGGATGCATAAGAACTTCCCAACAAATCTCCTGGAGATTCTGGCAAGTCACTGATGGAACACAACTCCTCTTGTATTGGCCAAAGCTGGCCGCTTCTGGGCGATTGCTTCCTTCAGACGATCCAATTGTTGAGAACACACGAATTAAGACTTTGGTCGTAGGCGACCATCCCGTAGTATTTGATTCCCTGCCAATCGCACCAAACACACAGCAAAGCCTTTCCTGACAGTCAACCCTGGCTTGCCCACCGTTCTCTCTTAATGTTGTCGGAAGCGACCCACTTTTCATCACCAATCACCATGTTTACTATTTACTATTAATTGGCCTATAGGAACCCGGAAGTTCATGACCTCGCCGACTCGGCTGCGCCGTAGCTCACTGTCCTGTGCATACTCTTTCCACGCTTGACCATCCGATCCTCTTCAAGGTTAAACCTAACATTGTCCTCCCATCTCTGTCGTCGCCGTACTGTCGGTCTCTTTATGGTTGGCCTAACGTCAAGAATTCTACGCGCGGTCCTATAGTCGTACCGAAATTCCAACCTCACGAATGTTCTCATCGCTTCTTCTTGAACGTGGCCACTCTGTTTGTTTAATATAGGTCGTTGATCCCATTTGATGAAATTCTGACCCAAGTTTTGATGAAAATAACACTTGGACAATCGCTTACACGGCGTAATCCGTATTCAATTCTAAATATGCGTCGTACAGTAACGTAGGAATCGTTGTTTTTGTAAAATGGTTTTACACAAAAAGCATGCTATTGTCTCATGAAGCGCTGCATCGTGACTAAAACTGCATGAAGTGATGCATAAATCTCCAACACTCATCATCAACTCATAATGGTACATGTCATCATCATCATCATCATCGGCACTACAACCGGGAACCGGTCTTGGCCTTATTTAGCAAGTCCTGAGGCTTGTTAAATTTTCCATAATGATTTGTTTTTTTTCCGGGCAAGGTCATTAGTCTTGCGCCAGAGGCTCCCCGACGGGGAATCGAACCCCGGTCTCCCACGTGACAGGCGGGTATACTAACCACTATATTATCGAGAAGCCCTAACGGTACATATCGTATATTTTTATTACAGACAGGTTAGCTCGTAAGGTATGATAATTGTTACAGTTAAGAAAGTTTCCGTGAGGAAAACGTCCTCTACATAAATAGTTGTTAAATATAACGAAGTCTTAAGATATATCTCTACGCTTGTTTTTTAAAATAAATATCTCTCTACGAGAAATATCTCCTAGAAAACGAAATAAACGTTTTTTATTTTAAATAAAATATTAAATTGTTATCGTCATGGCAGCACAAACGACTGCCGTTGACCAATTCTGGTTGTTTCTGGAGAACTAATTGGTTTCCGACCTCATCGTGAAGACGATAGTGTGGGGGTTCTTTAAAGCTACGCGAAGAACCACCCACAATTCCAACCAAATTTCCTACCACAATTCCAACCACAATTCCAACCCCAACCCCCTCCCCAGGGCATCATTCAATCACTTAATGCATCACCCAAAATTCCCTGAAAAGAATTTATTTACATACAAGCATCATCATAAATTAGGAAACCTTATGGACGCCCCTGTCAGCCAGCGTACACACGTGCGCAGCACATTTTCCTGGTTTATCCACAGTCACGGCAGCCTTTTGGCAAACCGACAAAAGCAGTTAACGCATCTCGCGTCTAGCCGCCAAAAACCGAATTCACCACCGTGTAAATATACACACAAAGAATTCGACCCTGTCCACCGGCCTAGATACCAAGCACAATCAGCATTGTGTAAGTATCTAATTTGCTTTTAGCACCAGTTTTCCTAATGGCATGCAGACTATTTACACAGCTGCATGCACGTCTCCTATGATGCCATTTGTTCTAATTCCTTTTCTCAGCTTCATTTATCCATGATCTCGTAGCACACTAGCTAAGATCAACCCAGAGAGATTCTCTCCAATTGGTCACCACAAAGAGAAACTTCTTCTCTCGAGAAAGAAAACTCGCCCCCAGCTGAGAGTGGACTCACCACCAGTCTCCCGAGGTTAATCATTGAGTACGGCAGTCGAGTAATAGCTACCAGAAAAAGTGTGGCGGTTTCGCCAAACCCCACGGTTCGCTTTCCTTAAAAACCCCAATAACGCGCACCCAATCTCTTAATTTCACTAATACAATCGCATTAGCATCTTAAATGCTTCACGCATTAAAGAGATCAAATCTGTGATCTAAAAAGCCCCTGGAAAGGAAAACTTACCACTGGTCAAAGGAAATTTCATTTCCTTTTCACCACACCACCAAAAACTCACCCCAAACGATTGAATATCCTTGAGTCCTTTTACATCCACCGACCAAGCAGGTCGTGGTCGTTGTCGCTCCCGCCACGTGGCGGAGAAGCGCAGATAATTAAGTCGAGTGGAGTAAGCGTGCTTTCAGTTTAACGCCTTATATGTTGTTTCTGTGCGTCCTTTTAATCGTGTGTGAAGTAAAGTGGAGTCGCATCGCGTGAGTGTGCTGAGCGAGTTCTAATTGTTAAGTGGAATTATCAACGCGCAAACGCGAGATAAAAAACATTAATAATAACAAACCTGTGCGTCAGTGTTTTATTTCTATGGGTGATGTCTTTCCCGGTGAAAAGTTTTCTGATGGTGTTTGGAGCAACATTGTCGAAACTTTTAGCGACAGACGGATGGGGATAGGAGTGAACCCAGTGCCGTGCGCCGGCACACCCAACTCCTACCCCACAGAACCACTTCGGGTTTTAACCTAAGTAGAGTGCGCATCGCCAGCGTTCGAATAATAAGAGTGAGAGGGTGGAGTCGGAGTCGGAGTTAGACGCTCGTGAAACAAGTAGATTTTGAAACAAACTAAATACCAATGAATGTGAAGTTGTGCTTAAGTTGAATACTAATATAATGTAAACGAACGCATTGAGACAAATGTGCGGTTGGAGGAACATTGCTTGTATCGACTCTTTTCATTTGCTTTTAGGATAAGGATACCTGTTTAAGAATTTAACGAACCATATTCACCAACATACAAATAATCGATTAATTACGCTAACCTCAAGTGTGTAAATTTAACGTGAAAAATAAATGTTCTTGCTTGTCAATAACAAACCCATATCTCCGTGTTTTACTTTCGTGCTGTATCCGCTCCGTTTCGGTGATCAACTTCCATACCATCTTCTCCGTGGAATATTAGTAAACCCTAGCCCGTGCCGGCACACCAACTAATATTTACCCGCATTAGTGACCCTGACGTGATCTGAAAACCAACGTTGCGCGGAAAAGAGTGTCGAATAAATACAAACCCACGATGGTGACCCTAAAGTGAGTGTGAAACACCCGAGAAACAGTGCCAACAAACGATAAAAAATAAAGAACAATAAATTGGTGAGCAGAACCCCAACTCAATTTTAGCAACGACAAGCGACCCACAATAGTACTCGTAAAATAAAAGCTAGAAAATGTAGTTGTGCATCTTTTGATAGTTACTCACCAAAATTTCCGCCATTTTGGAAGCGTAGTTTTTATTTGACAGTCGCTTGAGTGAGTCGATGTGAGTGTTTTTGTGAAAATGGACAAAATTAAGTATGGAACTGTCATTAATTTTTTGATTTTGAAAGAAATACGCCTACACAAATCAAAGATGAGTTGGACTCTGTATATGGGGACTCTGCGCCATCATTTACCACCGTGAAATTTTGGGCAGCTGAATTTGAACGTGGCCATGAGAGCTTGGGAGACGACGAACGTTCAGGACGCCCAAAAACTGCAACAACTGACGATAACATCGCTAAAGTTCACCAAATGGTGCTAGACGAGCGCCGAATTAAAGTGAGAGAGATAGCAAAGGCTATGAAAATGTCCAAAGAACGTGTTTGTCCCATATTAAATCAAGATTTAGGCATGAGAAAACTTTCCGCGCATTGGGTGCCGCGTTTGCTCACGTTAGACCAAAAACGTGTTTGAGTGAACATTTCCAACGCACTCTGCTCAGGCAGTTTGGGCGCAATAAATCCGAGTTTTGGCGCCGATTAATTGCTGTCGATGAAACTTCGATGTAAACTCGATTTACTAATTTCTAAATGTTTATTTAAATATAAAACAATATTTATAAATGCATGTGCAGCGTTTGACTGCTTGACTTGTACTTCTCTCAACTCCACAACTGCCGCTGCTTATATTCGCCTTTTTGTCTCCTTTCTCTCGTTCGCATGTTGTCACAGGAACAAGGAGAGACAGAGTATAAATGTGCGATGCTCAGTCTGCCAGTCGGCAGTCGTGTGCTGCTAGTCGGCCGTCGTGTGCTGCTCCGTCTCCAACATTGGATACACCATTATACCCCCGAAACAAACAAAAAAACCGTTAAAATAGTGGACTGCAAATGGGCTTCAAAAAAGCAGAAAACATCGACTCACTCAAACGACTGTCAAATATAAACTACCTGTCTAAAATGGCTAACATTTTGGTGAGTAACTGTCAAAAGATGCACAACTACACTAGCTTTTATTGGCGAGTGTCGCCATCTTCATGTTGAGGTCGGAAACTTTTCACCCCACCCTCGTATTTTCAAATGGTCCAATTGTTGACGGTGGGAGTCCAAATTTAATGTTTGTCCATTTTAAAGTATCGCTTAATAGGTGATGCCTTTGCGGTCCCAACAAATGTACAGCAAATTGCCTATTTGTCCTTATTTAGGCACCATTTCATGCGCTTCACTGTGCAATGTTATGGTATGTAACCTGTTTCTCATCCTCAGTTGCCGCCCGTTTAAGAAATCAGTCGATCTCCTTCCGTCTGGCCAAAGCTTCTCAAGTGGAAATTCGCTCCATCACAAATTTATGCCTTGACCAGCGTTACAGTCAACCATCGTCTTTTTGACCTCCGTTTTATGGGGATGGTTTGAAACAGCTTTATGGTCGATCCTTAGATTCTCGCCGAAGCTACAGTTCCGTTCGTGTCGGTCTACCTCCATTTAATTGACATCTTCGACGACTGGCCTACTTTTGCAACCTACATCTTTAAGACCGGTTTTATCCATCAGAATCGACGAAACCAAAATTGGCTTTGACAGTATCGGAACCATAAACACCATTTACAATTTTAGCCTCCTGGCTTGTATTTGCCCCCTTATCGAAGCAGATATGTAAAATAACAGAATTTTGTCATTGCTAACGAATATTTTACATCCTATAACCGAAAGCTGAATCCAGTAATCAAAAACTGCCAAGAAATTTCTTTTTTTAGTACGGAATGTCACTTTTCCAACGAGCAAAAATCCGAATTTGTTTGATCAATATTTTATGAGACATATAGTACACACATGTGTGCTCCGGTGTCTTCTTGGTTTTCGGCGTGACTTTGTATAAAGTGTGGTATCAAACAGCTTCATTGGGAATCCCTTGTTTTACATGGAGGTATGAGCATACACACCCATAACTTTTAAGAACCCCTTCTCTTTCAGTAATATGCCCATAGAGCCTTAAATCACATCTGACGAAGATCAGACAGTGTTTCGGATTACCATCCATGTGTATGCATCCCGCCAGACAAATCTCTTATATCCGATGAATTTTAGTTTTATACAAAGTGTCACGGTGATTTGAGTAATGTAAGCCGAACTGCCAGGACCGTAATATAATTGTGTGAAGACCTGATTCATACAAAATTCCAAGCATCCTTTGATTTCCATTTATCATAATTTTATGAATTCATACTCAACGAAGAATTGCTCAACAAGTAGCACGCCATCATGACAGTTTTGGATTGCGATCGAAAACACTCCAATCTCTTTCCAGTTGCTATTAAAATTTGTATGCGGCGCGGTTAAAGACATATTGACGCCACGTAAAATTCCCTTCAATTGATAGTATGTATGCATGGATTTATTTTGCTCCTCTTTGAAGTCATTTCTTTCCGAGCACGCCAGTCATTGGCTCCATTTAGTTATCCTATAGTGCCATTTATCGTCTCCACTATCCTGCCAATTTTTCAGCATACCAAATATACAGAATGCTTGCAATGAAAAGCAATAGCTGAGTATCAAATAAGTTGTGTGGATGGCATGAACGGCGAAGGAATCAGGACCTATTCTATTGTACTTTGCTTTTATAAATAAGGATACTTTCTTCAAAATTGAAACAATTCTGTAAAGTGCTCCATTTTGGTATTTTTTCCTTCGTTGCTGTTTCATTGAACGTTCTCTTCCCATCTTATCATCCTCCATCTAAAGACACCATCATCGTTTTCATTTTCTTTTTTATCCCAAGCAATCCTACACCGTTCGTTCATACAGTTAAGTAGAGTGAATGAAAGGATATGTGTATGCGAATGCTTTGATGTAAGGATGGAAATCAGCATCAGCAAACTGGAAGCGGGGCCAATCTGCCAATAGTTTGGGGTAGGATTTAAAACAACATCAACAACAACGAGAAGAAAAGAATAGGATTGATTCGAGGCACCAATTTAAGCGTTTCTTGAAACCTTATTCTGTTTTTCTTGTAGCGTCTGGATTGCAGGCTGAAAGAGAGTGTGTGTGTAACAAAGTTGAAATACATTCAAATGGAGTCCTTCGCAAACAAAACCCAATGCAGTTCCTTCCAACTTAACCAGTGAAAACATCTTCAAAGAAACAAATGCAAACCACTTCACGTAAATAACGTAAATAAGTATTGTATTGTGCCGTTCCAAGAGAGTGCTGCAAAAGTGCGGTTGAGATATTTTATTCATAAAAATAAAAATAAAAAAATCCTTTTAGGCATTGAGAGTTTTGCAAGATTTTATTTCGCACATATTACAGTTTTTTGTAGACTTTGGTATGAGGAAGAAATCAGGTATTTCATGGTGGAGACATTTCCTAGGTGGTCTAAAACTAGGTATAGCGGAACTGTAAATTCGGGATTCACTGCGAACATGGTTTGGAAAGCCTGTTATAAAAGTTTACACAAAACACTTTTACAAGCCCACGTTATGTAGAGGCTTCCAATTTAAAAAAAAAACAGTATGACAGGTTCTATAACTTTAGGGATAAACGCAACCATAATCCACGGGACAGTATTTTCAAATTAGTGCTGAAAACATGTCACGGAGTCCGGAAAATTCTCAAACATTGCTAAACGCAGGCCCGATATTGGAACACCTTAACACCAACGAAGAGTTTCGGAGAAATAAATAGAGTGAACGAATCCGATCATTCTAACCTCGAACTCGAAACTACGGCTCTCCATATTTCGACATGCCATGAGCTTGAAAATTGGCGTCTTGAAAGTCAAAGTTTCACTACATTTAGTGAAAACAATAGAGCGGATTTGTGGCGGTTCTACTAACGCCACTACTTACCTTCCCAATTACCCCAAAGCTTCCTGTCCTGAAACTCCAGAAACCCCATTGTTTTTTGCTAATGCAATTGCATTACCACCTGCAAAAGTTTCCTTCATCAAGGGTATCTAATGCATAGCCAAAAATTCCCTGTAAAGAATTCGCATCATCCATGCATCCAATGCACCTGCAAAATTCTCTGAAAGAATTCTTTACAGGCAAAGCATCATGTTTCTGAAAAAACAATTCGGGTACCAAGTAACCGACATAAATCATGAAACATATCGGTGCTCCTGTCTTCCAATGGATTCTGCCACACACGTGCATGGCATATTCCCAGGGTTTATCTGCATGCACGTCGGCCGGTTGTCCAACCGACAGGTATATCGCAGCTCGCGGCTAGCTGCCAAAAACCGAATTCTCTTTAGTGTAAATTAACACACGAAAGTTCGACCCTTTGAGTCGCCATGGAAGTATACATAATCGGCATAGATGTTGTACGCAGTTGCCATGGTGTGCACATCTGAATGGCTATGGGCGCCAAGTCTTCCCGATGACTTGCAACTATTTGTCCAGCTGCAGGCACTTCTCTCGGTGTGCCTCTTTGTTGGATTTATTATCTGCGGTTCGTATACTCATGGACTCGCAGCACGAGCAAACAAAGTGATCGTCGCGCGGATGGCCACACCCTCGCTGAGATCTATGTGCCGGAGATCTTCTCCCATTGGCCACTGGACGAGGGAAAAATCTCATTTTTCTTTCCCACCACACCACCAGACTCACCCCGAACTGGGGATCGAGATCTACAGTTCATTGAAGAGAGTCGAATTTTATGTTGATACGGTGCGCACACGCAGAAGGTCGAATGTGAATCCCTCGGATGATAAAGTCGTGTACAGTCTTATTGTCCGCATTTGATTGTGTTATTTTGCTTACAAACATACGTGTAATTTCCTTAATTTTCGATCCTCGTTAATAAGAAGAATTTAAAACACAGTTTTGTTGCCTTTCGGAAACGTTTCCAAAAGTGATAACGAAACCCATAAAAGAAAAACCAAATGATATGTATCCGTGTTACTTTATCCATGTAAACAATAGCCCAGACTAAGAAACATTAAATAGAACATATAGATAACCACAACGACACTTAAAGTCACGCGAGTGAAATAACCTCAAGCGAAGAGCGGCTAAATAATCAAGAAACAGTATTGTATATTATTAGTTATTCAATGAATGTGTGTACTCAGTTGTAAAGCAAATGTGAATATTGTTACATAAATACAACAATAAACTCAAGTAATAATAAAAACAATAGCGCCGTGTTTTATTACTGAGATGTGTGGGCTCCCCTTGTTATCAACCACTATACAGTCTTCTCAGCGGATTTTCTTTATGAAAGGACACCTACCAACACTAAAGGAGGAAGAAAACTTAAGAGTGCTTCGGCAAATGCGTGATAAGTGTACTCATCCGGTTAGCGAGGTTAGCGATTGGATTAGACGAACTTGTTAGGGAATCTTGGTTAAAACCTGTGCCCAGTGAGTAGGGCGTTAGAATATACTCACAGCTAGGCCAGCTTGTCGTAAGAGGCGACTAAAGGCCGAGTGGTAGCCGGGGTCCCAACGCCCTGTGCGCCCGGTGAAATACCACCCCATCAAGTTATGGCCATCTTTCGGAGCTTGGTGGATGGACCGGTTCGAGAAAAGGTTGGTTAGGTGGTAGTCGGTCCCAAGGTCAGATACCACCCCGTCACGCGGTACATTCCGCGATATCGCCGAGAGAAATCTTCGACAGTGTTTCGGCTGATGGCCCGGACTGACACGGAGATAAGTCATGATGGTGCCTTTTGATATAAAGAATTCCGGAGGTAAACTAGTCTCCCATTCGGATCTCCGGGGGGGACTATGTCGGGGGGAACATCATGATAAATAATGGAACTTTAAGAGGTTCGTCATCGCATAATCGGGCTCGCTCTCAAGGCTCTGCCCATGCTCGACTGGTGACGGCATTTTGTAGCATCAGGGGCATCGGTTTCACCAATACGAATGTAAACGCCGTCCACCAATATTTGCAAACAACGAAACCTGATATCCTTGCCCCCAACTGAGACCCAGGTCGATTTGTCAACTTATTCGACATATCTTCGTTGCTCAGGATACGACTTACATTCGAGATTCCGTTTTAAGGGCGGAGTCTGCGTCTTCGCGCGATCCAATCTGGCTTGCCAGAGGATGGAGGCGTTGGAACTCCATAATATGGACATCATATGGTTGAGGGCCGTGCTGAGGAATTCCGTTAAATTTCTTTGTTGTCTTTACCGCTCCCCGAATGACGATCGACCGGCGACATTTTTTGAACATCTTTCATATACCGTCAACTGGATACAGATCAACCGCCCAGCTTCTGAAATTGTTGTCCTTGGCGATTTTAATGTGCACAATTCCGGCTGGTTGTTACATTCTAACAGAACCGACGGGGCTGGGAGGCTGGCGGAGATGTTTGCTGTAAGCCACAACTTGACTCAACTCGTGGAGGAACCGACGCGAGTGCCGGATGCCCGAGGCGATTGTGCGAACACCCTGGATCTGTTTTTGACATCCGATCCGAGTATTTATACCGTAGAGGTTTCTGCGCCACTAGGAAACTCAGATCACTGCTTGGTGTCTGTCACGCAAGCACTTGCATATCAAGCGAATAACCGGCCTAGGCAGCTTCGCCATGTATGGAAGTATGGGGCTACTGGGACGATTTGCGAGATTTCTTTGCATCCTTTCCATGATCCGAGGTGTGCTTCGGAAACTCCGATGTTAACGCATGCGCGGAGTCGGTGTCACAGATTATTCTTCTGGGATGGAGATGTATATTCCACATTCCATTAAACGAAGCTCGTCTGATAAACCTTCGTGTGACAAAAAATGCGAGCTGATTACAGCGGCAAAAAATAGAGCTTTTAAGCAATGGCGTTCCAATCCCACCGATGTTAACAGAACGAACTTTGTTAGAATCAGAAACGCGTGCAACCAGGCGATTGATACCGCGAAGAAAGCTCACAACGACAGGGTGATCAATAAGCTCATTCGGTGCCCAACTGGTTCGCGCTCCTTCTGGTCAATGGCAAAAGCTGTCAGCGGTAACTTCGCATCCTCCTCTTTCCCCCCGTTGATGACAGACAGCGGCACGTTAGTCACAAATTCAAAGGATAAAGCTAATGTGTTCGCGAATTTATTTTCCGCGAATTCAAACCTCGACACCGGCCTTTTGGAGCCACCTGTGAACTCGCCGGTACAGTCTTCCATGCGAGATGTGAGATTTCGTCCGCGCACTATTCAACGCATTCTACGTGAACTGGATTGTAGGCAACCGGCCCGGACGGAATACCAGCAATAGTCCTTAAGAACTGTGCTCCAGAACTATCGCCGGTTCTTGGCAGACTCTTCCGCTTATCTTATGCACGGAGGACCTTTCCTGCCTGCTGGAAAATCGCTCGAGTTCAGCCAACCCCAAAGACGGGAAAAAAGTGTCTCCCACAAAATTCCCGTCCGATAGCATTACTGTCTATTTTATCTAAGGTAATGGAAAAAGTCATCAATACAGAGTTGGTTAACTATTTGGAGTGCAATGGACTCCTGAATAATTGTAAATACGGATTCCGTGGCAGGCGGTCCACAGGAGACCTTTTGACAGTTATAACCGATATATGGACATCTGCGATTGAACGGCATGGTGAGTCAAGGGCGGTCGCATTTGATATTTCCAAGGCTTTTGACCGCGTCTGGCACGGGGCATTGCTGCGCAAACTTCGTTCATATGGACTTTCCCAACAGCTTTGCGACTGGACGAGGAGCTTCCTCGAGAATCGAACGATACGGGTTGTTGTGGACAGCGAGTGTTCGGATCTATATCCTGTTAATTCGGGGTTGGCCCAAGGTTCTATTTTGGCTCCAACCTTGTTCTTGCTTCACATAAATGATTTGTTGGAGACAACGGATAACAAAGTGTTCAGTTTTGCGGATGATAATACGCTTGTTTCCTCCTTTTCGAGTCATCGGCCGATTGGTGCATCAACGTCACACCAGCTGAGATGTAGACAGATTGACTCTCTGAATCGGGATCTGGATAAAGTCCTGCAGTGGGGAAAGGCCAATCTTGTCGACTTCAATGCAACGAAGACCCAGTATACAACATTCACAAAGAAAACTGGATCATCGGTTCCACAGTTGATGATGACTGGCCGGGCCCTCGAGGCTGGGGAACGTTTGAAATTGCTCGGCGTCACGGTCTGTGGGAATATATCATGGCATAAACAGGTGTCGAGTATCGCCAGGTCAGCCTCAGAAAAACTGAGTTATCTTTTTAGAGCCAAGAAATATTTTACTCCGGCCCAACTTCTTCTCCTATATAAATCCCAAATTAGACCCGCGCTCGAATATTGCTCTCATGTTTGGAGCTCGGCTCCTAACCATACTGTGGGGGTATAAGTATGTATGCCAACGTATGGCACGGATTCCTTATACCTCCCATCGATCCGTGGGAAATGTTCATCTTTATTGAAGAATGCGTAATTGTAAACATTTATAGGACGCACGTCCACTTCCTGGTTGTACCGAATCCGATGCGCATATTGGACGACATCTCCTTCGAGTGGATAGATAAATAAACGATTGAAGTCTAATTCGAATAAGTGAGTTAAGACACCAAAGTAATCAATAAAAAAGATAACAGATAGCACTGCCAGCAAGCGTTTTAATTTATTTAAAATATTCACTAGAGACAACATTCCGATGCGGTCACACAACACATAACTCAGATTATATTTCGACTAATTACAATTGTAATCCTACAGTGTAGGATGTCCGCGGACGAGCGTGTGCATGAGCATGCACACGCGGTGGCAATTCGCGACACCACCACCTTTGATTAAACACGTTAATCGACTGACTTGAAAAGGGAAGAAATTGGATACAACCAAAAGAGAACATATTTCTGCTCTCTCATTGCCACGTTCTTCGATGTGTGGTAGGTTACATAGGTAATCTGATGATCGAAGAGAGCGGGACAATAAGAGAACAGAAACACGATGTACGATTATCCTAGGGGTGGATTTGGTTGTATGTGCATGAATCAATGTAGTTCTGAGCGGAACCCGTTGACCTGATTCGGTAGTATGGTAAGTTCAGTGTACATTGATCCATACGAAGACAGAACTGAGAAAGAGAGGGGAATTGAGCTGATGATATTCACCTGCAAAAAGAGAACATTGATCCCCAGCGAATGAAGTGTCTGGAGAAAAGCCGAAGTAACGCTAGGGAAATATTATCACGTGATTCAATCGAATGTGGTGATAAATTTCCCAAGCGGATCTGCAATGATACGACAACTTCGTCCGGCTGGATTTGGTTGTCGCTAATCTACATGGACACGAGTTGCCGTATGGCAAAAAAGGTAAGCTAAACTCATTTATGCATTGTCTGCGTGGTACAATGAGTTTAGCTATGTGTCCTTGGTGGAAACATGCTTTGCAGGTGAACAGGTAAGTAGGGGGGAATGGGGTTGATTTGACGCGCTGAAAGGCGGTCGAAATTAGGTAGGAAATGTTCGTTGGAATTGTGGGTTGTTTCTCATGTAGAATAGAGAAACCCCCCAAAGTACTCCCCCGCCAGTGACGTAGTCACGAAATAATGGTAGGGCGGAAGGAGTAGTTTGATGGGTGTCGAAAGGAAGTGAGGTTGGTGATGGATTGAAAGGATGGCTAGACGCTTGAACGATAAGGTAGGTCTTCTCGCTTCGGAAGGCGCGGTGGTGAGGTATTGGAACTGTCCTGAGTGACGAGTTCTTTGCTCGGTGGGCCTGGGTCGATACAAGGAGTGGACACGTTGTTACCGCGTTGATGCCACATGGGCAAGGGGTATGCGGCGTGGTCCACTGACCTGTTATGGGTCATTTGGACCAACAGGTTTGTCGTCCGAATAGGTCAGGGCCTATTGGGATGGAAGAGGTTCGAGCCAGGGTTCATCGCATCCGCGGGAGTCCCTAGAAAGAAGAATTCTTGCGTGGGAGTAATGGTGGTAGAGGCGGGCGTCCTGACTATTGTTTGCTACTCGGAGTAGCGGGTGGATAGCAAGGAGCTGGCCTGGGGAGTCGGGTATCCTACTGGTTGTTTGCTACACGTAGTAGCTATGGTTCAGTGAGAAGCCGAAGTTGTGAAAGGGCGTGAAGCCGAAAGGATTGAATGGGGGCGTCGTGTGCCAGAATGCCACTACGGGCCAGTAGGTCGAACTATGTCGAATGGTTTGGTCGGTGTCGAACGATGTCGACAGGGTTGCGTAGGGTTGAGGGACGGCGAGCTGGGTTACGTGGAGTCGGCTGGTGGGCGTCGTTGTGCCGAGGTTGAGAGAGAAGTCGGTTTGAAAGAGAGGGCGGAGTCTGAGGAGTGTTGCGTGAAGTTGGGCGGAGGAGAAGGGTGTCGGGTTAATGGAGTGAGATTGAGCCGATGTCGAGGAGGTGTGTTAATGCGGTGTTGTGCGTGGGTGTGTGCCCGGAAGGGGCTTACAATGGTTTATAATATGATTATTTACAGTCAGTTATTTTCTAGGGATTATATGCTTAATTACATACAATATCTTATTTATTAATTACACTTTTTCTTAAATATAATAATAATAATGCAAAAAAATATTTTCTTTGATTATGAAATAAAATTAAGTAATGTTCACAGATTCAATTAAAACTAAATGTGTTAAAAAGTAAAAAAAACCGTCTTCATTGACGTTGTTAGTGAACAATTTATGTTGTATTGTACATCTAGTGTAAAGAGAACGTTTACTTGTATATATGGTATTCGTTATTGTTTATGTGTATATAGAAACCTTAAACTTATAGATTTCACATAGATTTCCCAACGTGTATGTATATTTGTTTGTTTCTTTCATTGTTGGAAATTTTTTTGCTTATGTTGGTTTTGCTATGAAAATAATTTATATATCGTTTAAAACTAGAAACAGTTTTATGTGTATGTATATACACATCATTGCTGTAGTAAGATTTCTTATGTTAAGGTTTTTATGCATTAAGTTTTATATCTGCTTCTAGAATAGCAGTAGTATCTCAATTTTTCTATCAGTTATAATTTCAGTTTCATAGATTTTAAAGCCTATTCTTAGGATTTGCTGTTTCTGATCGAAACTTCTTAAATACGAAATTTCCATAAATCAAATGTTTTACAAGAAATTCATTAAGTACTTAAATCGAATAGTAGAGATACTTATTCTTAAATTGTAAAAAGAAGATTCAATGAATTAAAAATAATAATAATGATAATAATAATAAACAAGCACTGCTTTTGGCTTTAAAATTATGCACAAGAGTTTCATGATCTTTCGTCATGCATTGTTACTTAGGTTTACACATTCTGCTTAATTCTATGCTATAATTCTAATTCCTTACTACGACAAATTTGATATAAGCAGAGGAATGATAATTAAAGATACTCCGTATTCACATACAAAAACACATTAAAGTAAAAACTTAAAGCTAAATCTAGGGAAAAAGTTGTTTAAACTACTGTACTACATTATTTGCATTGGTGTTTTTTGTTTTTATTTATTTATAATTTTTTTCATAGAATAGAAAACCACCTCTCAGAACCATTTGAAATCCGGGACGGACTAAAGCAGGGAGATGGTCTATCACCGTGTCTCTTTAACCTTGTGCTCGAGTATGTCATCAGAAAGGTACAAGACGACAACATGGCCGGATCATCCCTGAACGGGGTCACACAAGTGCTCGCATATGCGGATGACATCGCCGTTCTGGGCGATAATCTAGAGACTGTTAGTAAAAACTGTGAAATCATCATGCAAGCGGCAGAAGAGGTGGGCCTAGAAATAAATGAAGACAAAACAAAATACATGATTACGGCGAGAGCAGGTGGGTCTCAGAGAACACATATAAACGTCAGAGGTAAGATCTTTGAAAAAGTTAAAGAATTTAAATATCTGGGAACGATACTGACGGCCAGTAACGAAATGTCGAAGGAAATTAACAAGAGACTGCATTCCGGCAACGCGAGTTGGCACGCAGTCAGTAAACTGCTGAAATCCAGACTGCTATCACGTAACATAAAGCTCCGTGTCTATAGAACCATAATCATGCCAATTGTTCTATATGGATGCGAAACATGGGCTCTCACAAAACGGGAAGAAAACAAATTCCGTCTATTCGAGAATAAAGTTTTGAGAGGCATCTTTGGAGGTAAATATGACGAGGAGGCAGGACAATGGAGGAGACTCCATAACCACGAATTGGAAGAACTATATCGCAAACCTACAATAGTGAGAGTAATCAAGTCGCGAAGATTAAGATGGGCCGGACACGTGGCGCGAATGGGGAACGATAGGACCGTGCATAGAATTCTTGACGGTAGACCAACGGGAAAGAGACCGGTAGGACGGCCGCGACGGAGATGGGAGGACAATGTTAGGTTTGACCTTGAGGAGATCGGATCGAATGGTGAAGCGTGGAAGGAGAGTGCCCAGGACAGGGAAGGATGGCGAAGCCGAGTCGGTGAGGTCATGAACTTCCGGGTTCCTACAGGCCAATAAATAAATAAATATAATTTTTTTCAATCTGGGTCTCGATCAGGGCTATTCCCTAAAAATTTACTCGCCTGTGTCGTTGATATTGGTGATGGCGCAGATGATGAAGATGCAGATGCTGTCCCTGATGGGGTGATAATTCTCGCTTAATCCTCATCTTTGAAAATTTTCACTTTTATGAGTCACGACGATGTATCTGTTGCTTGATTCTGCCACGCCACTTTGTATATTCTTTCTTCAATATATTTTTATTGTTTTTGAAATTTAGCCCCATTTCCGAAATGTTATTGCTTAATTTTGTTTAATTTTGAACGTTTATGGAATTTTGAATTTTTTGTTGATTAAATTTCTTTATTGTCTTTTTTAAATAATTGATTTTATTTATTTTCAATGAAGTTTTGTTGATTTTTTGTTAATTATTTTTGTTGAACGATTGTTTAACTTTTTACTTTAGTTGAATTTTGTTTAATGTTTTGTCACTGCGCTCCGTTAAAGTTTTTGTTTTTATTTGAACGTTTTTGTTGAAGGTTGCGTGCTGTTTTTTCGGGTTCACCACTGTGGGGGTGTAGGTAAATGGATGAATGTGCCGACGTATGGCAAAAAAGGTAAGCTAAACTCATTTATGCATTGTCTGCGTGGTACAATGAGTTTAGCTATGTGTCCTTGGTGGAAACATGCTTTGCAGGTGAACAGGTAAGTAGGGGGGAATGGGGTTGATTTGACGCGCTGAAAGGCGGTCGAAATTAGGTAGGAAATGTTCGTTGGAATTGTGGGTTGTTTCTCATGTAGAATAGAGAAACCCCCCACAATACCCTCGACATACTTGAAAGCGTACAAAGCCGAGCGATCCGCCTGATTGGGGACTCGGCGCTGACGTCGGGACTACAGTCGCTATCACATGGAAGGCGCGTAGCCGACCTCTGTCTGTTTTACAGATATTATCACGGGTGCTGTTCTTCGGAGATTCTTGGTATTGTTCCGGTTTATATGCGCTCCACAAGACAATCCGACGGATCGCAGCCGTTTGTGGTTCATCTCCCGACGGCGCGAACATCCCTGTATCAGAACTCGTTCCGTTACAGAGCGGGGAAGCTGTGGAACTCCCTTCCCACGCGAGTGTTCCCGGAGCGTTACAACCTGCAACTGTTCAAAAAGAACTGCAACCGTTTTTTTTTGATGGCATCTCGGGGCACCCACTCGGCCCTATAGGTTCGCCTCTCCCGAGAGAAGTCTAATAAAAAAAAAAAAAAACAGGGCCCTTGCCAACACACGTAATTAAGATACAATTTAACCTACAGATTCCCTGCTTAGCAATCTAAACGCGAGAATATTTGTGCACGAGGATGAACCTACGGACATTCCTAGATCTGGGAAAAAGAGTCTGTGTGGCTACGTTGCACGAATTCCTCTTCTGCCACCACGATAACTTCACTGGTGTTTCACCACTGTTCTACGAAACTAGGAACAAACTCCGAGAAAAGAAACACTCGATGTCTATTGTCAAAACGAAAAACATGAACTTTTATTTCACTTTTGACAACTTAACTAATATTCAAAATTTTCGATTATTTATGGTTCGATTAATAATATATTTGTTCAAAGTAGTCACATACATATTTGATTAAAATATTTGTACAAAGTGGTTATATTCACATTTGATTATATTATGTCCGATTAATAATATATTTGTTCAAAGTAGTCACATTCACATTTGGTTAAAAATCTTCACCGAAATGAACCGCCACGCGTTCGTGCCCTTAGATATTCACCAGCTAACTAACTAATTCAACGGATGTGCTCTTGTCTCTTAAGGGTTATTTGGCAACAACACTTTAACAGCCATTGCTCGGTAGGCCAGTTCACGTCGAGATCATTAATATTTCTCCCTACATGTCTCACACAGCCAAGGATGTGATCTCACAGTTGCCTTGGACTGTGTAAGTCATCACAAGGGGGCGACACACCATGATGCTGCTAGTTGCAATGCTATCGCTGAGTCCAGCATCATCGTTGGTCGCCACACCGTACCCTTGCTTGTGTGTAGTTTGACCATTTATTCCTACTCATAGTGTGTGGTTCAACCATGGATACGTATTTGTATCATGAGCGGTTGCCCGTATAGCCCATTGGCGCAACTTGACATGTCCATTTATGGGCATGCGTTGTATCTTGCATGGCTTGGTTCGACTGCTTGGTATTTCCTGTGATGGGTCGCAAGCTTGTGCAACAGAACGATATGTTCGTTGGCGGTTCTGAGTTGTCGGATCGCTGCATGTTGTTTTCATTGGGGCGTCTTGCAGGTGTCCTGCGCTTGCCTATGTTATTAAGTTTCAAGCGTTTGCAACTACGTTGTCCGTTGAAATTGATGCTATGATTTTTGTATCTTGTTGATGTCGCCTGCATGTTATATGGTGGTGAGTTTGGCAGCTTCGTATAAAACTGCAATCAACTTGCAAGGGAAACTGGAAAGGGCGACCGTCGTATTGTCATGAAGGACGCACCTGCTAATGTGGTCTTTTACAGGTTGTTGGTGACACCTGTGTACCCCGTCTAATGTAGTTTTGCTAGGTGATTTTCTGATATAGTGGTTCTGAGATGGAGGATTAATCGGTGGGGTTTGCCTGAACCGCTACAGCATGTATTAAGAACAAAAAATCTTATGAAATAGATAGAGTTCCAAATATGTTTTAAAGCACTTTCTTCTTCAAGTGGTAAAAGTTAACACTATTTTGTTAAACACCGCTCTTGGTTACCCCATAGTGAGAAATTTTCTCTCTCTTTTCTTTGCTTCTGACAACTCACCACGAATTGAGGGTGAATCAAGATCCAGATTCCAACCCTCGATTGAGTCGAAATCCAACCCCCGATCGAGTCAATCGCGTCTCCATCCGCCGTACCGCGTGCACGAAAGTCGCGATTTAACACCCCCTTGTTAGTTTGCATCGTGCAGGTCGCCCGCGCGAATAAAATTAAAGGCGAGGTTTCAAATGTGTACTATAGTTCAGTGAATTTGTAATAAGTAGTGAGTTATAAATACCGACCGAACGTAAAAACGATTAATTAACAACCGAGAAATGTAATTTCTGTTTATGTTTTTCCTACAAATTGTGAACTCTTAAAATACTTCGATTAAAATACAGTAAAAATAAAAACCATTCGAACATTAAAACAGTGCCTTTCAATTAATTACTTCTTGTGGACGGGTCGTTGCGGAGTTTTGTTTCTTTGGTAGACAATGTTCGGCGGAACTTTCTTTTAGTGACGACGGGAGTGGAAGGGAACCCGGTGCAGTACGGCTGTACACATACTTCCTCCTCACAGTCCTCTGTGAATCAAATCATTTCTACTCCTTGTGGTAGTTTTATTTGTAAAATTCCTTCGTAGATCCTATTCCACAGGAGCGGGCCAAGTACTGAGCCTTGAGGAACTCCTGCCGAGGCTTCATCGATTTTTCCGTTCTCGTTCGTAGCTTACATCAACTTTCTCGTTTTTATGTTGGCATCAGCAAGGATGCGGGTTCCATAAAAACACCACCGACGTCTGCTGCCAAAATCGTCCCACAAGAAAAACCAAACGAATAAAACGCACCGGTTTAGATTGTCACTTAAATGTTCTTTTTATTTTAACTTATTAGTTTCTTTACAAATTACTCGGATTGCTGTGGCTTTTATTACTTAAGTTACCAATGTCATTATATTTTGGTTCACAATGCACAGGAGAACCGCGATACACAAATAGATTAGACGTGAACAATAATTGAGTCTTGGATTTTAGGTGTTAACACATACACTTAATTCATTCTCCTGACGGCGCTTACTGTATCCATTATTTCTCTGGATCACTTCCTTAATCTTGTTTGTAAAATGAACGTACGGTCACCGCCTTTTCGCTATGTCTTTGTAACTATTATTCACGTCCACAGCAGGACACCAGTGACACTCCACGGCCTATGCAGGAATTGTTCGTTCCGCGTACTCAGTATAAATTAAATAACACAGTACAAGCAGTAATACGTTCCGAAAATAGATAGCAAGTCAAAAGGCAGCTGGATGCTGGATTCAAGATTTAAAGGCAGGCTTTTAATTCGCGCGTGTACACTCTCGACGGGGGATAAAATTTATAATCCACGAAATTCGACTGCATAGATCGCGTGCGCACACTAAGGCAGTTGAAATCTGACTCCCTGGTGTAACCCAGATCCATCAGATTCAATGGCCGCGAATTGCATCGATAGGAGAGGACAAGTACAATGCCCTGCGATTAGGACGATGATCGGCGGGCGCCTGATTAAACAGACGTACGATCGTCGGGGGCGATGTACCCATACATCGTTGATGATGTATGCCAGTGATCGAACTAGATTTTTGTTTCAAAGTAAACAAAAACGCTATTTCACAGATCAAATGGTGGCACACCTGATGTATATGATGTGCCTATGATACAAAAGGGGTCGTCATGGTATTTGCCTAAGATTCCTTGGAAACACCGATGTAGGCAATATCCAATCTAGCCGTATGGCTCCGGTGCACAAGGAGGCAAACTATTTTGTTGACATAAGTCAGCAGAAACCTCGCCGACTGTGGCAAAGGGTCAGGCTGGATGGCTATATGTTTGATTAATATGCGGGTAAGTAAAACGCACACAGTGAGATACTGTATGTTTAATTTAGGTTTTCAGGCGGGTCATCATAGGCATGGCATGGGCAAGGTTTTCTAAACAATGATCATATACATGCCCAAATTAATGATCGGTTGATAACCGAAGGGTATAGGCGCGATACACAATTGTCAACTGTGGAAAGAATATCGGCTACAGCTATGTCAACAATACGCTGGCCAGCGTTTGCTTATCGTAATTGAAGACAGGCTGAGCCGATAGGAGATGAGGGGAAATTCAAAATGTATAGATGCCGTGGGTTAGGTTTTCTTTTCAGGTAAGATGCTGCAGAGGAGCTTACGCTGCCCCTAATTGCAGGTAAGTACCATAGCTTTGCATGGAAGGAGGAAGGTGGTTAATTTCAGAGGATGGGCGGTTCTTTGGGAATGTTTTAAAGAACCGCCACAGTATCTTATGACGATTTTTAGGAGATAGGAGGAGGAGTGGCCATTCAACTAAGGGCTCTTCTTATGGGCAACTTGTTGGTCGAATGAACGGTTTTTTTATGTCCAATGCTGCCACGGAACACTATTTTCTTGTCCTTCGTTTCCATGTTTTCCATTTTATTGCTTCGGCTGCCATATCGACCACTGTTTTGAGGGAGTCAATGGTCGATCGTGATTTCCTGAAGCCAGAGGTCCGATAGCGCTCCGTTGTTTTACCATATTCTCCAGGATTTCTTCTATTGTATCCAGGTGGCAAATGCGGTGATAGGATGATGGACTACCTCGCGGTTTATTTCTTCCCTTTGGTAGAAGCACTAGGAACTAGACTTTCCATTCATCGGAACAAATTCTTTTTTCTAGGCATTTCTCCATCGCGGTTTGATCTACCTCTGGCCTCATTTTAAGGGCATGAACTTTTTACTCACGTCTTCTTTTGTACGTGCCCTGCATCTCTTCTGTCGACAGCGCTGGCATGTCCTCGGTGTTAGAGTTCATTACAACGTTCCACTTCGTGCTGGGTTTCCAAGTAGGGAGTTACTTCAGTATATACCATGAGGTTGTCTAGCACAGTTTGGTATTCGTTTGTGGTCAAACTAGGTTGTGCATATTAGGTGCAGAAGCGGATTCCATTAATTTGAGTTCCTATGAAGTCTTTGTGTTGGTTACCGAGGTTTTGAGAGCCATGTCTTTTGCATACGTATATGGCACCATGTGTTGCTATTAACAACTTTAAAAGGTTCGCTGAACAGTATCACATGGGCTTTCTATTCCATGGAAAGTTGTGGCAGGATATTCTGGACCTTCACACAGTGGTTTAGGTTAATTTGTATAATCTTCATCGAGAGTTTTGGTTTAATCCTGCCCTTAGTACCGGACCGTTCTTAGTGAGATGGATGATTGGCTTCTTTTGGGTTCGTTTCCTTGCAGATCATGCATATCGCCTGATTGACGCAGTCTTTCAAAATATGGCCAGGTGTTCCGCACCGCCTGCAGAGTTGGGAGCGGTCTTCATTTTTGTAGTACTTAGCCATATGCCCGAGCTCCCAGCTTTTAAATCATTTGATCAGTGAGTTCGTCTTTGGATACGGCAGGCAACCCACCCAATTTGCAGGTTGATCGCAGCATTGTGAGTATTCTCTCACTGCGCCAGTAATGGCGCCGTGAGATTCAGCCACTTGGTCACTTGTTTTTCCCAGGAGGAAAGCACTCCGCTTTTCTGGAATCTCCAGAGTCTGGATACAGCCTTTCCTACTGCTTCTAGTTTCGGGTCCGCCTTTACGCTGTGAAGAATTTCCTCGTATGACATAATAGTTGGGGTTTCTATAAGGATGGCGTCCGGTTTCACATGTTTGTGCCGGCTCTCAGATCGTTTGCTATACATCGTGGTCTCAGCAACGGGTTTGTTTTCCTTCTTTTTCATACTACCATCCCATGCCCCCATGTGCTCGCTTGACATTAGCATCTTTAACATATTTTTTGTTGACCCTTTAGTCTGGGTGCTGTTGTCCTGGACAGCTGTGGGGAGGAAGTATGTACCAGCATGGGTACTTGATTCACTTCCTCCTCCATCCTAATTGTACACGAGAAATCGTCACCAAGGCACGAAACAAAAAAATACACACAGGTAGTAGTCGACAGAAATAGGAACGCACAGGATATGAATAGTTGTCAATAATTTTTATTGGTATTAACACAAAAGGAAAGTTCTTAATTAATTTTTATTTTTGTTACACTTTCGATCGAATACCGGACTGGAAATGATAAATTAAATACGAGTTCATCGTTTGGCTCAAATAAAAACTACAACACCAATTACCGTGGGTATCTGCGTCTCTCCGCCGCGGCCAGAGAGCGGAAGTCAGCAACGACCACGGCGGCCGGCGGATGGAAATAGACTCAGCGATAATCATCTCGTGCAGCGATGATTCGCATTTTGGGGTGAGTTTATTGTGCCGTGGTAGATATCCTCTCCAATAAGGATATCGTTTTTACCTACCACCAGAGAAACGTAAAGTCTCCCTTGGTGGTATGTGTGCGATCGTTCGGATCTGTGTGGTTTACACATGCCCAAGGGCAATGGGTAACCGAAGCAGACAGGCAGATAAGACAAAAGGGAGAAATGACCAAATGCACCGTTGGTAATGCGGGCCATTGTAATGCGATGCCTTGTCGCTATTATCGACCTTGGGAAAAAAAGGTGCTAAAAGCAAATTGGATGTTTATGGCATCTCTGGCTGCAGTAGAAACCGGGTTCATGTTTGTATTAGGAAATGCTGGAGAATTTGGTTTCAGCGTCTATTGCGCTAATTATATGCAGCTGCTTGGGTTGTTTATTGATGAGAAAAAAAGGTTGCCAGCCAATGTGTATGAAAAGGTACATGACGCGGCTGGGAAAATAGACGGCGCAATATTTATGGTCCCTGTCATGACGGTTACATTGAATGCAATCCAAATAATTTTGTTTACAGGAATTTGTCTGGTACCGAATTGGTTTAGAATACCAGATAAGCAAAGAAAGAAATCTTACGAAAAATTGTATGCGAAGGGATGCATGAAAAGGTAAGTTTTCTTTATAGGGATTTTAAGATTATAGATGGTGATCTATATAATGCGTGAAGCATTTACAGGTACTAATACTGTTGCATTAGCGAACTTAAGGAAGTTGGGTAGTAGTTATGGGGGTTTTTCAGGTAAGTGGACCGTGGGGTTTGGCGGAACCGCTACACAGCCTTGGAACTGTCCACTTCCGTGTAGAGGGTTCCTATGTCCCTATTTTTTTTTTATTAATCGCTCTTTTTCACGAGGGTGGGGGGGCGCCGCATCGCATAGTTCGGATTTTTTTCCCGGATGATCGTGCGCAGTCGTTGGTTTTTTTTTTGTGGACTCAGTACCAGTGATGCCCGTTCGTCCACGGGCGCACTAGGTAGGGCCCATCTTGATGATGATACTGCCACTAGCGAGGTTTTCCCTGTACACATGCTATATTATATTTTATTTATTTTTAATTAACCTTGACCTATACTTCGTCTTTTAGTTTTGATTTTCGGGTTTTGTTCCTTTGCCTACTTTTTGGGGGCCTCGGCGTTGTTGTTCTTGTTCTCAGTTAGAAGAACATGAAATACTAGGAGTCTCTAACAGATTCCTTTGCCGACCACTTTTTTCTTATTTCTTGTTGACCTATTACTTAGGTTTACTACGTGGCCTGAAAACTCCCGGGATTTTTGACTCATTTCGAGGCTTATCTATCACTAGATTCTGTGTGAAGTTTCGTGATTTTTCGTCCGTTCGTTTACAACCTACAGTTGTTTGCGTGACGCTACTTTCGCCTTCGTAAAAAAAAAAAAAATGTAGAACTGGGAATATTGCATCTTGATCAAACATTGGTTTTTGATGGGAAAAACTTCTGAACATTAACTAAAATGGTTGCCGAAATGTTATTTCATATCTGCTCCGTCGAGAACAATCGTTTATCGGTAGTTTAGTGAATTTAAATGAGTCTTACAAGCGCCGAAGACGCATCTCGCTCCGCGGGGGGGGGGGGGGGGGCTGTTGCACGATATTTTGCAGATGAAAAAGCTATCGGCGCCATGGGTGCGGTGTTTGCTGTCTGTCGACCCAAAACAGCAGCGCGTTGATGATTCAACGGCCGGTTTGGCGATGTAGCAGCGTAAATAATTTCGACGTTTCTGGGGATGGATGAAACGTTGGTCCATTACCATACGCCTGAGTCCAATAGGTAGTCTGCAAAGTGGCTGGGAAACTACGAAAGCCGCCAAAGCGGCCAAAATAACGACGCTCGGCCGGGAAGGTTTTGGTCTTAATTTTTTGGGATGGGCATGCCATAATCTTCATCGATTACCCGTAGAAGAGAGGAACAGTCACAGGAGAGTATTATGCAGCCTTGTTGGATACGCTGGATGAAGAAATAAAGAAAAAAACGGCCCCATATGGTGAAGAAATAATTATTATTATTATTATTTATTACAATGCAAGTAAATTACATGGTAACTTAAAACTAATAGCACTAGCGACTAAGGCTTTCGGCTAGGGTGAAGAAATAAGTCCTGTACCATTATAACGTTTGCGATGATAGTGAAGAACGTGTGATTCGAACTGACGCTATGACAGTTAGAATCACCACAAATTGAACCAATGCTTAACACATCGGGCTACTGGCCGCGTGTACGAATTCGATTTCTAAACTCAAGTACACCCAACTGATGTGGAATTGTTATGTTATCGCTATGGTATACGGCTCTGATGCACTTTCTTATTCGATTTTCGTTCGGTGTTCTTCACTATTTGCCTGTGTAGTGTGTGTATCCGTTAGAAACGCCACACTATCCCAATAACGCATGCTATCACACACATCCTTAAAAGTGATGAACAAATTGGACCAACTACGATTTGAATTGGTTGCTCATTCACCGTATTTTCCATACTTGGCTTCCAGCGATTATTATTTGTTCCCCAGCCTCAAGCGACGGCCCCAGGGAAAGAGATTCAGATCGAGTGAAGAAATCATTGTGGAAACCGATGCGTATTTCGAAGGCTTGGATGTTTCGTACAGAAAGTGCATTGAAATGTTTGAAAATCGCTATACCAAGTGCATCGCCCTCAAAGGCAACAATGTTGAGGAATAAATATAACTTTGCCAAAAAAATGCTTGTTTTCATTAAATACCCCGGGTCCTTCAGCCTAGTTTTCTTATTCTCTCTCGTTCTTTCGCTCCATTTTTTCTCTTTCTCTTTCTCCCCGATATCCCGCTCTATATCTCACTTGCTGTTTCAATCTTTCTTGGTCGTTCGCATATTTGTTTGCCCCCTCTGTCTTTCTCTCTCTTTCTCTCATTCGGCCTTTCTCTCATGCACTCCTGATCACTCTCCCTCACCCGCGCCCCCACCCACCGACCCCCTTTCGTTCTCCCATTTACCCTTACACTATTTTACTAAAGCCTTACTCGTTGTGGGCCACTGCGTAGCAGCAACTAATGACTGCATCAATTTTAGTTTATGATTATTATGTGACTTCATATAACCAGCTTTCCAATTACTGACAGCAGCCCATTAATCTTAAAACCCGTTTCATTTGCCACGTCTTCAGCTAATCCTGTAAATTAGGATATACAATTCGATATTCAACTATTTTCTTTGTTCGAACCCATAGTAAAGTCTTCCTGGATAACAATCCATTGTTTTGGTTATTTAGTAGTGTGGGTGAAATTATTCTTTGACCTACATAATCACTCCATGCCCGAAGTAAGATATAAGTTTTACTCTTCACAACGAAAATCTTACAATTTGTATATCGCTTGTGAAATTCAGCCTCATTCAACTTTGCATCAGGTCATCCGTCAGCCAGAAATTTGATTTGTCTCGCACGAACATAAATGGACTGGCTTAACCTCAACAATAAATGTACAATACGAACAAGACAAATATCCGGATGGAATCCCGACTGACGTGCCACTAGCTCTCCTTCTAGTCAAATGTAGTCCCTCCAGAAAAACTGGATAAAACTTCTTTACTGAAGCATTAAGTTGAATGAAAATTTATGGACTTTCATATTCGGCAGTGCTCAGTGCGACAGACCTTGGCTATCAAATTTATCCCCCGCCGATGCACTTCAGAGATCATCACAGTTTTCTTCCCCTCAACCGGCTATACGATTCCTTACCCAACCTCACCGTCTTAATTTCCGCTATCGTATACACTATCGATGGTGCTTCAAGAATGCCTTCATTCCTGTAATATATGTACATTACCATCTTCTTCATTGAGAGTTGAACGTCTAGAAGCACGAAGCAAGAAATATTAAATGTTTGAGGATAATTTATAAGGATACGCGAATCCTTATCGAAAAACGAAGAACTATATGTTCATACATTTCATACATATCAGTGAATGTGTATTTGTGCTCATCTACAAGGAACAGCGAACGAAAAGATACCGAAAACAAAGTAAATACTCAGCGTGATAGAAAAAGGCGATGCGCTTTACTTTAATGGCAAGTGTTGCTTTTTCATCCTGTGCGGTTTGTAGAGCTCCTTCTTACGGAACAAGCAAGAAGCCTCCGCCGGATTGGTTCTGTTAACTCAAGTTAGCAGCAATATGACCCGTTTCAGATGGTATTCCCTGCTCCCTGTTCTTTTAACCATAACATCATAATAACTCTACTTGATAATAAAAGTAGCCACGGCTCAGGCTTACTTTATTTAGGATGATCCTTCAGACAAGAATATCCCTTAGCATCGAACCGAGACAAAGACGAATTGTGGTAGGAAAATAGGAAAGAGAGAATGTGAAACAGTCCACAAATACCCAGGATTTCTGGATCAACGATGCAGAGAGTAGTTATCCTTGCATATACACACAAATATATCGTACAATCAGCATTACAATTCCTAGAGAAAGAAAGCCCGGCATCGGGTGGAACAACAAGTTGAGGGAATACTAAGTATATACACGAGTTCTATAACTTATACACACAAACTTACCAACGATTCCGATGTACAACAACTAGTACTAAAATAATAAATGACAACATTTTAATGTAGGACTTTAAGGAGACCTCTGACAAAAGGACATTGTAGAATAGTGCCCAGACTGAAGTCGAATACCCAAGAAAGGCTGTTCATAAAAACGTCTCTTTGAAATTACGATAAAATTAGTTCCATGATTACAAATCAGAATGAAAATGTGTGCTCCCTGAGTCAGAACGGCATCTTGTCGACCTTTCAGTATTTTACTCTACTAATATATCGAAGTATTGCTTACTTCGAACTTCAATTTTAATTGTAACTTGTGCAGTGTATATACAATATAAAATAAACAGTTGAAGTAAACATAGCATTATATTAAAATTCCTGGTGGTGGGCTGTGGTACCCAACGGCCAGCGGCCATTGTCCTTGACCCTGCTTCGAGGGTTGGCTGACGCGGTGGTTGACAAGAAGAAAAGCAGGTATTAGATTGGTCTCAACTCTGGGCTCTCAGTGAGATGCCTTCACGTCTGGCTATAGGTTCTACAATATGGGCCGGTGCAATCATTTATTAGTCCGTTCTAACGTTGAGAAAAAGAATTCCGGAATTAAAACAGGGCTACACTTCGATCTCCGCGGCTGATAATCTCAGACGAACAATATGCAAATGTGACAATTTGACAAAAAACCAAATACTAAAAAACTCATATTCGCAGAATCAGATCGGTTCGGGAAACACTAAGAAGACTAAACTTATCAAGGCAACCTGTAATATTGGAGTAATGGTCATATCAAATCAAATGTAAACGCCATTCGCCAACACTGACAAACACCGGAAACTATTTATGCGGCCCTATCCGACATTCAGATTGACTCATCAACCGAGTCGACATGTCATCGTTCATCCACTACTTAACATAGCCTAACTAATAACTCAACAAATTTTAGGTAAAATTCGACTTTATTCATCAACATAGATTCTGTCAAAAAGGTACTGCCAGTTGATCATTTAAAAATCCACCTAAAGGGATTGTCAAAATTACTTTTGTCGCCAAGTTGGCACAACCGTCCTGTATCCTGAAGTTTGAGCGCGAACTGTCACTTAGTGAGTTTCGTGATTTTTCCTGAATTTTCTTCAAAAACTCAGTCGCGTAAAGGCCACCGAAGACACATTAGAACTAGTCAGTTACGACTCCACATTCATAAAACATATAAATGGTGGTGAGACAAGGGAATGGCGCCACCCAACTGAGCCGAAACCGAAAAACCACGTAAAAGGCGATTAAATGTCAAGGTAATGTCGACTGTTTTCTGTCATCATCGTGGTGTTTTGCACTCCAAATTTTTCCCAGAAGGTCAGACGGTAAATGAAGAATATTATCTGGACGTTATGCGGCAGCGGAGAGCATATTTGTCGAAAAAGACAGAATTTGTGGAAAGAAAACTCATAGACTTCGGACCGCGATAATACGCCATTTCACAAGGCTATCATTGTGAACGAATTTCTGACACAAAACTCAACCAACACCATCGAACAATAACCGTATTTACCTGATTTGGCTCTATTTGAGTTTTTTTCTCTTTCCGGAACTCAATAAGGTCTTAACCACTATTCTAGATTTTAAGATAGTCTGTAAGGTTTTATGTTAAGTTAATTTTAAGCTTGCAGTAAGATAAATAAAAATGGGGGTTCCACCTTCAATCAATCAATCAATCAATCATCAATCAAATTACTATTTTGAGGTACCCGTTTTCAGTCGATAGGAGACCCCAAAGAAAATTATCGTCGAGGACTGAAGTTGATTCGGGAAAATGCGCACTGTAAACAAATTAAAGACAGATGTGCTCAAACGTCAGAATTTAGGATAGTTGTACCAACTTAGCAAAAAAACAAAAACAATCCCTTTAGAGGGATTTTTTAATGATCAATTCCCGGTACTTTTTTGACGGAATGTACTCGCGGCTAGGTCGGCTTGGTTGTTATTATTATTGGCGGTGGTTGGTTGCCAGCAGGGGCGGTGTAATGTAACTGTTCGTCACCCTTTGTGTACACCACACACACTTGTCACACCTTTAAAATAAAACACTCTTTGTTTGTTTTATATTTAAGCTAATTTTTATTTCTAATCAACACACACATATATTCCTCGATTAACACACATAGAGGTCACTTAAATTAGTTCCTAATTTCACGTATATTCCTCGGTCGACAGTGTAAGAAGTCACTTAAAGTAGTTCCTAATTTCACATAAGTTAATTGACGAAACTCTATTAAGTTTAACACGACTTTTGCTTTGTAAAGCTCTTCAGAATCTTTTGAACACTTATCGCGTACTTTTTTCCCGGCCTCACACCGCGCACCACTTGAAGGCCGACTCGGTAAAAATTCTAGAACCAACCACCCGACCGTTCCGCTCAACTTTTGAAAACCCACTCGCGGACGACCGTCTCTGTCAACAACAGAATATCAACTCTTCAAGATCTTTAACGCACTTCCTCAATTTTCGTTTTTTTATCGGACGAAAACTTTTCTTATCCTCCAGATAAAAGGATTTTCCTTTCTTTGTCTTTCCCAAATTTGGGATCGAAAGAGGAAACACAAAAGAACAATCAACAAAGGATCTTGCCGAAGAACATTTACGATCCTTTGTGTCGGTCGGCGATAAACGTACATGTAGTTCGTTTTATGGCGCGAGTTGTTTGTTTTAACTTGGTTTGGTTAAAACGGAAAACGACGCTGATTCTGTTAATGGTTTTGGGTAACCATATTTCTAGATGATCATAAAATTGCTGGCGCGCATTTTATGATTCTCAATGATTTTGTTTGGAGAAAGACATCTGGTCCGCACATTTGGATCTTAGGGGATTTTTGTGGCGAACCTATGGTTCGATTATCCTCTCTAAGTTTTCAACGTGAGCAAATTGAACGTTTAGTTCAATTTGTTTGAAATTGAATTGATTAGAGCAAATTGAACGTTTAGTTCAATTTGTTTGGTATTGCATTAATGTGGGACCATTTGATGCATGCGGTAATGCTATGGCTTGGGGAGTGTCTCATCCTTTAAGTGGATGTTACTGTCATGTATCGCAATTAGTGGTGGAGATTGGCTCCAAAGGGGTAAGTATTATGGGATGAGTGGTTGTGGCCGTAACAGCGGGGCTTCAACAATATTCCCACGATTGTTCCTCCTCGGTCCGCTCACCAACGATAAATGAAACAGCCTCGCTTTTTTTTTGACTTAAACTCAACATTCACGTTTATTGATGGAATGATGGACTCTCAGCTGTATTTTTAAAGAAATGTTCCTCTTCTCTGTTTCTCCCCATATCAAAGATATTCAATCTATCCCTTTCACAAGGTATATTTCCTAGTATCTGGAAATCCTCCTATGTCACCCCCATACATAAAAAGGGACCTAAAAACGATATAAGCTGTAGCGTTTCCGCCAAACCCTACGGTCTACTTACATGAAAAACCCCCATAACTACTACCCAACTCCCTTAAGTTTGCTAATGCAACGGTATTAGTACCTGTAAATGCTTCACGCATTATATAGATCACCATCTGTAATCATAAAATCCCTATAAAGAAAACTTACCTTCATGCATCCCTTCGCATACAATTTTCCGTAAGATTTCTTTGTTTGCTTATTTGGTATTCTGAACCAATTCGGTACCAGACAAATTCCTGTAAACAAAATAATTCGGATTGCATTCAATGTAACCGTCATGACAGGGACCATAAATATCGCGCCGTCTATTTTCCCAGCCGCGTCATATACCTTTTCATACACATTGCCTGGCAACCTTTTTTGTTTGTCTTACCAACAAACAACCCAAGCAGCTGCATATAATTAGCGCAATAGACGCTGAAACCAAATTCTCCAGCATTTCCTAATGCAAATATGAACCCGGTTTCTATTGCAGCCAGAGATGCCATAAACATCCAATTTGCTTTTAGCACCTTTTTCTCCTAACGTCGAAAATAGCGACGAGGCATTGTGTAAACAATGACCCGCATTACCAGCGGCGCATGTGGTCATTTTTCCCTATTGTCCTTGCCGCCTGCCTGTTTTCGAACACATGCAACAACATTGAATCTGTTCGATCGCGCACATATACCACTGCGCCACTAGTTACACCCTTAAGAGAAAAGTTTTTCTCTCTTCCTTTTTTTTTCCTTAGCGAAATCATCTCTGCATGAGATGACGATCGCTGAGTCTTCTTCCATCCTTCAGTTCGCGCACATCGAGTTTTTCTTATTTATCATCTCCCGTAGGGTGTGCATCGGAGTCTGCACCCCTGCGGGACGTATCCCTTTTATTCAACTAATTATGTATTCCGCGAATGTTTGTACCGGGTTTGAACCAAATGGAAATAATTTAACATAAAGTGAACGTATTAACAGTCACCACAACTTTCATTAACTCACCTTAAAAATAAAAAACGAACCTTTTATATAAATCAAAACAAGTGTCTTATTTTCCTCTTCTTGGTGGATAGTTGCAGGACTACGGTAATCAGATGATGGGGATGGAAGTTCACAGAGTACCCATGCTGGTACATACTTCCTCTCCACAAAGCAACTACCGCCCCATCGCCAAACTTTCTCAAATCCCTAAACTGTTCGAAGAGATTCTTTACAACGCGTTATATTTCTGTTATAAATCCATTGTTGTATTCCAGAATACTACCCTTTATTATATTTAACACTGAATCTCCTTACACATCCTTAAAAACTTCCCTTAACATATATTACATTCTCACTTAATACATACCATTCATAAACATTCACAATATTGCCAGTTACAGCACATTTAATAACATGCCCCTTTTTATTTGCCCCTTTTCATAACTTGCCCCTTTTTATTTCAAAACAGAGCACTTTGATTTTCGTTCAAATTTTATTCAATTTAAAAGTCACAGAAACTAAAGGAATACTTTGAGAAAATTTGTTTTGTTCATATTATAATTTACAGTAAATTAGAACACAATGATCTATAAGTAGAGAAAAAATTCAATTGTAAAAGGAGTTCGAATTGAGAAGCAGTTCAAGTAGTTTCACTTTGAGTTTTGTTGGAGTTTTGAGTTTGTGTAATACACAGTGAGAGAGAAGTAGTTGAGATTGATTAAGATAAGAATAAGAAGACAACAAATAAACAAAAAGAAATAAATATAAATAAACATTTCTCATCGTGACTAAACTACTTAAATAAAAAGAGTTTAAATTAGAATAATCCATATTCTAAAATATAATATTCCTCATTCCGAGGAAGCACGGCGCCGGACGTCAACACCATCATCTCACCCAACCAGCATGGTTTCCTTTCGGGAAGGTCGACCACAACGAATCAGATGGAGTTCTCATCCCATACTCTCCATCCCTTAGAGAATGGCAACGAAGTTGATGCAATCACCACAGATTTCAGCTAGGCCTTTGACAAAATCTCCCATAATCTCATCCTTTTTAAACTGTCCTCCCTAGGTTTCGGGCCCCTATTGATCAAGTGGTTATCTTCTTATCTGAAAGACCGATCCTACCGTGTCAAATTCAGATCATTCCTTTCCAATCCTTCTCTTCCCACGTCAGGGGTTCCGCAAGGCAGTCATCTAGGTCTCCTCCTATTTATCCTTACCATCAATTACGTTGACTCCATTATTAAATACTCATCCTTCTCCCTCTATGCGGATGATGCCAAACTCTACAAAACGATCATCTCTCCTCTGGACTCCTCACTTCTCCAAACGGATCTCGACAAACGGATCACTCCATCATATTCTCCCACAAACGTCCCCCGCCACCCCACGTTCCTACTTCCTGCTAAACCAGCAGATATCACCTGTACCCTCGATACGGTACCTCGGGATCTTATTTGACAGGGAGCTTAGCTTTATCCCGCATATCGATGATATTGTTCTTAAGGCCAACTCTGCCCTTGGGTTTGTGTAACGCTGGTCTAAAGAATTCTCTAATCCTTACGTTTCCCGTTCTCTCTACATAGCCTTCGTCCGCCCTCTTCTTGAATACGCCAATCAGGCCTGGTCTCCACACTACTCGTCCCATATCCGCAGAATCGAAAGCGTGCAACGTCGTTTTCTCCGTTTTGTCCTCCACGGACTGAACTGGGTGAATCCTCGGATTCTCCCCCCCATACACAAGCCGGCTCCACCTGATTAACCTCAACACACTTGAGGAGCGTAGAACTCATGCCGATATCCTTTTCAACCACCGCCTCCTTTCAGGCACAATCAACTGCCCAGGCCTGCTCTCCATCATTGCACTTCACACTAACCCCCGTAACCTGCGAAACCCTCGTCTCTTCTATCGGCCCACCCACCACACTTCTTACGGCTCTAAAGAACCCATTTCGCGAATGCTGAGGTCGGCTAACTCTTACCCTACCTCCTTCGATTTCCACCCTACATCTACTGCACTCAAGCGCCGTCTCCTCTCTTGCCCCACCTGACCTCGCCACGCCCCCCGTGTATCCTCTCACAACCCGTACACATTCCAACACATTTGCCCTACACTGTTCGCCGTCTCACTTATCCACATTTGCCACCCACAAATACACTCGCTCTTCTCCAGCCTCCTACCTCCCCCACCTCGAAGTCCTCTTCTCTTTCCCTGTTTTTTGTCATTGTTTGTGTTTTTTTACTTTTTAATTACGTGTTTTTTTTTAAATTATAAATGTATACAATTTTTTTTGCATTAATTACTACTGTAGTTTTTCAGTCTTAAGTTAGTTTATAAGGATTACAGTTTTGTAAATAGCTTGAATTAAGCCGAATAAATCCACCAATTATTAGTAAATACCCAAACATAGAATTATAACGGATTTCTACTTAAACACAGATTGTTTATAACTTAAACACAAGACTGTTCTCAACAGCACTACTATATTGCACACGACTCAGTGAGGGTAATTATTGAAGGGATATATTTACACACGATCGATTGGAGGAATAACTTGACCCTACCATGAGGGCGACCGATCCCCGCCGTGCTTGAATTTGACTCCTGGCGATGTGTACTCGCCGGTGGATGAAAAGCGACTCCTTGTAAATTACTCGTGCAGAGTCGGTCGTCCCCTAAGGGTGGTTTTATTCATTGAGAGAAACGTGCAGTTTCTCTTTTTGGTGACCAATCAGAGAGGATCTCCCTGCCGATCTTGGCGGGATTGTTTCGTTTGCTCGTGTTGCCAGGTCACGGGCAACCGAAAACGAGAAAAAGGGAATGAGCAAATGGGTATCGTTGGTGGCGCGCATGCAGCTGCGTAAAACCGGCTGCTCGCCATTAGTGACACCTCTGCTACAAGGAAATGATTTTCTCGCACAACAATGACTGCGCACGGCATCCATGACCGTGGAAAGGGTTGGATTCCCTGTGTGCATGTTCACAATGCCGAAGAATTTGATTCTCGGGGGCTAGACGCGCGATGCGTGGACTGATTTTGTCGGTTGGGAAAAAGGCCACCGTGAATGACGATAAGCCAGAAAAATGTGCTGTGCACGTGTGTGGCAGGAAACCCTGGTTGACGGGGGCGCCGTTTAAGTTTCCCTATGTATGTTGCATGTTAGGGGTTCTTTTCAGGGAAATTATAATGATGCATTATCTGCATAAATTTATGAATTCTGTGATGCATTATCTGCATGATATGTAAATTCTGTGATGGGGAATGTTTGCAGGTTGGCGAAAGGAGCCGGGGTAAGAGTTGTGGTTGGACTTGTGGATGAAATTGTGGTCGGAATGTGGGTGGTTGCTCGTGCGGCTTTATGACACCCCCACGGGCTTTTAATAAAAAGCGACTAAAGATCGAGTGGTAGGTGAGGTGGTCCCAATTCCCTACCCCGTGGGAAAATACCACCCATCGAGCTATAGGCTCCGTGAAGTGGTAGGGAGATATCCTCGGCCATCTTAAGAAGTTTAGATGATGGATCAGGCCTTTGTATAGATGGTAAGTTGGTCCCGGGGCAAGATACCACCCCATCACGCTGTACGTTCCGCGATATCATCGGCAGAAATCTCCAACTAGGTTACGGACGTTTGGCAGATGGTTCCGACTGAAACGGAGATAAGACATGATACTGCGATAAATAAGTCCGGAGGTAAACTAAGTTCCAATTCAGATACCCCGCGGGGACTATTCCATCATTCAAATACTTTCATAAAAAAAACGATCTGTAAACAACTTTTGAAATGTATGAAAAGAAGATCAAAAAGAATAACGAAACAGCTGCTTGAAAAAAAAAAACTCTTTATTTATGATCACTCTTATACAGGGTATTGTAGTGATCCTAAATCACCACCCGCACCAGATTCCTAATAAGCCTCAACCTAATTCCTTTTCCGCAAATGATGCATCATAGTACGAACCTTAAGTTCATATTGTGCGTTGAGCAATTCCCTGAAATGCTAGCATAATGAAATGCGTATCTTCAAATGCATTTCATGGTTGTGTCTTCCGCGAAATTCGCCGGAAGTCGTGATCGTGTCGTGAAGTTCTGTTTACTATGGGAAAGTGTGTGCTGTGTTTACAGATCACGTCGTAGTCACCAATTATTGGTTTGGGATGATAGTGAAGAACGTTTGATTCGAACTGACGCTATGACAGTTAGAATCACCAAAAATTGAACCAAAGCGCAACCCATCACGCCACCGCAATGTGTACGAATCCGATTTCTAAACTCAAGTACATTCGACTGATGTGCATTTGTTATGTTATCGCTATGGTATACGGCTCTGATGCATTTGCTTATTCGATTTTCGTTCGGTGTTCTTCACTGTTTGCTTGTGTATTATGTGTATCTGTTAGAAACGCTACAGATCTATTTGTTGTTGTGAGTATAGCTTAAGAGATTTATTGTAATTGAAGCCCCCGCATTACATTAAGGTGTCCACGACGCTATATACAATTTCGAACCCAACAACTTGGATGTCATTTGGCTGAAAATCGTTTTATGTCAAATTTCTTTGTTGTCTTTATCCCAAAATAATCGACCAGCGACATTCTTCTAAAAACCTTCAACCTTCACAAAATCATATCTATCTCTATCTCTATCTCTATCTCTATTTCTATCTCTATCTCTATCTCTATCTCTATCTCTATCTCTATCTCTATCTCTATCTCTATCTCTATCTCTATCTCTATCTCTATCTCTATCTCTATCTCTATCTCTATCTCTATCTCTATCTCTATCTCTATCTCTATCTCTATCTCTATCTCTATCTCTGTCTCTATCTCTATCTCTATCTCTATCTCTATCTCTATCTCTATCTGTATCTCTATCTCTATCTCTATCTCTATCTCTATCTCTATCTCTATCTCTATCTCTATCTCTATCTCTATCTCTATCTCTATCTCTATCTCTATCTCTATCTCTATCTCTATCTCTATCTCTATCTCTATCTCTATCTCTATCTCTATCTCTATCTCTATCTCTATCTCTATCTCTATCTCTATCTCTATCTCTATCTCTATCTCTATCTCTATCTCTATATCTATCTCTATCTCTATCTCTATCTCTATCTCTATCTCTATCTCTATCTCCATCTCTATCACTATCTCTATCTCTATCTCTATCTCTATCTCTATCTCTATCTCTATCTCTATCTCTATCTCTATCTCTATCTCTATCTCTATCTCTATCTCTATCTCCATCTCTATCTCTATCTCTATCTCTATCTCTATCTCTATCTCTATCTCTATCTCTATCTCTATCTCTATCTCTATCTCTATCTCTTTGCTTTTAGATATAGCTAGACACATTTTAAAGGTCATACCGTATAGTACAAAACGTTCCACTTAAAGTGATTGCACATGTCACAGGAAAAAATCCAGGCACTATCTGAATTTGTTGTGTGATACAACATATCAGACAGGATTAAAAATCATTTAAACTCTGCGAATATAGTTGCGGCAGCTGTTGATGGTGTTTTATTTCATCTTTCATTTTTATTTGTAGCTGCAGTGTTCGTTCTCGATCTTGACTTGGTGTTTCGAGTTCCCTATCTTCGTCTTTCCACCGCGTATATAGTCGACACGTAGTATAAAGGTTATCCTACGAATGGGACGGTAACGTAGTTGGAATTCCCAATGTTTGTCGGTTGATGGTGCGCTCGTTGGGGCGTATATTTTTAACAAGGTTCGCTGTAATTAATCCTGCATGTAAAAATTAAATCGTGTTACATTTATCAATTAAAATGTACAACTGTTCTCATTATCAGAAGTTTTATGACGGCACAGCACCCATTGGGGCTTTGTGTGATGCTCTTGTCGTCCAGTAGTTATAATGTTACAAATGGTATTGACCGACGTTTATAAGTAGTGGACATAATACATTGCGAAAAATATGGATTTAGCCGCCAGCCTTCTACGTTCCACAAATTTATACATATTCAGTTGACATTACAGTTCGTGAAGTTTAAAATTCTTGTTGGAGGACAGAACGCAAAGGGCGAATTCGGATAATAAATAGCGAAGATTAAATTTACACGTCTGGTGTTTCCTAATTGTCTGAAAATTCGAAACTAGCTTTTGATGTGAACCATTATTTAGTCTGTATTGGAGTTTCCAATGGTGATAAGTTAGAAACTTGTCCGTAGATAATTTTTGGTAACTTGGTCTTTGAAAATTTAAGTCAACGCACACATGACTGCGTCATGGAACTGTTACTTAATAGCTAAACATGTGGTCAGGAAAATAACTAATCTTGTTGAAAAAACTTTAGAGTATCCAACATATTTTCTACTGAGAAGATGAAGACTCAACAAAGTGATCCGAAGGTAATTGTCATGAACACATAAAAGATCGTCACCATCAACGGCACTACAACCGGCATCCGGTCTTGGCCTTATTTAGCAAGTCTCTCCACCGGTCCCGATTTTGACCGGATTTCATCCAGTTTGGCACTTCCAGGCTCTGGGCGTCCTGGTCTACGCCATCCCTCCACCACAGACAAGGTCTGCCGCGCTATCGCCTTCCATACATCCTGCTACAAAGAACTTTCCGGGCAGGCTCCTCTTCGCTCATTCGAGCTCGGTGTCCCGCCCACCGGAGTCCACCTAGCTTCATTTTTCTTACAACATTAGCTTCAAGGTAGATCGCGTACAACTCATGGTTGTAGCGTCTCCGGAATCGTCCCCCCTCACATGCGGGGCCAACAATTCTCCTTAAGACCGTCCTTTGGAACGCGGCTAAGAGTTCAGAGTGCCTTTTATTAATCACCCAGGTCTCGGATCGATATATGAGTACTGGTAAGACTCTTGTACAGTGGTAGCTTGGATGTTCTGGTTACATTTCGGGATTTAAAGAGCCTTGATAGACAATAGTAGGCTTTGTTAGATTTGATCAGCCGTTCGCGGATTTCTTCTTCCATATTGTTATCGGCTGATACTATTGACCCAAGGTAGTTAAAGGATTGCACTACTTCAAATTCGTGCTCCACTACCGTGATAGTTTGACCAACGTTAGGTCTTCTCTTCGCAGAAGTTGCCACCATGTACTTAGTTTTCCCCTCATTAATGTGCAGTCCCAGTTTTTGTGCCGCCTGCTCGATCTGGGTGAAGGAGTCCTGTACAGCCGAATCGGATCTACCGATGATGTCGATGTCATCCGCGTAGGCAAGTATCTGGCTGGACTTGGTGACAATAGTCCCTCTGGTTGTAACACCAGAGTCACGGTTTGCTTTCTCCAACACCAGGTTGAAGAGGAAAGAGGCCAAACCGTCTCCTTGTCGGAGTCAATTGAAGATGTTTATTGGTTTGTACAGCAATCCCGATATTTTTACTTGACTAGTTATGTTGGTTATGGTCAACCTACAAAGTCGTATCAATTTATTTGGAATACCGAAGTTTCTCATGACTTTATATAGTTCTACCCTGGCTATGCTGTCGTAGGGGGCCTTAAAGTCAATATACAGGTGATATAATGGAATCTTAAATTCCTGACATTTTTCCATCGCCTGCCTATGGGTGAATATCTGATCAATCGCTGATTTGCCTGGGATGGAGCCACACTGATATTGACCAATGATGGCTTTAGCGTGTGGGGCTATCCGATCTTGTAAGATAGCGGAGAGTATCTTATAGGCGGTACTCAGTAATGTTATACCCCTATAGTTGCTGCAGACTGTGACATCTCTCTTCTTATGTATGGGGCAATTTATTCCACGACGCCAATCTTCCAGCATCTCCTCTTGCTACCATACTTGCACCACGATCTCATGAATTGCGTGATGTAACGCTGTCCCTCCTTGTTTGATCAGCTCAGCTGGTATGTCATCAGCTCCAGGGGCTTTATTTGATTTGAGCTGTCTTATGGCTTTTAATGTTTCCTCAATGCTTGGTGGCGGGAGCATTCTTACGTTCAGTCGCTAGTTTGCACTCAACAGCAAACCAGTCGCTCCCATATCTACGATTACTGCCTAAAATGGAGTTGGCAGCACTAATGGCGGTATTCTTAAGACGTATCCATTTCTCTTTTACGCCCGGCATTCTGGCCCCAGGACTTACTGTCCCCCCATCGAGCTCTTCGGGGGCAAGTCTAATGGCATGACCAAAGGTGTTACTGGTATTCTCATTGTGTAAGGCAGCCGTGTTGATTCGAACCTGATCCGCAGATGCAATACGTCTCCGTAAGGCAATCCGCCCTCGGAAAACAATACTAACGAGATAGTGATCCGAGTCGACATTGGCACCTCGGTACGTTCGTACCGTCATCAAGCTCGACGAGTGGCGGCGATCTATCAACACGTGTTCAATTTGGTTGCGAGTGGCTCCATCAGGTGATACCCAGGTGGCTTTGTGGATATCTTTACACGGAAACCTGGCACTCACAACGAGCATCTTCTTTGATGCTGCCAGTTCGATGGCTCGTAGTCCATTGTCATTGGTGTTCTCGTGCAAACTATGGGAACCTGCGTAGTGTCTGAGAACCGGCTCCTGACCTAATTTCGCATTCAAATCACCAAGAACGATTTTCACATCATATCTTGAGCAGGCATTGCTCGACGTTCTCGTAGAATTATTTTCGTCGTCAGGAGACTCCTCTGTAGGTCCGTGAACGTTTATGAAGCTTGTGATCTTAAACTCGCCTCGCACGAGTGAATAGTTTATTGGATTAAAACCGATAATGTCAGGCTTCAGTGTTTGGCTGACTAGAAAGCCTATCCCGACCACATGTTGTTTTGCATGACAGCTGAATTCTAGCGATGCTTGGGGTGATATTATTTTTGTTCTCGACGAACAAGATCTCTTTATTGATCCCCAAGTTCGCCCGTTGCGGTCGTCACCGTGCTTCCTGGATCACCGATTGCTAAATACGGGCCTGAAATTCTGTCAGGCTCAATGCAACAGTTGATTGAAACGTTCTTATGTATTTAATTTAATTTAACAATTTAATAGATTTAGTGCTGTAATAAATGTCATACTCGCTTCTTTGAATAACACCACTCCCCGTCCATATCATTTCTTGTAATGCTGTTATGTCATCCTTATATTCGAACAGGGCATCGGCTAGCTCCTGTGCAGATCGAGCTCTGTATATTGAGCGGACGTTCCATGAGAGAATTCCCAAATCGTTTAGCCACTTTCATTTCCGTGGTCGTCGTCGTGTTTCTGGTCCATATCGGAGGCTTGTTAAATTTTTCTTTGTTTTTCCGGGCATGGTTACTAGCCTTGCGCCAATCTTTCTCAGGATGTCGCTGCATGCATTGGTTCACTACTTGGCGCGTGCCATAGTAGGTATCGAGGTGTCAGCTATCTAGAGGTGTGACATGGAGACAGCACATCAACTTGGATTGAACAAGGACAAAGATCGTCCTGACCTTCGCTGGGTTGAAAGCAATCAGTGGCTTTGCATAGTATGTGCGCTCCCATCCTAATTCACCAATAGCGGCCACGGATCCTGTCCTGAAACCGCAAATCACTGAAGCAGTAAGCAGAGCTATAAACCCTGCTGAAAATAAAATAAATACAGACCCACATGATGTTCCCACGCTGTAATTAAAATATACAATGGTCGCAGGATGCTAGACGTTTCCATAGATAATAGTGCAAGCAAACTGAAAAGCAGAGAAAGAAGTGTTATATGTGTTATATCTAAAGAAGGAGATACCCCGTCGTGCACAAAATATGACGAAATACCGTTGATGAGAACTGCCAATAGGTTATTCTGAATTTTTCTCACTTCAATACCGAAAAATCAGCATCAGACCACATTTCAACCTTAGGGTGGAGAGTTTATAAACTCCGCACCTCACCTATTCAATAAGCATAACCCATGTAGAATTTTATGAAACCATGATATAAATCGGCAGGCTAGTTCGACTATGCAAGTTGATCACTGCCAATGAGACAAGCCAAAACGTCAGGCTTCCCATCGGAAGTATTAACTTTACAAGGTGCAGTTCGAACACAACAGTTATAATGTACGAAGACTAAGGACCACAACGTCCTGAAATTAGTTACAAGTAACCTAATTCCCTACAACTTTAAATCTCTAGTTTCTTGGAGGGTTTTGCAGTTGTAGGGATGTTAAATTGCACGCTCCTCTTACATGTTAGTTTTCCCAAAGATCTTCTTCTCCTTTACTTCCTGGCGAATATCCATTCGACTTCGGTTCCTCAATTTAACTTACATGTGGCTGGCACATATAAACAACCGTGATTCTTCTGGCATCGTGGCGGATGGTATACTGAGTCTATGGTATTAACGCTCTGGAAAATGATGAACCGACGATAAATACCAAGCAGACGTAAAGCGGTCCTGCCCAGAGTACTATTTCTTATGTAACGAGATGTAACGAATATTTATATCTCTTTGGCAATAAGAAAGCATGAAGAGTGAAAGTGAAAGTGTTACCGACGCTATATAGGAATTCAGGAAGCAACTTTGTTCCTTCAAAATTTAATAAATAAGCAACCTGGCTAATTCGTGCCACTTTGGCTGGTAGAAGCTCTTTAAATTGACCGTAATATCGCTAGCTATAAAATGCAAACGAGGAAGATATCACAATTAGTTCCTTGACTCTCTAATGATCATCAGTGATTTCCGCAATTGCGAATTCATTCATTTGGACTACATTCAGAGATAATCAGCTCAGACCAAGATGACAACAGGATAACGTAAAAATGAAAAGGATATTTCTCGTTTCCTAGGATTTACTAATTTTTTTAACTGAATTCATTTTTCATCCGCGTCTACTTCAAGAGTACAATTCGTTATTTCCTTCCAAGGCCGCATGATTTCGGCTCTAGCGGCTTAGTATTATCCTTCCAGTCTTTAAAGATGTACAAATACAACAACACAGCTCATAAAACAATTTTTCGAAAAACATTAAAAAGCCAAATAACTGGATTCTTAATCGAACAAAAACAAAGATAATCTATAAAAAGGACAATCTCGACTGTAGAAAAAAAAAGCTGGGAAAGAAATTCCAAATCAGCGAAAGAAAGTTCAATAAAGAAATGAAAAAACAAGGATACTTGCGAAAGGGATCCTGAGACCAAAAGATGCACACGGATAGAAATCCCTATTACGTGTTTTGTATACAATATTACTATTTAACATTATTGCAGCAAGGACACGCTGAGCTCGCCTTGACCAGGTGCATTTAACGTTTATTTTCTTTTTCATCCTCTACTACAAGGACAATTATTAGTCTTCTTTCAATTTTATATTAATTTCTAGGAACATTGTTGAACATTTTAACTAGGTTAAGAGTCTTTATGGCTAAAGAAAGTTGCACTTGAGCGCCGCCGCTAAAGCAATAGCATGAGCAGGATCCGAAGGATATAATTTTAAATTACAACACATTACTTTGCTATGACCGCATGTTCCTTGTTGTTTCTTGTAAATGTAAGATAAGGAGTATAAAACAGAATATCATATTACGTAAAACCAACAACCGAGGACCCTTGTCTTTGGCGTACCTAAAGGGATATCAATTAATAAGGGAAACTCTTTAACACAAACCGACAGCAAATAGTCAGGATGGGATCTAAATTAGCTAAATAATTCACAGGGGACGTGTTAGGCAGATGACACATCTCTGTTATCCTACCAACGTGCTTGTATAGTTGTTGGAATTTTGAAATATCCTTCATTCCGGTGACCTTCCAAGGATACTACTTCGCCGATACGTCTTTATATTGCTTTGAGGGTAATTAAATGAATGGTGTTAGTTAGTTTGACTTCAAGGACATTGCTATGCATTGATGAATGTCCCCGTAAGGAAATATATGCTTCGCCAGGGTATTTGACAATTCCAAAGGGGTAAGGAGAGTTCAAAATGAATCTTACTAGATAGTCATTTACACAATACGTGTGTTTCAATGGTAAAAGATACATGGTACATATGCACATTCAGAAAAAAAAACGTCTAAGTCGTTAATTTGTTCTATTCGCTTGACAATTTGTAGTATGACCCACAAGGTAGGTTTCATTCATCCATTCACGCATTCTAAATTGACTTCATTTAAGCGTTCGAAGTATAAAATGTGGTAACACTAAGCTATCTGGTACAGGATTGGTTATAAAAGCCTGCATATTGTAACCATGATGAATCCCATAACATGGTTGAGTGTTTCGCTCTTGAGTATTTCGCCGTGAAAGAGTTTCCTGGTATTTAGATGTACCTTTAAAAGTTATTAGGCTCCTCGATAGTATAGTGGTTAGTATACCCGCCTGTCACGCGGGAGACCGGGGTTCAATTCCCCGTCGGCGAGCCTCTGGCGCAAGACTAATGACCTTTCCCGGGAAAAACAAATTATTATGGAAAATTTAACAAGCCTCAGGACTTGCTAAATAAGGCCAAGACCGGCTTCCGATTGTAGTGCCGATGATGATGATTTAAAAGTTATTAGCAATGTGGACTGATGTATACTATATAATTGATGGCTTTTTCTGTCGAAGACTTAGAGGTGTTTAAAACAAATCCCAAGTGTACTACATGAGCTAAAAGTCCTGGGATTTTCCAATAGATTGTGCCGTGGCGGTTCCGCCAAATCCCACGGTTCGCCTTCCTGAAAAAACCCTGTAGCGATTCTAACAGATACACACAATTCACAGGCAAAAATTGTGAAGAACACCGAACGAAAAAATCGAATAAGAAAAATACATCAGAACCGTATACCAAGCGATAAATTAAAATAATTCACACCAGTGGAATATACCCGAGTTTGGAAATCAAATTCTAAACACGGTCAGTAGCCTGGTGTGTAACGCTTAGGTAAAATTTTTTTCGTGATTCGAGCTGTCATAGCGTCAATTCGAATCACACGATCTTCTTCACTATTATTTCAAACGCTATAATTGGTGACTACGACGTGATCTTGTACACACAGCATACACTTCCCATAGTAAAGCAGAACTTCACACACGGTCACGACTTCCGCATAGAGCCCAGCCTCCGACGTTTTCTCGTTTCTCTCTCGTTCGTCCGTTGTCCGCATACGAATCTGATCGTAACGAAGTTACTGCGGCGGGATTGTGTAGCGATTCTAACAGATACACACAATTCACAAGCAAAAATAGTGAAGAACACCGAACGAAAAAATCGAATAAGAAAAATACATCAGAACCGTATACCAAGCGATAAATAAAAATAATTCACACCAGTGGAATATACTCGAGTTTGGAAATCAAATTCTAAACACGGTCAGTAGCCTGGTGTGTAACGCTTAGGTAAAATTTTTTTCGTGATCCGAGCTGTCATAGCGTCAGTTCGAATCACACGATCTTCTTCACTATTATTTAAAACGCTATAACCCCATAACTACTACCCAACTTCCTTAAGTTCGCTAATGCAACAGCATCAGTACCTGTAAATGCTTCACGCATTATATAGATCAAATCTATAATCTTAAAATCCCTGTAAAGAAAACTTACCCTTCCATGCATCTCTTCGCATACAATTTTCCGTAAGATTTCTTTCTTTGCTTATCTGGTATTCTAAGTCAATTCGGGACCAGACAAATTCCTGTAAACAAAATGATTCGGATTGCATTCAATGTAACCGTCATGACAGGGACCATAAATATTGCGTCGCCTATTCCCAGCTTCATTCATGTGTACGATAAATTTCTTTATGTATACATTGGCTGGCGACCTTTTTCTCCGAGCAATAAAATTCTCTGACTCGCACAAAGCAAATACGCATTCCGCGTCTCTTGGCGCCAATTAAATCCGACAGCATAAACAAATGCAAATAGGAATTCAATACGTACCCTTACTAGCGATGCCATAAACACCATTTGCCAGTAACCTAGCTAAAACCAATTAGCACATTTCCACATGACCTCGTTATCTCTTTGTTTAGCCGCGACACATATGCATCCGACGATTTCAGTTTTGTTTGCTTTACCGAAATCGTATCCCATGAATACTCTTTATTCCCTTTCCTTGTTCTAGCTTCGTTTTTCATCCATGGAAGGTCCATGCACACATACCACCATGATCAAGATTAGCGAGTGATCTCTGCACGAGATAATTATCATCATCATCATCGGCACTACACACGGGAACCGGTCTTGGCCTTATTTAGCAAGTCCTGAGGCTTGTTAAATTTTCCATAATGATTTGTTTTTTCCGGGCAAGGTCATTAGTCTTGGGCCAGAGGCTCCCCGACGGGGAGTCGAACCCCGGTCTCCCACGTGACAGGCGGGTATACTTATCGGAGATAACTATCGCTTAGTTAAATTTCATCCACTGACGGAGACGGTCGCTCCGGCATCCAACGTACCGGCACCGGTACGGTGTGAAACGAAGAGTAAGAGTCGAGCGCGTCAAAAATAAAAAATAATTTTTCTTGTGCCCCCCAGTATAAGGCCATTCAAGTAGAGTACTCTGTCATACACTCTTTTTTGGTGCATCCGTGGCATCGTAAGCGTAATTAGAATCTGTTTTCAAGTTAAATAATTGTGAACCAGTTGCAACAGTTAAATTAAATAATAGAACCTTTTATACGGACAACCAAACCGTGTTTTATTTTATTTGTTTCCTGAGTGTTTGTGTGTGCTTCGTTTTTCTCGACGAACAGTTTAGTTTACGGCGGCGAAATGGACGACAGTAATCGGATGTTGGCGGAGGAAGGGAACGGAGTACCCATGCAGGTACATACTTCCTCCCCACAGTGCCACTAGCAAATGCACACGGCTCATTTCGAATATCTTATCTTTCACTAGTTTATGTTTGAAGTTTTGTAACATTTCGTCTATTCGTTTACAACCTACAGTCGTTTGAGTGATACTACTCACCCACCCTATCTACACACTTGGCTCCCAACGACTATTATCTATTCCTAAACCTCAAGCGGTGGTGACAGGAAAATAGATTCAGATCGAATGAAGATGTCATTGCGGAAACCGAGGCGTATTTCGAATGCTTGGACGTTTCGTGCTACAGAAAGGCCATCGAAATGTTGGAAAATCGCTATATCAAGTGTATTGCCTCTGTAGTGCTCAAGAAGCCCTACCATTTTCCTCCCACATACATTTCTACCCACCTACTATATCATGCATCCATATCCCCAAACTAAGAATCCAATTTTTAAATATAAAATCTCTAAAAACTAAACACCACAAAGCATTTCTTCATATGCAAACAGACACACATTAAAAGATATCCATTTCATACATGCAATTCTAAAATCCTTATCTCCATTTGGATTGCAGCCAGATGTGTATATTCTAAAAATAGATAACCCATTCCTTTTCTCCAGTACTCGACTCCAGTCGAAGTACATTTCGAAATTCTGCTTGCATTTCGATGTATCCGCGATACAAAATCCCGAGAAGATTTTGTATAAAAGGGCGATGAATTTTGCATTCGAGGATCACACCAATCACTCTAGAAGGCCTGACGGTCGTCATTACCCCAACTCTCACCAATACGAAGGCGCCTCCATTACCCCTATCGGCGAGTACTTGCTTCAATTAGCATACAAGTACCTCGAATGCATTCAGAACAGCGAGAACCTACTTGTACGGGACTCTTGCGTTCTTGACCCTCCTCTCTCTCGATCTCTTCGGATCAGACCACCACAATTTCTTCTTCAGTACAAAACTGAAGAAAGCTCCTTCCCAACAACATTCCCCTCTATAATAGAGGATTCCTGGATCCATCCCATAGGGTCTACTGTTAACACACACAGACGCACAGTACAAGACGGCACAAACATACACACACCTGTAATGTTACAAACTTTGACCACTTTCTTGAAACACCACACACACTCGTCACACCACTTTCAATAAAACACTTTTTGTTCTTTCTTAATCTCTTCCAATCCCGTGGGTAGCTTGGTTGAGCTTGAGTCGCCTTTTCTCGGTTTATTCAAAATAAAACAGCGTCGGGTATTTTAATTTAACTCGATATATTTTCGTTATTGTAAAATATTATATATCAGTTAACTTAAAAGCCGCCCGTCGTTCCTAGGAGTAAGTCTTGGTCAAAATCCCGAACCAACTCCCTTGAAGATTTTTAACCCACTCCATCAATTTTCGTTTTTTCATCGGACGAAAACTTTTCTTCCCCTGCAGATAAAGGATTTTCCTTTCTTTGTCTTTCCCAAATTTGGGCTCGAAAGAGGAAACACAAAAGAACAATTAACAAAGGATCTTGCCGAAGAGCATTTACGATCCTTTGTGTCGGTCGGCGATAAACGTACATGTAGTTCGTTTTATGGCGCGAGTTGTTTGTTTTAACTTGGTTTGGTTAAAACGGAAAACGACGCTGATTCTGTTAATGGTTTTGGGTAACCATATTTCTAGATGATCATAAAATTGCTGGCTGATTTTGTGTGGAGAAAGACATCTGGTCCGCACATTTGGATGCTAGGGGATTTGTGTGGGGAACCTCTGGTTCGATTATCCTATGAACGTTTAGTAAAATTTGTTTGGTATTGCATTAATGTGGGACCATTTGATGCATCCGGTAATGCTATGGCTTGGGGAGTGTCTCATCCTTTAAGTGGATGTTAGTGTCGTGTATCGCAATTAGTGGTGGAGATCGGCTCCGAAGGGGTAAGTATTATGGGATGGGTGGTTGTGGCCGTAACACACCGACCAAAGCGCAGATCATCAGACGCCAAAGACGTGATCTGCGTTTACTACCGCACTAAAGACCTACCGGTCTTGTATGATTTCTTTCCCACCATCACTCCATAAAAGTCGTTAGAGAACACCTGGACTAACACTGCCCACACTATCCTTGGATGCCCCCCTTTTTTCTTTTCTTTTCAGATATCTTGAGACCGAGCCCAACATCCTCTCGAATGTGGGTGATTCTGGTTATCGCAAGATAACTAGAAGCCAGAGACAAGATGAAGGAAACACATGTCCTTGTCTCGCTAAAATCGGCCCTCTCGCCAACATCATCGGCACTACAACCGGGAACCGGTCTTGGCCTTATTTAGCAAGACCTGAGGCTTGTTAAATTTTCCATAATGATTTATTTTTTCTGGGCAAGGTCATTAGTCTTGCGCCAACCCATTTATTTTTTTTAATTTTTATTTTTTATTTTTTTTTGTTTAATTTTTATTTGAGGATCAGTCTCTAGGTTGGCGTCCGACGTTTAAGGACGTCAATCAATTAAAATAAATATACAAAATCCAAAATAAAAGTATCTTTTACAGCAATCGGTCGTCAGTCTTCCCGGAGGCCCTGGAAGCACGGTGGCGACCGCAACGGGCCCCTCAGGAGCGGTCTAAAGGGACCCCTCATCCTTTTCAGGACAAGGAGACACGCTCCCTGAGAGAAGGACCACAACACCTCGAAAGCAACTATGTTAAGGAACAAATATAACTTTGCCAAATAAAACTTGGCTTTCATTAAAAATCCCGAGAATTTTCAGCCTGTGTAGTAAATTGCACAGGACAGGGAACGGTGGCGGAGTCGAGTCGGTGAGGTCGTGAACTTCCGGGTTCCTACAGGCCGATAAATAATTATAATAATATAATAATAATAATATAATAATAATAATATAATAATAATAATATAATAATAATAATATAATAATAATAATATAGTAATAATAATATAATAATAATAATATAATAATAATATAATAATAATAATAATACAATAATAATAATATTATAATAACAATAATAATATAATAATAATAATATAATAATAATCATCATCATCGGCACTACAACTGGGAACCCGTCTTGGCTTTATTTAGCAAGTCCTGAGGGCTTGTTAAATTTTCAATAATTGGTTTTTTCCGGACAAGGTCATTAGTCTTGCGCCAGAGGCTCCCTGACGGGGAATCGAACCCCGGTCTCCCGCGTGACAGGCGGGTATACTAACCAATATACTATCGAGGAGCCAATATAATAATAATAATAATATAATGATGATAATATAATAATAATAATATAATAATAATATAATAATAATAATATAATAATAATAATGATATAATAACAATAATAATATAATAATAATAATATAATAATAATAATAATATAATAATAATAATATGTAGTAAATTGCTTTTTGTGCAATTACGATGGGGAATCAAAGATAAACGATAATTTTACTGTTTTGCTTAGCAAACAAGTTGCGAGCTGGATAATCTTGTGCGTGGCTTTTGTTTGGTTTATGAAGAGGAGGGGAACCGGATTGGCCTGCAGTCGGGCTCGACTTTGTAGTCAGCACAGCCATGAGCGGGCAAGAGGTACATACGTCTGTTGCAGCGGCAGTCGACATCCTCAATGCACCCTTCGAATAAATCAGATTCTAGTGAACTTGATTCAGTGCAGTCGCTGCCAATTTAGGCAGCTGATGATCGAAGGCCTCTTCAAGATCACCATAATTTGATTCGATCAGTCATATGCAAACATAGAACGCCGAACGGAATTAAATAATCACACGTTGTCTCGTTCAGCAACATCAGATGTGCTCAGTTCCACAACCAGCCGTAATGTTTCTTCAAACATTGAACTTGAAATCATTTTCAATGCTACACGTGGAAGACAAACAGTAGTTATATCCAAAAGGACGAGAATAATGTTAAAGTAGATTTCCCCATTTTAATATCAAATGATGTGTCCACCACTGGCACCAAACCCCACGGTACACTTACCTAAAAACCCTCATTACCTCATCCCAAGACGCATAAGTTTTCGCCAATGCAATCGCATTAGGCACCTGATATGGCTTCACGCATTAAAGAGATCAAATCTATGATCTTTAAGTCCCTGTAAAGAAAGCTTACATTTCACGCATTCTCTTTGCATACCAATCCTCTGTAAGATTTCTTTATTGGCTTATCAGGAATTCCAAACCAATTTCGGCATCTACGTTGCCAGACAAATTCCCCTAGACGAATTCCTGTAAAAATATGATTTGAATTACATACTTTGTAACCTTCACCGGGGATCATAAATATTGCGCCGTCTATTTTCCAACTTCGCCATGTGCACGATAAATTTCTTTACGTATACATTGGCCGGCGACCTTTTTCTCCCAGCAATAAAATTCTCTGACTCGCACAATGTGCAAACCAAAGCAAATACACATTCCGCATCTCTTGGCATCAATTAAATTCAAAGCATAAACAATGCAAATATAGAATCCGTTTCCCACAAACGGATTTCCCTGCATATACAAATGCAAGCAGGGGATTTGTTTCGTTCATCAACCAATTAGCACATTTCCACATCGCATCGACGTCTCTTTGTTTAGCCGCAGATGTTCCAACAAAGATGCGATTAGCATGCGACGATTTTGGTTTTATTTGCTTTACCGAAATCGTATCCTAGGAATGCACTTTATGTCTTTCTTTGTTCTAGGCACACACACCACTGCACTGAAAGAGTCCATCTCCGTGGCGGCCACACCCTTAAGAGAAAAGGTTTTCTCTCTCTTCCCTTTCCTTAACCCTAACCTAGGATGGAATTCATGTCAGAGTTCTATCCTAGGGGAGTCCTTTTACATCCGCCGATCGAGCAAGTCGTGGCCATGTCACCCCCGCTCCCCGCTGCACACGAGGATGCGAAATTCAACCGGGAGTCGTGTCAGTAAAGTTTTAATATACAAGTCGTCGGTTCATTACAGCGGACGTGTACGCGTGGTTTCAGTTTCTAATTAAATTAAGTTACGATTTCAACCTTTCAATTATTCTTCTCAATTTTAAAGATAACAACCAGTGAAAACAATAAAATATTTCACGCCAAATCAGTGTGTTTTCTTTGACTTGCTCCAGGTGTTGCGAAGTTTTCTTTTGGTGCTCGGCGGAACATTACTTAGTGAACAAGTGGGTTGGTGGTAGAACTCTCGCCCATGCTGGCGTCGCGACCACCTACCCCACAGGACTTCCTAAACAGATTTCATATTCTCAAAGTCTAATAACTGCTGATGGCAAATTAGAAGAGTTCACTCAAGGAATCTCACTATCGCTTTCTAATCAGGTAACCAATGAACCTATAAAAACCGTAGATAAACAACATCTACAACACAACAAGTGTATTATTATTACAACAGCGAAATCTACCCTACTCTCGAAAACAACTCAGAAGCACAGTACTTCAATTTCTTGTGCGCCTCTAGAAACAAATCAATGGCCAATTTAACAATACCAAGCATAGCATTCAATTAAGGAAATATCATTGATAACTCGACCAGTTCAGCTCCAACCGAAAATAAGAAAATAATAAATCTCAAAGCAAATGAGGACGTATTAAGGGAACATCAGCGACTGCAACAGCATCAACACAAAATAACAACAAAGAAATCGAAAAGAGACAAATCCGATGAATCTTCACGTCCACACAACCAACGACATCGTCGGCGTCTCTCCTTCCTCCAACACAAATATTAAGCATCAACTAAATCACAGTAACAATAAACAAATCTAGTGATAATCGTAGTCATAATACTAATACTAAATTAATATAAATAATTCTAATAACATTAGTGGAAAGAAATTCGGGAATCGTCCATCTGTGATTACATCGAATGATGATATCTCTCCTGGTGGTCCAGCACCAACTATTGGACACGAATTTACCTTCGGGGACTTTAATGAAGATGAACAGAAACTTTTTAACTGGCATCATCTAACCATCAAACACTCAACCCATCATTATATCAAGAAATACATCAAAAACGACGCCACCATACGGTAGCCACAACAGCTACAACTGCTTCTGGCTAAAACTTTCATCATATCGGTGGTATTTTCAAGGATTTCGGATTGGTCATTAACAATGTTTCAATATCATATACCTGGGTCTAGAGTAGACGCAGTAACTCCACAAATATATCGAAAACCTTAATAACTTAACACAGATCCTCCTCGATAGCTATAGCGATATTTAACATTACTGTAGGTTCGTCAGCTTCAACTTCGCAGAGCATTGGCACAGGTAAGCGCTAATTCATCAAGTCGGCGTCTTATAGATATTGCAAAGCGTATCATTAATCCTTTTCGAACAAAGGTTTAATTAAAGATATTAAAAGAGAGAACGTGAAGGAATGGTCTTCGGTTGCGAAAATGATATACCTTCACAAGGATTTTACTCAGGGTTTACATTACTCTAGATTTAATACAAAACTTTCCACGCTTTATGGAATGCACACCAAATATATAGATGTGAAGTGTTACTAAGATACGCCATCGACTGGAAACTTCAAATGCTTCGAATAAGTGTGACGTTTCATAAGTGTCTAATTACCCCATTCTTGGAGTCATAAGATAAATTTATAATCCGTCGTTAAAATTAAGCAGCTGCTTGCACGAGGAATTTCGTTTTTTTGCCGCCAGCTTTTCCAATGAATATGAAAACCGCTTGGTCTGTTATTTTATCTCAACCTTATGATTAGATGTAATGACTGCGGTTGTAACTTTTCCCATTTTGAGTTTATTTCCCACTGAAAGTCTGGCCAAGTGGAAACCTAAGAGGCTTTTAATGAAACACGTACCCAGTTTCGTATTGTCTGAATCAATTTCAACGTTCCCCCATGAAAGAAAGCGAGACATCTGTGTTCCAATTCAATTAACACCACACCCTCGAAGACGTGCCGCACAGAAAAGATGCCCATAACAGTTTTTCGATAAATTGCACATCTGCCAGCGATTTGCCATTTGTAAGGCGTCCCGACAAAATTTAATAAGACTCAATATCGAAATGATTTGCTTTCACAGGAGTCCTCGAATTCTGTAACAAAGTCGGCGAATATGCCATTAGATGCACCCCATCTCAATTTCTAACACATTTGTTAAAATCCCCAAAGGTGGAGGGAATATTATTATCCTGCCCCTCTGTCTGTCTATTAAGTGATTGTCGTACAACAAAGGATGCCATTGAAACGGATCGTCCTCGATCCGCTCTGAATTGGGAAAACAAATCAAAAACACATCCTTCTAGACATTGATCATCGTCGGTCTCTTTTCGGTTAAATCCTCGCTTTTTAGCGCGAAGAAATAAACAATAGAAAAATACATTGAAACCGGCGACACACGCTCAACTCCCCTTCCACCCCTTCTCATCGCATTCTGATGGCTATTGAAAAGTTTACGTTGACGTTGTGCCTTCGTCGCACCCTGCTTCTTAACAATAATATTTACGCTCCATGCCACTTAAGGCGAACATAAAAATTCAATTTGATACGAGGAACTGTCAGGGAAGCATCAGACGTACTGGCATCTGGATGGGTATTGTCTAAGGATAACATATTGGCAATGTCGGCAAGACAATATCGGAATGTTAACTTAGTTGATGTCGGCGCCATCACTGCCGCCCCAAATGCTCTTTGTGTTTGCTTTTTGTGTCCTGCCTGGCTCACCCACACCCACCACCCTGCTCTATGACGCCTGTGTGCACTGGAACAGCAGTCCTCCTGTACACCGTACTCATGACATCAATTTTAAATTGACAAAAATACTAATAACAATTCACGTTTACCACCTTTGGTGGTCCCCATTAGTCAGAGAATAACACCGACTCTACCATCCGGTTGCAATATTGTGAAAATCCTTTTTGCCTTGGCGTTGGTTGCCCCCATTCACCGGCTTCCTGATTGGCCTTTCGGTAAATTTGCTGTGCCAGCACGGCACATGTATTTTCGAAGTAGAATCTATTGTGCAATTTGACATTTATGAATTTAGATAAGATCCTGCATTTTGTTCGTGAGCCGCGTGTGCTCCTTGTGAGTCCTCGGCAGGCCATACTAACCTGCTAACTTAATCGAACTCGACAACTTTTTTTATTTTCTGGTAAATTGAAGTAGACATATTTTTGGTCTGATATACGGCAGCCGGTGTTTTATATGTTCATCTATTTATGAGTATGAGCTGGAACAGATGAGCGGGAGCAAAAAATGGATAAACTAATGGACTTATGAACTTACGACCTTTGCTTTCGAGACATGGTGATGAATTAGCTATGACTTGAGCAGCACAATATTCTTAAGCTGTAACATCCAACAACGTACTAAAGGAAACATCCATCCATGTTACTCAGTTTAGTACCTACATTGGAAAGATTATTGAATACGGCGCACAACTTGTGGTAAGTAAGGATATACAGAGCCACCATAAATTGCTGTTCTACTTTGTTATAATATGCACGATACTACCATTAACCTTCAAAGCACAACATGAGCGGTAAAAGAGTGAGAGAATGAATGTATCGATCCACATTTATCTTCAGTACTGAACATTGGTCATGGATTTCATTTCGGCAATCACTGGGGTAACACCCATAAAAGGCGAACAGGCAGTTGCGCCTTTGTTCCGATGATGGAATCGAATCAGTCGCACCTGATGCTCCCATGCGTTTCATTGCCTACTTTTATATCCTCTACCGTGTGGTATGGTGTTTGAAAGCTGATGTATGAGAATTTACTTTCAGCTTTTGATGAGTATGTAATCCAATCAAAGGGGATTAAGTGTTACTTAGAAAATTCTAAACGTTTCGCTGCACTTTTCATGGTAATCGTACGATTATGCGTTAAGAGGCAACCTAATTTGTGTGCTTAAAATTGAGCGCATTTATTTCTTATAAATTCAAATATAACATTAGGAATAAATTCAGTAACTTCGAAGCAAATGTAAGAAAAGTAGAAAGCATTTAGTGCTATCTATGAATTTAAAGAAGGAAAAAAACGATTGATTTACTCCCAGATATCTATTTTGGGTGGGGTATCCCCTAAAAATTCAAGGGATACATTTGAACTTTACGTCAGCAGAGTTTAATTCAGCTTAAACAACTGCAAAAAGAAATATATGTGATTGTACAATATAAACATAGTGACTGAGAGAATATAACAATGATTTCTCATCAGAAACAGGGGAATCTATGCAGTATAAGTCAAGCTGAACAGCCATTCCTTCATTCGTTTAAAGAAAGTGGGGGGAACGAAGTGGTGGCACCGGCATGGGTGCGAGTTCTACTTCCTCCTCCATCATAAGTTCGATGGACACAAAAAAAACTGAGCGAAACTCCGTCACAAACCGATTGCGTAAAGCAAAGGAAACACTGTAGCGTTTCCGCCAAACCCTACGGTCTACTTACCTTACCAGTTCGGTACCAAACAAATTCCAGTAAACAAAATAATTCGGATTGCATTCAATGTAACCGTCATGACAGGGACCATAAATATTGCGCCGTCTATTTTCCCAGCCGCGTCATGTACCTTTTCATACACATTGCCTGGCAACCTTTTTTGTTTGTCTTATCAATAAACAACCCAAGCAGCTGCATATAATTAGCGCAATAGACGCCGAAACCAAATTCTCCAGCATTTCCTAATGCAAATATGAACCCGGTTTCTATTGCAGCCAGAGATGCCATAAACATCCAATTTGCTTTTAGCACCTTTTTCTCCGAACGTCGAAAATAGCGACGAGGCATCGTGTAAACAATGACCCGCATTACCAGCGGCGCATGTGGTAATTTTTCCCTATTGTCCTTACCGCCTGCCTGTTTTCGAACACATGCAACAACATTGAATCTGTTCGATCGCGCACATATACCACTGCGCCACTAGTTACACCCTTAAGAGAAAAGTTTTTCTCTCTCTTCCTTTTCTTTTCCTTAGCGAAATCATCTCTGCATGAGATGACGATCAAGGAGTCAAATTCCATCCTTCGACCGGACCAGCTCGTGTCTCCTATCGCTTCCCTGGTGCGCACAGGGAAGCGATAATCGATTATAATCGTTCGAGTCGTTGTCTCCAGTCGTGAGTCGAGAGTCGCGTTGGGTAACCACGAAATGTATTCGTGTTTTCCCCTGTCGAATAACATTTAAACTTAAAGTTACATCAAATCGTTTTGTTTTAAATTGTGTATTTGTGTCACCGTCATCAAACAGTATACAATAAATTAAAATGAAATAACCATTTAAATCTGTGGCAGTGCGTTTTAATTTCTGTATGGTTTCCCCTGGTGATCGTTCGTTTACAGGCCGCGGCGGAACTTTTTTTTGTGTGAGAACGAAGTGGAACCCAGCGCCCATGTCGGTGCACTGACCTCGCCCACAACACCAACACAAAAAGTAAGACACACGGTTATTGTTTTATTAATATTAGTTTTTTTATTTAAATTTATTTGGTTAGTGTTTTTGATTATTAATTACATTGATAACATTCGCGCGATTGACTCACACAACTCGGGGGTTGAAAATCCGTGACTCCGGGGATGTACGCCTCCCCGACGGCTCGGGGAGCGGAAGACGAACCGTCCGAATCGGCGGTTGAAATACGACTCAACGATATTCAATCGTTGATTAAGGGAAATTTGGTCAGTGAAACAGGCTCTCTTAATTTAGGGGTGCGTTCTCCTATACCAAGAGAGACGTAAAGTCTCTCTTTGGAGTAACCAAAACGATGTCATAGAGGAGATCTTCACAATACACAAGTGTGTGTGTACGTCGGTTCCTTTCATCGATCAAAGCCATGATCCGGAACCTGATACACACGAAGGGAAAAGGATCGTCAGATCTTTGTTTATATGGAAAGGTTACTGGGAAACGGATACAGACCTATGTAGGATAAAAGAGATTTATGACCTGTGTCTATGCTGTGGTCCGGATGCGTAGGTAAATGTATCGCCATTAGGAAGAAGCGCTAATGGTTTTTCTATTTACACAATGAGAAATGGGTTAATGGCATCGCTAGTAAGGGTAGGCATTGAGTTCCTATTTGCATTTAAATATGCTGTAGGATTTAATTGATGCAAGAGACGCGGAATGCGTATTTGCTTTGGTCCCTAGGGTGTAAGTCGCTAGCCAATGTGTATGTAGGGAACATTGTTGTACACATGGCGTGGCTGGAAAAATAGACGGCGCAGTATTTATGATCCCTGTCATGAAGGTTACAATGTATGTAAATCAAATTATTTTGTTTACCGGAATTCATCTAAGGAAATTTGACTGGCGACGTAGATGCCGAAATTGATAGGAAATTCCTGGTAAGCTAATAAAGAAATCTTAAGGAGCAGTGATATGCGAAGAGAATGCATGAAGGTAAGTTTTCTTTTCAGGGACTTAATGATCATAGATTTGATCTCTTAAATGCGTGAAGCATTTTTAGGTGCCGAATGCGAATGCATTGGCGAAGACTTATGCGTCTTGGGTGATGATTATGGGGGTTTTTAAGGCAAATGTACCGTGGGGTTTGGCGGAACCGCCACAACTCCACTAAACTTGGCACCAAAAACAAAGGAATGATCGCAGAGGGAATGTGTGATACATTAATCACAGGAGAGAATGAAACACTCGGAGTTACGTTATAAGGATCCTTTTATTTTCAAAACACAAAAAAAATTAAAATAATTCACACGTTCTAATCCACAAAATTGATGTATAAAATTGGTCATTCACATTTCCGTATCATTGGATCTTTTGTTACCTCTTCAATTTCCTGGACTCGGTGTCGCATATCCTTGGGCACATTCACTTTTTACTATATTTCAATTTCAACCGTGAAAAGAACTGACACTTCCAAATCAACAAAACGCAACACTTGTCTTGCCTTTCTCAAGTTATGAATCACGAAAAGGAGGACAATTTGGTTCGGGACATAGAATAAAGGACTCGGACACTCGGTTGAATAATACTCTGGGACTGATGCGCCCCCGTGGTGCCATGGGGAGCAGAAAAAAAAACCAACCAGCGTGTCTGGATGTTAAAATACGACTCCAAAGGTATATTACGCATCTCCGCAGATTGCGGAGTGCGGGAGAAAAACCTACCGTCGCGAGCGGTAGTTGGGATGAGACTCCGCGATAATTATCTCGTGCAGAGATCACTCGCTAATCTTGATCATGGTGGTATGTGTGCATGGTCCTTTCATGGATGAAAAACGAACCTAGAACAAGGAAAGGGAATAAAGAGCATTCATGGGATACGACTTCGGTAAAGCAAACAAAACTGAAATCGTCGGATGCATGTGTGTCGAGGCTAAACAAAGAGATAACGATGCGATGTGGAAATGTGCTAATTGGTTTTAGCCAGGTTACTGGGAAATTGTGTTCAAATTAGACCCGCGCTCGAATATTGCTCTCATGTTTGGAGCTCGGCTCCTAAACATACCCTCGACCTACTTGAGAGCGTACAAGACGAGCGATCCGCCTGATCGGGGACTCGGCGCTGACGTCGGGACTACAGTCGCTATCACATCGAAGGCGCGTGGCCGACCTCTGTCTGTTTTACAGATATTATCACGGGTGCTGTTCTTCGGAGATTCTTGGCATTGTTCCACGCAATTCGGTCTATATGCGCTCCACAAGACAATCCGACGGATCGCACCCGTTTGTGGTTCATCTCCCGACGGCGCGAACATCCCTGTATCAGAACTCGTTCCGTTACAGAGCGGGGAAGCTGTGGAACTCCCTTCCCACGCGAGTGTTCCCGGAGCGTTACAACCTGCAACTGTTCAAAAAGAACTGCAACAGTTATTTGATGGCATCTCGGGGCGGCCACTCGACGCTATAGGTCCGCCTCTCCCGAGAGAAGTCTAATAAAAAAAAAATAAAAAAAAATGGCATCGATAGTAAGGGTACGTATTGAATTCCTATTTGCATTTGTTTATGCTGTAGGATTTAGTTGCTGCCAAGAGACGCGGAATGCGTATTTGCTTGGGCTTGCACATTGTGCGAGTCAGAGAAAGTTATTGCTGGGAGAAAAAGGTCGCCAGCCAATGTATACATAAAGAAATTTATTGTACACATGAATGAAGCTGGGAATAGGCGACGCAATGATAATTATCCCTGGCTGGAATGGTTACATGATATGTGAACCGGGGTTTTTCTTTTCAGGATAATTTATGATAAGGAAAGTAAGAACTCTTACAGGGGATTTGTAAGCGAAGGAATGCTTGAAAAGGTAAGAATTCTTTTGCAGAAGCTTTACGATTATAGCTTTGCTTCAATTAATGTGTGTAACCTTTTCAGGTGTCTAATGCGATTGCATTGGCAAAACTTATGCGTCTAGGGATGAGGTAATGGGGGTTTTTAGGCAATTGTACCGTGGGGTTTGGCGGAACCGCCACACAAGCACCAGACCTTATTATCACCCCTATTGGTACATACAGGGTGGGGTAGTGCGATAATGTCAGTCGATCGTTGGTCCTGAATGACATCGGTAGCATTGTTCTTTGAGGATAGTATCGAATTTTTCAATTATGAACATCACATTTACACGGACGATGTATTTCGCACTGAGTTTAACATATAAAATTAGATGCATGTCATGCGTACAACCATCAGGTGCGACTGACGAGCGTCTTGGAGCTGCATGGTTTGATTTATATAATACTGGACACTTCCGCCCCGCTGTGGTGCAGGGGCTCCAAGTCCTACTGGTGGAAAGTCACCTTGTGGTTGGTATGGGTGTATCCTAGACACATGCTGGGGTTGGCTTGCAGGTGTTCCCAGTACATACTGGAGTTGACCTGCAGTCTGGGTAGTGTGGATTGATCTACCATAAATGTCCCCAATGGATTGACACACATTTCCCGTGAAGCAATTCCTGTGATTGTTATTTTTGGTTTGCAGAAGTCATTGTGGTGTCCAATGGCCCTCTGCAAAGTTGAGGAGAAATACTTACAAGTGCATTCACAGGAGGGGGGCAACTGTAATGCGCTGCCTGTGAATACTGTGGTTAGTTTGTCTGTTTGTGGGTCATGTCGCTTATCCTATCAAAACATTGGTTGGATTGTTGGTCGTGTGGAGTGGTCGTCTGTAGTGAACAATGGTTAGGGTTGGAAACCGTCTAAATGTGCGCCGGTGTCGTGCATTCCCCATTCCCAGCCGGCCTCTCATGGCAGATAAATCGCGTTCTCGCAAAATATTCTTTTGGGATTGGTGTATTGGGATGAGCAGCGTTAATATATCATTGAGAGGGCCATCTCCGATAGGCAGAAGATGATGCCCGCAGTGATACTCTCTAATACTGTTGGAGACGGAGCAGCATACGATGGCAACACTGGATGCGGATAGCGCAGGCACTACTGAATGCAGTTATGACAACACAAATTACAAATGTCAGCAAACAGCTGACATTCAAAAATATTAAAATGAGCTGTCACTTCTTCGTAAAATTTGATTCAAGATAAAGGCACAACTTAGTTCATAGTTAAAATATAAGTTAATCAAGACAAATAAAATAAGTTATTCACTAATACTCAACGCGTTTCCTTGAAGAGTCGACCAAGCCGTTCTGCTGGAGTTCATCCAAGGTATTCGGTCCGCTTTCCACTAAATAAGCCATTGTTTTCGGGAATTAGTGTTTTTGACACCAGGAGCTTCTTGTTCAGCAGCGGGCAATATATCTCACCAGCAGACGCAGTTATTGGTGGACGCTGCGTAAGTGTTAGCATAACGTGCAAGACACTTTTTATAAGTTCACGTTCGACGCTTGCTCGAGCGCGAAACAAATTGGTCCTTCGAGCCGGATCCACGATCCGAGACAAAGATATACGCCACATAAGGCCAAACACAGCAGGTGCCGACTGGACAACCTCTCCTGCGGTGCAACATGGAACAAAGCATTTCAACAGCAACGCATAGAAGCGCACCTGCGACCGCTAAGCAGCAAGACAGACGGTCATCCAGCCTAGCTAGCGGCACTTCGACCCACAAGCATCGAAAAAAGGGCAAACTAAGTTGCAATGGCGACCAGCGATATGACTGACGAGGAGTCATCAAGGGATTCCTCACGCGGTTGGATGAGTTCGCGACCAAGTCGAATGAGGTGGCCAGGAAGGAAGTCGCAAGCAGACTGCGCAGACTGGAGGACTCATTTAAATCCTTTGAGAGCCTCCAGGAATGTATCGAGGAGAACGACCCGGACCTGAACATCGACAGGGAGAACGAAGGGCGAGCAGATTTCGAAGAGCGATGCTTTTTGCTGCAAGGCAAGCTCAACCAGCGGTTGACCATGGCAACAGGCACAGGCTCCACCACATTGGATACGTCAGGAGACACCCTGGGAACGGCAACTACTACAACGTTAACAGCGGAGCAACCAGGAATGGAGAAGCTGCTTGACACCATGAATGCCAGCGAGAGGCTCATGAACAGCTTGGTGCAACAATTGGTTACGCGGTCAACGGAACCGACAGCAACGGATTCCACGAGTGGAGCGACAACCCGACCGGTCAAGTTGAGGCATAGCGACGTGCCTACCTTCGATGGGGACTCCCAGCAGTGGGTAACGTTCCGAGACCTGTACCAACCACTCATCCACGACAATGCCCAGTTATCAGCTGTCGAGAAATTCCAATTTCTCCGGACTTCTTTAAAAGCGGGCGCGCTATCAGTGGTTCGCAATGTTCCGGTCACGGCGGCAAACTATCTGGAGGCCTGGGCTGCTATAACAAAAAGAAGATCATCGTGGAGGCACATTTACGAACATTAATGACGATTCCAGCTATGCAATCACCAGTTGCTACGGAGTTCCGCAGATTCATCAACGGCGTCTTCGAGCAGGCTCGGGCTTTGCGAGCATTGGGGCTACCAGTGGAGCACTGGAGTTGTTGGTTGGTTTTCACCACAGTCGAGAAGCTAGGCAGTCATGGGCTCATGGGCTCGAGAAACCAGTAGGAACGAGATGCTGATATTCGAGGAGCTGACCGAATTCCTGGAAGCCCGCCTCACCGAGCTAGAAAGCCTCCCGACAGCGAAGAACTATTCACTGGGTCACTTTGTTCGGGACAGAGGTATAGCAGCCGGCTCACCCAGGAAGACGTACTCGGCAATCACATCAGAAGCGTCTGCTAAGTGTCCCAGATGCGCGCAGCCGCATCCATTGTTCCGATGCAGCGCATTCAGGAATCTCTCAGCGCTACAGCGAGATCAGTTTGTCCACCGCCAAGGGATATGCAGAAATTGCCTCAGCCCAGACCACAGCATTAACCAATGTGAGAGAGGTAACTGCCGAGTGTGTAACGGACGGCACAACACCCAGCTGCATCAATCGGTAGACGTTCCGAGGTTATCACCAGAAGCTGGACCATCAGAGAGATCTTGCGCGACAGCATAAGCCCAGGATTCACTACTACCTACGGCAATCGTAACGGTGGTGGGCGACAGAAACAAGTTGGTTCCGTGTCGGGTGCTTCTGAACTCCGGGTCGACCACATCCTTAGTCCGAGAATCATTCATTCAGCAGTTGGGCCTGCGACGCACGCATCCAGTGTTGCCATCGTATGCTGCTCCGTCTCCAACAAATACCATTATCATTATCACGGACTTCGCCATTCTCTCGATTTGGATGGCGAATGTGGCACCGCTTGCCTGTCCGTAACAATGCTCCGTCACCTCCCCGCAACGCACAATGGACTGTTTCACGCGGGAAACAAAGCCTGTGACATTTTGGCGGCATCTTTAGAGTCAGTCACTGCGGAAAGATCCTGGAGTGTCCCGCCGAACACTGCTTACCATAGAAGAAAGATACGCCGGCGGAGTGAACACAACAAAACACGGAAAATTAGTTTCTGTAGATTTTTCTTTATTGTTTTCCTTTATTTATTTCCTTGCACAGCACTTAGAACTAATGGACACAATCGTACTGGCGAAACACACTCACACACTGATTTTAAATGTTCAGATAAATTATTCCCGTTTCTAAGTGAACTGAGCTCGCGATTCGTCGATTTGGAATTGATGCGATGTGTCACTACGCTTGTCTCGCACCTCAAGAATACAAAGTGAATCAATGCGGTATCTGGCACGCGTGCGCTTTCATCCGACAGTAAAAGTATTGTTAATTTCTCGTATAAAGTTGATGTCGTATTCTCGATAGATTCTCTTTAGTGTGACTTTCTCGGTTTATTTTCAATACGTTGCGCGGCGCTTTCCGACCTTGTAGGTAGTTTTTATGATGGCATCAGCAAGGATGCGGGTTCCATAAAAACAACCACTGGGAAAACAAAGGAACAACAAGCAAAACACTGGAACTGTCCGACATGAAGAATGTAACGAATAAACAAAATAAAACACTTAATCCCGGATGTAGTTTGTATATTATGTTGCTATTGTGTACCATTATTTGTTTGCTTACGATAAGTTTTAATTATTCACTTGCACAATAATCTATTTCACGTACAGTTCGATGATGAGAAACACTTATTAAAAAAAAACATGAAACGATGCGAAATAAACTATGTGGATGTTTGAATTGACGTTAACTAAGCGACGATTTTCCCACAACTCTAGTTCCGCACCCGACTGATGATAAAATCTGCTGAAAAACGCGTATACTCATTGACGGATGACTTCGACTCCCCGGCAACGTCCTCGACACGTGTGGTCTGGTGCACGGTTCAAATCTGACTCCGATGCTATTCACATCCATCAGTTCGATGGCCGCCAATTGCATCGATAGGGGAGGATTGTATATGTGTCCGTATAGGACAAGTACGATGCCCTGCGATGAAAACGATGATCGGTGGACACCTGATTAAACAGACGAACGATAATCGGGGGCGATGTACCCATACATCGTTGATGATGTATGCCAGAGATCGAAATAGATTTTTGTTTCAAAGTAAACAACAACTCTATTTCACAGATCAAATGTTGGCACACTTGATGTAAATGATGTGCCTATGATACAGGGGGTCGTCATGGTATTTGCCTAAGATTCCTTGGAAACACCGATGTAGGTAATATCCCATCTAGCCGTATGGCTCCGGTGCACAAGGAGGCAAATTATTTTGTTGACATAAGTCATCAGAAACCTCGTCCCCGGCGGCAAAGGGCCAGGCTGGATGCCTGCATGTTTGATTAATATGCGGGTAAGTAAAACGCACACAGTGAGATACTGTATGTTATGTTTACTTTAGGTTTTCAGGCAGGTCATCATAGGCATGGCATGGACAAGGTTACCTGAACAATGTTCATATCCATGCTCAAATTCATGATCGGTTGTTAGCCGATAAAGGAAAATGGTCGCAAGTGTTGCGAACCTCGGGACTGGGGCAATAAATGGTTATGAACCGTAGCAAAACCCATCGACTACGACTGTGTCAACAATTACGCTGGCCAGCAAGTATTTATCTATTATAATTGCTGTCAAGCTGAGCCGATGGAGATATGGTACGGTTCATATAATAATTCAATGTGATGCATGCCTTGATGACTTTCAGGTGTGATGCTGCAGGGGAGCTTACGCTGCCCCTAATTGCAGGTAAGTACTATGGGTTTGGAAGGTGGTTAATTTAAGAGGATGGACGGTTCTTTGGGAATGTATTAAAGAACCGCCACAACCTCCTAATTGGGTTTTCTAACTGGACTCTCCTGGACGGATGCCCGATATAGACTATACTTTGTCCGGCGGTTTCCTGTTTCGTCACAGGGTAGATGTGTGGTTGCACCCGCACACACAGACGCGAATGTTGCTGCCTGTGTGGCCGAAGATCTTCCTGGGAACCCGGAGTTCACACCTTCTGTCGAATCGATCGGTGTATCTTTGGTGTGGTTTATTATTCCTAGCGATCCCTTTTTGGCCACAATAATTATCTTCGGTTGTGATAATTATATTTGCTTTTCCCTATGGGAATAGCGTTTTAGTTAATTGCTGTTTCTCCGCAATGGCTTTGTTTGGACACGTGCGCTTTTCGGTTTTGGGATCTTGCAAGAAATTAGAGGTGCTAATTGCTATTAGCTACATGAAGAGATTATTCTGTTTGTTTTCAGAAAAATGCGTATAATGGATGAATCGAATGGATACATTGGATGGATGCATTGAATTCAATATTAGGGAATTTTGAACGTTAAGTTCGATTGATTTTTAGTATTGAATTCAATGTTGGTGTATGTAATGTTACCTTTTGTTTCAGGTGGGAGTAAGGTCTTTTGGGACACGTGTCTGTGGCCACGTGTAATGGATAAAGGTTCCTTGGCGGAAAGGACATCTCAACCCAGTGCTGTATTACCCATTAGGCCGGACTAGGACATGGCCTGGGGCCCCGGGCGAGCAAGGGCCCCCAAGAAAATTTGTCATGATTGTTTTTAATTTATTTTTAATTTTAATTAAATTTTTTTATATTTTTTGGAATCTTGTAAACAAAAATTTTTTTAAAGACAGTTCATTTATCTTATGTAATTGATTATACTAATGTATTTTCAAACAAAAATATTTAAAAATCTTAATCGATTTATTCTTTTGATTGTTATTTTAAGCTACGATTTGAATTTCAAATCGCGCGCTAAATAACCGAAACAGCGCTTGCAAACTCGAGCTTTTTTATATAAACAAAAACGATTCATTTCAGTGTTTTAAGCAAAACAAAACTATCTGTTGCTTTGTCGTTTGTCAAATTACATTTGTTCGTTGTTCTTAGAGAAAAAGAGAACGTTTTTTCAATTAGTGACGAATCTAGATGTTAATTAATGTGAAATTGTGGCATTGTGTGTAATGAACATATCGAAAACTACGCATTTGTTGAAAAAGGTAGGTTCTGTTTTATATTGTATCTTTTCACACAACACAAAAAACATCACCAATCAAATTGTCTTTTTTTTGTTATCCAACAACAATAATGAAAGTGAGTTTGTATATTGTTTTCGTTTTAAATTTCTTTTTTAAGTTTCGTTCAGTTTTTCGAAATTTGTTTTGTTGTTCGATTTTGATTTTGTAAACTGATTTAGTTTTAGCTATTTCGAAAATTAAAATTTTGGTTTTGTTTTTTTGATTTATTTTTGAGTTCGATTTTTTGATTTTAAACTTTGTTGTTTAATTTCAAATGCAGAATTTGATGTTTGCTTTTCCTATCAGGATGTTACGATTTATGTATGTTTGTAGATTACATAATGCGGCGATCCTATCAGAGCGGGGTTCAAAAACGAAGAAGTGCGGATGAAAAGAAAAAACGAATTGAGACAGATTTATCGAAACTACCAAAATTGACGTCATTCTTCCAAAGTTCCACTGCACATGCTTCTTCATCAGCTAGTGAACAGATCGAATCTAGTAATGAAGATGTAAGAATCGAAATATAATTTACTGTTGATATTCATAAATTATAACTTTCTTATAAAATATAAATTAAAGTGTTTTTAGAGCAAATGTAATTCTTAAAACTTTTGAATTCAAAATTGTTATATAAAATTTGCAGATTCAATCTGAAACAGAGCAAGTCGATCATCTCAAAACCTCTGAATCTTTGGATCAAGATGATGGATCAAACTCGCAGCGTGATGTTAGTCTGAACGAATACGAAGAGCTCAGAGCCGCGGATTTGGGTACTTTTGAAACTGCAGCGAACAATGACAATTGTTCGAGCGACCCAGGCAAGTGGGGTGATTTCACTGACGATGACGCCAACTTTTGGATCAATCGTGGTCCAAGCATGTGCCAAAATCACTCTAGACCGTTTGAGCCGTCTCGTAGATTTTACGATGCAGAAGGTAGAGCAAGATATTGCTCAGAAAAAACGTTTTTTGGAAGAAAGGCAAATCAAGAACGGTTCAAGCGCGAATGGTTAATTTATTCTCCCACGACTGGTTGCGTGTATTGTTTTGTATGTAAAATTTTTGCTTCCAAAGACAAACAACACAAACTGACCAGCGATGGATTTAATGATTGGAAAAATGTTTCCCAATTACATCAACATGAGAATGGATCTCTGCACAGAGAATGTATGTTGACATACATTCAAAGGCGACAGAACTGCGTCGATGTTTCCGACAACCTTCAACTTGAGTACCAGAAAGAGAAAATGATTGGAAAGATGCAGTGCGACGATTGATTCCAGTCAGCATAACGTTGGCTGAACGAGGATTACCTTTCAGAGGCACAAACGAGCATTTCGGCGTTCCATATAATGGAAATTACTTAGGTTTACTCGAACTAATTGCACAGTTTGACCCGTTCTTAAAAAGTCACATTGAAAATTTTGGGGACCGAGGCAAGGGGAATCCCTCGTATTTATCAAAAACAATTTGTGAGGAGTCGATCAGCATTATGGGTTCAAAAGTAAGACATCACATTATACAAGAGGTCTTAGCCGCGCGATATTTTGGTCTTTCAGTCGATTCAACTCCGGATACCGCTCACGTTGATCAACTCAGTGTAGTTGTCTGATATGTTGCTAAGAATGGAAAGCCCGTTGAAAGATTTTTGACTTTTTTAAACTTTGATAGCCATAGAGGTGTTGCGATGGCTGAAGTGGTTTTAGAATTTCTTGCGATCTGCGGCTTAGATTTTAAATACTGCAGGGGTCAATCTTATGATAATGCTCCGAATATGTCGGGTATTTACTCAGGTATGCAATCGATCTTGTTAAATCTCAACGAATTTGCGATTTATTTACCATTCGCTTAACTTAGTTGGAGAAACTGCTGTAAAGTGCTGCTTGTTTGCAGTGAACTTTTTTTCTATTGTACAATTATTGTACACATTCTTTTCAAGCTCAACCCACCGGTGGGACGTTTTGAAAGAAACGTATCGGAAACGAAAAGGTACTGAAATCGTTATCCCAAACTCGTTGGGAAGCTCATGCGAACGCCACGGAGGCAATTCAAAAATCTTTCAACGAAATCGTAGCAGCATTGTATGAAATTGCTGATGATTTAACACAAAAAAGTGACTGTAGACACGAAGCTGAACGTATCGCGAATAAAATTCAAACCTTCGAATTTGTTTTCATGCCTGTTTTGTGGAGCGATATTTTGAACAATTTTCGGGCAACGAGCAAAGCATTGCAGTCAGTAGAAATTGATCTGAAAACCTGCGCGTTAATGTACTCGTCAATAGAAATTTGTTAGATGAGATGAGAGATAAGTTCGAAGTGTTTGAAAACAAAGCCAGATCCATTTTACCTGAGACAGATTATGCGAATGTTGCATCGCGAGTTCGACGAAGAAGAAGACAGCCAAACGATGGCGATGCTCCAGAGGTTGCATTAAGTCCGCGCGACTATTTTCGTGTAAACAGTTTTTTGGTAATCATCAATATACGCTCAAGATTGAAATCAACAGACGAAGGAAAGTTTACTTATAGGTTTCGGAGAGATTTTCGTTTTTGGCTGATTTTGATTTGACCGAAAATGTGTATTCCAAAAAGATTTCCGATTTAGTCGACTTTTACTCTGACGATTTAGAAGAATTTTACCCTGAACTCATACAGTTTCAAGCTTTCATTAAATCAAAATTCCCAATGAAACTTAAGTTCACTCACTCTGACCTCTACGAAAGTTTGATCCAAGATCATCTTGAATTAGTTTATCCGAACGTTGAAATTGCACTTCGCATTTTTTTAACTCTTATGATCACGAATTGTGCGACAGAGCGCTCTTTTTCAAAATTGAAACGCATCAAAAACGAGCAAAGAAGTGTTATGCGTCAAGAACGATTAGACATGCTAAGTCTGATGTCCATTGAATCGGACATTCTTCGTCAAGTTGATTTTGAAGAAATCATCAATGATTTTGTTGATCAAAAATGTAGGAAAAAAGCTTGTTGAAAACCAGCGTCGCTTGCATCTTCTAAAGAGATGTCCAAAGATTATTTTATAATTTAATATACTGTTAATTATTTTTAATCAAAAAATATATAATTCAACTGAAAAAAATGATTTCCTTTATTTTATTGTATTTGAAAACCTTACAATGATATAAATTAGTAGTTTAAATTATACAAATGCATCAATAACGATTAATTTTACGATTATTAAAAAAAAGAGGGCCCAAAATTTGAATGGCCTAGGGCCCCGATTGGCTTAATCCGGCACTGTCTCAACCTATAGTGGGTTGTGTGGTTCGTAGAACCACTACAACATCTCCCGCAGGGAGTTGTAACATTTTTGAAAATTGTGAACACAACTCTTCATACGATTCTTGTGGCTGGAACGACATATATGTATATATATATATATATATATATATATATATATATATATATATATATATATATATATATATATATATCTACATATACATATCTACATATATATAATTATAATATATAATGGGTACTAACGTGGCTGTTGTGTGGAGTTACCTGCTGCATTTGAATTTGACGTACGTAGTGCTGATGTTCCGTGGCTCCTCACGATGCAATCTATTAACCTACGGGCAACTCAAACCTCTGTGTTACTTTTATGTCTGCCGCCAAGCCCAGAAACTTGAATGTTCTTTTCACTGTTTCTCACACTTGGAATGATCTACCACGTACTCCAATTGTTTTTTCAATCTTCCATCAGTTGAGCACCGAAAGATGGTCAAGGATTTCTCCCGACGATTTCAAAGAGCCTATACGAGGGTGCCTCTTATGTTTCGGGATTTGGCAACCCTAGTGTTGCAATCCGGCAATTGACAGCTCTGTCGTAAAGTTGGACATTTTTGAGGTTATACGCACTCAGAACATTTTGACATACGAGCGCTATTTGTGTTGTTTACAGTAACTTAAAAGATTCATCTCGGCCCAAAAATGGAATTAAATCGTCAACATTTTCGTGCGATTATATTTTACAACTTTCGGCGTGGATTAACTCAGCAACAGTGCATGGATGAACTTAATTCAATTTTTGGCGATGAAGCTCCATCAAGGACCAGTGTTTATCGATGGTATGGTGAATTCAATCGTGGTCGTAGTTCACTCCAAGATGAATTTCGTGAAGGTCGTCCAAAATCAGCTGTTGTTCCGAAAACAATTGATGCTGTGCGCGAACTGATATTGGAAGATCGTCATGTGACCTATCGTGAGATTGAGACAACCTTAGACGTTAGTGGGACCAGCATATATTCAATATTGCATAAACATTTGACTGTCAAAAAAATTTGTTCGCGTTGGATCCCACACAATTTGTCAATCGCCCAAAAAAAGGCTCGTGTTTCAAGATGAGTCAAATTCAACAAAAGTTGTTCGCGCACGAAGCACTTCCAAGCAAATGGTCGCCTGTTTTTTCGGAAAAACTGGACATGTCGCAACCATACCTCTAGAACAACGCAGAACGGTCAATTCTGAGTGGTACACAACCATTTGTTTGCCAGCTGTCTTCCAAGAAATCAGGAAAACCAACCGCCGAAGACGGATCACTCTTCACCACTACAATGCGAGCTCTCACACATCGGCTGCGACAACTGCATTTTTGAGCATCCAAAACATCGATTTGATGGGTCATCCCCCGTATAGTCCTCACTTGGCACCGAATGACTTCTTTTTATTCCCGTACGTAAAAAACAAACTGAGAGGTCAACGTTTTTCGACACCTGAAGAAGCGGTTGCTGCATTCAGAATGCATGTGTTGAAGATACCTCAATCAGAGTGGCAAAAGTGCTTCGACAATTGGTTCAAACGCATGCAAAAGTGTATAGATCTTCATGGGGAATATTTTGAAAGACAATAAAGTGATTTTCGACGATCAATATTTGTTTTTGTTCTCTAATCCCGAAATATAAAAGGCAACCCTCGTAGTTTAATAAGGGGTCATTTCACCAGACGGCAGGGCGTTGGGACCGCACCTACCATGTGTGCACACCGTTTTGGTATTATATTAAATTTATACACTAGGATTGCATGAGCTGGAATGCTCAGCAATGTTATTGCTCACACTAGTGCTTCGTCCGGTACGTCATTCTACATGGGTAAATCGTACTTCCGTTCAATAGAAGTTGTTCTTAATATGGTTGTTGTGTTTCTTGTAGGGGTTTTTATTTCCAGGAAGCGTGTCTCCTGGTCCTTAAAAGGACAAGGCGATCTCTTAAAATTTGACCCATCCTGAAAATTTGTCCTACAAAAGGGGTCTTTGCCGTGCTTCCTCTGAGTTCAAAGGGAAGAGCAACGTCCTTTGATTCGGCCTTCGTCCTGATGGCTTCACTTGGTCTTCCGTGGGGGCCAGGTGATATTTAGATATCCGTGGAAATGAAAAGTCGTCTAGTTTCCTTTATGAATATGATTTTATTATATTATGCAGGATTTTCCTGCGGTACTTCCTCCAGGGACTGTGAATTTAGACTGCGGCCCGGAGATCATTTTTTTTTTTTTTTTCAAAACTGTATTTATTTGACCAAAAATGAATAGTTACAATAAGTAATACAGCTAACTTATAATAGATTTGTTACATAATAAGTGTTTACATGCTATTTGTTAACATTTTTCAAACAATTCTTTTTAGATGTGCTTAAGATTTAATGTGATTTATATATATTGTTAATTTTGTTTTTCCTGGAAAAGGTCAGAAGAAAAACCAGGAACTCTGTTTATTTTAACTTAGCCTACTTAAAATTACTTAACATAACTTAATCTAACTTAATCTAATCTTATATACAATTTACAATATTTGATATTGCAATGACAGTGACAATTCGAATTTGACTTAAAAATAATATTTACAATTTTTAGTTATGGATGTGGGATTTCTCGTTGGGATTGGGGATACTAAGGAATAGGATCAGGTAAGTTCTTGAAGGAGGGGAGAGCCATTCGGTTCTGTGTTAAAGGTAAGGATCTTGGAGAATGGTTGGATGTTGCTGTATTTGAAATGAGTGGGTGCCAGTTCGGTGTTGTGGTACACGATCTCGTTTAGATCGTTAACCAGTCTGCCTGTGGCGAAGAGGGTCCTGATTTGGAAACAATTACGGTAGTGAGCTCCCGTATTGGAGGAGGGTGATGGTAGGTCCGTTATTATCGGATTGGGATTGTTAGGAAGGTTTTCTATGAAATTTATCGACAGTTCTAGGATCCGTCTATCCAGTCGTTCGATGCCTGCGGTGTTGTAAAGGTCGTTGTTACAATGGTATCTATATGAGTTGGTTTTGCGGTGTAAGCCAGTGATAAACCGGAAACATTTTCGTTCAAACACTCGTAATTTCTCCATTTGGGAGGGTGAGATGTGGTACCATAATGGGCAGGCGTATGTAAGAGTAGGTCTGATTATCTGTTTGTAGATGAGCTGTGTGACCTTAAGAGAGAGGCCTTTAGGCTTCCATAACACTCGTCTGCACAGGTTAAGCTGTATTAAGGCTTTTTGAAGAGAATTTTTGATGTGGGTTGAGAATGACCAGTTTGCGGAAAGGGTTACTCCCAAATATTTTAGGGTTTTGGAAGGTTTTATGAGGGTGTTATTAAGATTTAGTTTAATTTTGTTGTGGCAACGTTTAGTGTTGTTAGTGCAGTGAGCGTCTTGGCCCTTAAACACAGTTAGCTGGGTTTTGGTTGGGTTGAGGCGAATTTTCCATTTGTTAAAGTATGCTGAGATGAGCGGGAGGAAGTTGTTAACGCGGTTTCTTGCCGCTTTGACAAATCTACTGCTAGAGTAGATTAAAGTATCGTCAGCATAATTTAGCATTACAACACTAGGTGGAGGTTGGGGAATATCGGATGTGTATAGAAGATATAAAAGTGGTCCAAGAATGGATCCTTGGGGAACTCCTGCGGTTATGTTGTGAGTTTGTGAGAGGGAAGAATTTATTCTGACCATAAATTTCCTCCCAGAAAGATAAGATGCTAGGAGCTTTGTGATATTGGAATTCAGACCAAATAAGCAGTGCAGCTTATAAAGAAGTCCTGAGATCCAGACACAATCAAATGCTTTGGAGATATCGAGAGATATGCATACGGTAGGGCATTGGTTTTCTAGACCAGTTGTGACATCGTGTGTAAGTTTTAGTAACGCATGGCAAGTAGAGTGTCGCTCACGAAAGCCAAACTGAGAATTAGGGATGAGAGCGTTATCACTGGCAAACGAAAGAAGGTTTTGGTAGATCTTACATTCCAATATTTTGCTTAAGGTGTTCAATAAAGATATTGGACGATAGTTGGAGGTGTTATTGGAACTGCCGGACTTTTTAATGGGAATTACTACCGCAATTTTCCAGTTCTCTGGGAAATGTGAAGCATTTATGATGTGGTTAAGAAGGACTAAAATGGGAAGTAGATTTAGCGGGTGAAGTCTTTTAAATAGAAGGTGTGGTATTCCATCTATACCGGTAGATTTTTTGTTGGGTCGTGATTTTATGAACTTGATGAGTTCATCTGTGGTTAAAAATGTGGTGGTGTCTGAAGGATGTGACGCCTTGTTTGTGTCGTTAAATTCTCCGATGAAAGGAGTATAAGATGCGGGTAATCTGTGTGAAATATATTCGTTGACAGTATTTCGAAAATTAGGGACTGAGAGGGAATCATTTTGTTGATGGATCTTTGAGAAGTAGTCAGCGAGGCAATTGGCTATGTCCGTGTCGGATTGAATAAGATTGTTGCTGAGTGGGCTGATAAGGTGATCGATTCGCGGTTTAAACTTCCGACCAGTTAGTCGGTTGATGTTTTTGAAGAGATCACGATTGGGTTTAATATTGTTAAGTGTAGAGGTATAAGTCTGATCCGCGAACTTTTTTAAATGTTCATTTATTAAGGTGGTCAGGAGTTGGATCTGACTTTTAATAAAAGGACAGAATCTTATATGAAGTTTTCGGCGGAGTTGTTTTTTGAGACGCAGCAATTTAATTAGGATGCTGGGTAAAGGTTTTCCTAGATGATTATGAGGGATGGGTGTATTGTTGGTGAGGGCATCCTTGAGTGTCTGCTCAATTTTTAGGGCTGCTCGATCGATATCAGCAGGGATTAGGTTAGAAGATTCGGGGATTTGCAAGTTAGAAAACCTTGCGGCGACGTCTCTATTGACCTTTTTCCAGTTAGTCTTGGAGAAGTTCGGGACAGGACTGTGTGAGTAGAGCAGTTCGAAGGAGGGAACTTTGATCGAAGTGTGAACGGAACCATGATCAGAGGGAAAGAGGAAGGATACTGTGGGGGGGGGGGGCTCGTTGAGTAGACATCAGCCGACTTGAGAAAGAAGTCAATTGTTGAACGCGTCGAGTTGGTGACACGAGTTGGCTGCAGTGGACTGTCGATATACGTATATGGGTGAGATGAGAGGAGGTGCAAAAGTTGGCAGCCGTATTTGTTATTCTTTATGTCGTTGAATGCTGTATGTCGAGCGTTCCAGTCTCCACCGATTATGAATGGTGCCGGGAGAGACTGTCTGATTATTTGAGATATGTCAGAGCCTGGGAAGTCTGGTTCTCGTGTTGGGTGGATGTAAACGGATGTTACTATGATTACTTTTTTGTTTTCACAAAAAAGTTTAACTGCCGTGTATTCAATATTGAAAACATTGGCGAACCTGATTTCGGTGAATTGAAGTTTGTTATTTATTAGGATGCCGGTACCTCCATGGGATCCAGTAGTTCTGGGGTTGGAAATAAATGTATAATTGGGGATGGATACTCGGGAGTTGGACTTAAGCCACGTTTCTGAGAGGAGAAGGATGTCTGGGGAGAAGGTTTTAACAAACAACCGTAAGTGTTCCTTACGGATGTTGGAGTATATAGACTCTGTGTTGAGGGCGACTATAGTTAGTTCAGACATTGAGGGAAAGAATATGGGAGGTTATAAGTGAAAGAATCTGACCATTTTTTTCGATATCCGACATATGCTTCAATGTAGGAAGCATAGTTTGTAGACTCTTGATGTAGCCCATGATGTCCAGGTTGAGGCCAATGGAGTTGGGGTTGTTTGACGTCGGCGTGTTTTAATTGTTCTTGATGACATCCGCATATGATGTTCCTGGCCTTGTAGGTTGTGGTAATGTGTTCTGCGATGTGGATTTGGTTGGTGCGGATTTGTTGGTTGTTGCTGGTTTTGTTCTTCTTTGGAGAATTCTCAATTTATGCGGACACTGGGAGAAATTGGCTGGATGTGGGCCTCCGCAGTTACAGCACGTTACAGCGATTTCCTTAGTGGTAATTGATCCATCGGGGTTTGTGGTTTGGATTTTTTCTGGTTCCATACCATGTGGATTGACCTTACATTCTCCTGATTGATGTTCTTCGGCACATCTGCCGCATCGTATATTTAGGTGGCAAGCCACCGCCAAGTGTCCTGAGCCTTGGCATCTCTTGCAATGAAGGATACTTTGTTTATGAGGCTCCTCGATGCTGATTTTGTGGGTAAACAAGTACTTAATTTGTTTGAGCTTGTTGGTGTCTTCATTTGGAGTGATTTGGATAATCCGTAGGTTCCTTAAGTTATTTTCCCGCATGTACGGAGTTTGAAAATAGTCCAGCCTGTGGATTTTCAGCTCTGGGCAAATCCTGATGATCTCCGACGCTAGCTCTTCGTTGGTCCAAGTTGGGTCAATGTGCCTAATGATGAACGTTGCTGGTTTCAGCTGATGGTGTTGGAACGTAAAAAATTGGTGTTGTAGTTCCGCAAGTTTTCTAACGGTTTTCTCGTGATCAACCAGAGTTGTTGTAGCAATGGAGACAGAGGAGCCTTTAGTGTTTGTGGTGAAGTTGCGGTGTCCTAGGGCATTTTCTACTATTAGAATTATTCCCTTTATACTGGTCACATTTTTTATGTAGATTGGTGGTGGTCTAACATTTTTGTGCTGGGCAGGCAGGGGACTCGCTGCTGGCTTGGTTTGCTTGGTGGATTCATTATGGGCTGATGATAGTTGTTTGGGTGGAGATGTTTTTTGATTTAAGCTGGGAGAAGGCGTCATCTCCATACTGGCATCGTCGCTGTTTTGGGTTGGTTGCTTTAGAGAGTGAATTTCCTCCCGGAGTTGTTTCACCTCTGTTGTAAGCTGTTGGATGTATTCCACGGCTTCGTGGAATTTTTGTTGGTAGTCAATCTGTTTTCCTGGATTTTTCATTTTTGTGGTCTTCTTTGATGAGTTTTGAAGAGTTTCAATAGCTCTTCTCTTCCGCTCCAATAAATATTCCCGGGTAGCGCTCGGATCGTTGTCTGGCATCTGTGAAGACAGATTTCGACTACGGCATCCAGCGAAAATTACACGTGTTTGCGAGTGTTATATGAGTTGCAATTTATCACACAAGATTCGGTGTGAACGCGATCGATCGTCGACGACTTAACGTCTACGAAATCAATTTTTTTTTTCTTTCAATTTTATTCGTCAACGAGCACACGATGAATACGTCTGTCCGCATGAACGATCGGCGAGTCTGGCCCGGAGATCACTATACTATTCCTTTATAAAGGATAACGAATCGAAAATTGTATCCCAAAGATACACATTTTCGTGCAACAATCTCGATTTTTGATACATTTCGTGCGATGCTCAATGTTTGTTTTAGATAAGATTCAGTTTTCTGAATCTTCATCGATCTATTTGCATATGAGTATATGAAATGGTATTTGAGTATTGTTTGCTTGTGGCAAATTCGAACATCTGGTGTGATTTGCCATGGATTTGGTTTGTTTAATTTTCTAGGGAAATTACCATATTGAAATGTATTTCTGGATTTTGAATTGAGATTATGCCGTGGGGCAAATGCAAAGCTATAAACGAATATTTGATTCGTTTATTGCGAATTTTGATTTTAGTTTAGGTTTTTTTGATTAAATTATTTTGATTCGTTTATTGCGAATTTAGGATCTTGTTTGGGTTATTGTGGGTTTTGATGGGTTTATATGTTTTAGCGTATTATTGCTGGGATTTTGGATTAGGAATGGGGGGAAAAGGTGGTAGGGCTTTTTGGAGCACTACATGGTTATTGGGGAGGGATTTGTGTAACAATTCTAATAATACATACATGCAACCATACTAAAGAATACAACATCAAAAGAGAATTAAAAAAAAACTCACCAGAGCTGTATATCAGAGTAGTGGCCTAGCGGTCGACAGTTTATGTTGCCAGTTAATACATCTTAATGTACGTGCGGTGATCTGATGCATGGGTTCGAAGTACATTTTTGCATGATTTTTCAGGTAGTGGGATGCTGACAGAAAAAATCAGGTAATACCCGAACGTTTTTTTTTTAAAGCCAATTTTCGTAAAACCATTGAACCAGTTTAATGCGTCACTTGACCTTATGTCGTCGCATGATTCAATTTGCCAGTGTTTCAACTTCACATTCACATTGACGTTGCGATGTATTTTCGCCTCTAACACGCTTCAAGTTTTTTGCCCATCTACCAAAAACTCGGAGAACGTTCAGTCTAACCTCTGTACACATGGCCGTATGAGTAACACAACTTCCTTACCAACTTACCAGCTGAGTCTATAAAGAGGTTTATATAGATTTCCCATTTAACCGTGTTTTGTCTTCTACCAGTGTATTTCTACTTTCCCCTTTACATGCTGCGACCTTGAAATGTTTGCCGGTCATAAAAACATCGCCCGTAGAAATAAATACCTTATGAAGAAAAGAAAACAAATGACCAATGGTACAATAACTCTGGGTATGTATATGTGTCTCATGAGTGTTCTCAATTGCGTCATTACGAAATTGTATTAGAATGCCCGTGCAAAGTTACGGTTAACACACCATCGTATCTCTGTTCATCTTATACTAGCTGTATCCCCAAAGCACAAAGTAGTGCTACGGAGCCAAGGACCCAAGAAATTACCCCACTGAATATTACTGCTGGCTCCTGTAGGCAAACAATTAGATCAAACCATATCCAAATGACAGTGTTATATATGGCGACGGATCCATAGCATCTCTCGGCCCTACTAAACCTAATGCTGCGCCACCCCCAGTAATTGGAAAAGTTTTCATCTCACTAGAGATCCACAGACAGGCATTTTTCAATAATTCAAGTGTTTTCAGATAAATGCGAAAAGTTTTGTTTGAAAATAGATTATCAGCAGGCGAACAGGAGAGCCCGGCACCAGCGGTATAGCGCGGTGTAACTCCTCGAGCTATGTTTGTTCTGGAGGCCGATGCGAACGTTCCTCCAACTTGGACATGTGTTCCATTTCTTATTCTCACGTAAATTTTGCTTACGAATTATGTATGTGGGATACGGGGGCGTGTTTGCACGAGTACATCCCCCAGTGCAAAGTTTATCGTTCGGAAGACGTTCCATGATATCGCTGTAATTGACGTCATTACGTACGTGTCCTTATTCGGAAGCTAGTTGGCAAGGAAGATGGTGTAATTATAATTTCATGCGACAGGATACGACTCGCATTTGATTAAGGTCGTACACGAAACTATCGAGGTGTTTCTTTAGTGTCAAACAAATGATTTCGCATAAGGATGCCGTGTAAAGAATGGAAACCCTTCCGCGGAAATCTTTTCACGCGCGGATTAGATTAACACTGAGTTGCCGAGAGCATTGTTAGGTTTATTGGGTAATAGATCGTAAAGAAAGTCGCTTGCTTTCTAGCTTATTGCAGAGATTATTTATCTTGGAACAACCCTAGATGTCGTCTGATAAGACATTATGAGGCAAGCGTTTTGCTTGCGGTCATATGTATTTCTTTGGGCTTGTTTGCTTCATTTTTCATTTTTTTTGTTTCCTGTTCACAAAATTATGAAATTCGGCGAATTTATTATTTAACTTGTTGATGGTACGATAGGACTTTGATGCCAAAGCCGACAATTCATTCCGCGGTAAGTACAAACATGAGACCCACGAACGGTATTTGCTGCCACCCCAATACTGATTACGAATGCAAATTACACGCCAATTGAATTTTACGAAGTTATTCTCCGTAATTTTCCACTGGATACTTTCATTAGGCTCCAGAATAATGAATTACGTTGTTGATGATGTATTCTAGGCGATTATACGGATACGCCTTGGGTTCGTTACTTAGACGCATAGGGTCCGGGAGATTACGTTAACATCCACGTGGAATCCCGGATCATTAGCGCCTCCATATTAATTCGTTTTCATTTTATGAGTGTATCTGGAAATGGAGTAAGTGAAGCGAGAGCAGAACTGCCACCTGCCAATGGAGTAAGTCGACAGTGAGAGGTGGCAGCTGATGATTTATCATTACAACGCTGAAAAAGCACTACAAACATTGGGGGAATTGTGTAGCCCACAGTCGAGCCGGTAGTGGTGTATCTTGCGTTGCTTATTACCGTAGCTTATTTGCTAAACGATTTGAGTTGACGTTCATGACTGGAATACTAAGTAGTTGTATCTTTGAGTTAAATGAGTCAATTAGTAGAAGGCCCCAGGGAGTTGTTTTGCTTTTTCTTTGGCTCAACTTAATGCTCTGGAAGTGAAGAATGGACATGGAGTGGGATGAACATGACCTAAAATGTTGGGTCATGTCTAAGTAAAAAAAAAAAAGATTCTCAAATCCTGCCAGTTCAGGATGTACTCCTTGGTTTTCCTTTCTTTGCTTATAATTCGCTCTTTAATTTCATGACACTAAGCACATTGATCAACACTTTCCGGGGTAATATATGAAGAAACGTAAATGAGTTATTAATTCACATCTACACATTGTTCCATTTTCTGCTTCAGAACTTTTTCTTCAAATTAAATCCACCTATTTAGGGCAATTGTTGATTATTTTTGTTGAGCAATCATATCAGGGATTGCACTAAAAATGGGAACTAGTGCAGACTTATTATCACTTTTCGTTCCAAGCGGAAGGCGCTGCCTACTTTTAGTAAGCGCTCTCACGTACGACCTAAACCCTACGGCTCCTGCACTTATATGAGCCGCGTACCTTACAATGGATGTGTTGACGCTGGCTTTAAATTTCTTGAAGTGGAGCCGCTGTCCTCCAGCATTGGGTACATGGTTTACTAATACATTGCATATTTGTTGCGGATTCGCAAATAAATGTACTGGAGGAATCTAGTACGTTCATCAACTGCCTGCCATATGACAACTGTCACCCGCCAGATGACTACGCGTCATTTAAGAAAGGGACGCCACCCAAGCGTCACCGGATTTAAACGCGCCCAACGGTCGCTTAGTTCAGCCTTCATTCGACCTCCAACGCGTGCACACCGCCAGGAAGAATAAAGCCTTCGATATCACAACTTTGGTTTTGTTTTTCCACTTCGCTGTTTCAATGGGCCTTTCCTCTCGTAATGTGCATTAACGGCATTTTGCTTGAGATACAGGTGTTGTGTTGTGCAGCGAAATAAACAACCGATGCCGACACGACTCTTCCATCCCTTTGGGCTTAGTTTGTTAGACTTTCATTTTACAAGCAATATGTATTTATAAAGTTCTTTCGCCTTTCTTGATGATACAAGACAGTTCAATATAAGAACAAGGGTAAACAATTGCAAACAATATTCTTGCCGTTTTTTCGGTTGTTTTTCACAGGTGTTCCTTGAAGGACAGGCTTGGTGATGGTTATGTGGCGGTTCCGCCAATCCCCACGGCCCGCTTACCTGAAAAACCCCCCATAACCGAAACCCAACTCCCATTGTCCCCCGCCAATGCAATCGCATGGGTACCTGGAAATATTTCTTTCCAAGGACAATTAATGCATACAAGCATTACCTAAAATTCCTAAAAAGAATTTTTTTTCTACAAGGGCATTCATACGTGTATCAATGCGTTTTTGCATAATCGACCAAAACCCGAATTTCCAATTAGTGTAGATTTTCACACTAACGTTCGACACTTGCGTCGCCATAGATACCATGTTCCATTGACACAAATGGTATATACAAACCGTCATTGTATAACCATCTAATCTGCCTTGCAATGAGTTGCAACTATCGATACAGCTGCAAACACTTTACCCAGAATTGCTTCTTTGTTTGAATCTCCAAACAAGCATCGACTTCGCGCATAGCCGCCGGATTGAATTCAAAGCATAAAAAATGCAAATATAGAATCCGTTTCCCACAAACGAATTTCCCCGCATATACAAATGCTAGTAAGGGATTTGTTTCGTCCACCAACCCATTAGCACCTTTCCCAATGTCTATTCGTATATTTACACAAGGGCATCATTCATCTAAGGCTTTTATGATGCCATCGTCTCATCTTTTCTTTTACCACATTTCTTCGCTGCATCGTCGTCTATTTATTTAGACGCCATGCACTCCATAGACGACGATCTTTTCGATCCTTTTGTCTTTACCGCCTGTCTGCTTCGTTTACCCATTGCCCTCGAGCACGTGTAAACCGCACAGATCTGAACGATCGCACACATACCACCATGACCTTCATTACAAGATCTGGTTTCCTATTCCACCAAGAGAGACTTTACGTTTCTCTGGTGGTAGGTAAAAACGATATCCTTATTGGAGAGGATACCTACCACGACACCATAAATTCACCCCAATAAGCGAATCATCTCTGCACGAGATGGTTATCGCTGAGTCTTTTACCATCCGCCGACCACCACGGTCATGCCGACTTCCGCTCTCCGCCGGCGGCGGAGACGCGTAATTATATACCCGGAGTCGCGAATTTAACATCCTCGAATTTAGTTTGAATCGTGTGAGTTGTCTTCCATAATAGTTCAAGTGGAAGTTAATAATGTGTACCTGCTTACCTTAACTGGTTCCCCTTGTTTCATGCATAAGTAAATTCCTCCAATCAATGTTCGTACCGTGTTTGTTTAAAGTAACTTAAATAATTGTTACCCACTAAGAACACATAAACAATAACCACAACACTGGATTTTTAAACAGTTTAACTAAATAAAAGGACATTCATTACAACAGACATACAGTGTATTTATTTCTCCGTTTTGTGTCCACTCCACCTTCCGCATTGGATCAACTGCCGTACTACTTCCCCGGGAAATACAATAAGCAATATGTGTGCATCATTTCTTGTGTTGTGATCAGCCTTCGCGCGAACAATATATGATGGAAGAAGAAGAGAATCAGCACCGTACGCCGGCGCAACATGCTTCTTGCCCAGAGTTATACCTAGATATTTTATAAGGGACTAAATCTAGTGACGTGACCCTTTATTTCCTTCTCAAGATGTGCCACTTTTTTGCGGCTTCTTATTGGAACTACCCCCGTTTTATGTGCAGCTAGTTTCAGTCCGTCTAAGATTTAGTGCCCTGGACTGTCTGGATACAATTGTTCTCCAGGTCATCTAGACATTTAGCTACGCACAATATCGCAAATTATCTGCATACCCAATTAGTCTTAATACGTCTGGCACATTGAGTCTTAGCACACCGTCATGCATATTATTAACATCAGCGGTCCCAGTACACATCCCTGAGGTACGCCTGCTGCTATTTCATATTTTGGTTATCCCTGATGGATATCAAAAAACAATGTTTTAGGGACATTTTGCAATAGGTAGGGTGAGATTTGTAGATTGTCGAATGCTTCTAATATGTGATTCCAAGTCACCGGTTTGAATGCATTTTTGACATCTAGTGTCACCACTGCTCTGTATTTTTTGACTTGTCTCAGACATCGTGTTGCGCCCAGAGCGCTACGGGTGACGTCGCATACAAAAGATATCGATTGATCTGAACCCATATTGTCACTCAGAAATGCCCAGTGTGTCCACGGTGAATTATTCCAGCCGAGTGGCTATTATTCGTTCTAGTAGTTTCCTTGTTGTTTCTGGCATATGTTTTATTTCTATTTTTCACAATAAAATAAGGAAAGGAAGGAAGAGTGTGTACTCACGGTTTGGTGTTGATATTAACTAGTCCTACTTTTGCCGTGTTGATCTCGTGACCCTACCAGGGTTTGGCGTTCTCCTCCGGGGTGCGGTGTTTTGGGTACGTTCCCTCCTTTATCTTGATGCATGAAGTTGCTTCAAAATTGAAGTATTCAGACACACTTAATAGGAATTGTTTGTTTCAGGTCACCTTTCTTTTCTTCTTTTTGTTGTTTTGTTTTGTTCGTTGGTTAATGTTAATCTAAAAACCACTGGTTTGCACATTTATTCAATTTCTTGTTGTTTGTATCTTAAAGTCAATTTAAAAATCACAAAATTTGTTAGCACATTTATTCAATTTCTGGTTCTTTTTTTGTTTTTTTTTTTCGACTCGGTTTTTAGACACACTCGGTCAACTCTTTATTATCGACCGTCAGATATCTGTTACGCCACTGATACTGTGGAGGTTCTCTATATCACGCTGAGAACCAACCCACAATCCTAACCACAATTTCACCCACACTTCCTGCGCACGGGTCCACCCACAATTCTACCCGTAATGACAGCCCCAACTCCTTACGTTACCTGCAGTTACCTGCAAACATTCCCTCTTTCCAGGGCCCCCATAACATGCATTCAACGCATTTTCAGAACCTCCCTGGAAGCAAACCCCGTTCATGCATTTACTGCATCACCATAGGGCATCATCCAAATTCCCCGAAAACAAAATATCGTTCGCTCATATGTTGCATCACCATAATTCCCTGAAAAGAATTACCAACATGCACCTTACATCAGGAAACCAATCGGCGCCCCTTGTTACCTGGCTTACCCTGCCACACACGTGCGCAGCACATTTCTTTGACTTATTTACAGTCACCCCCAGCTTTTGTCCAACCGACAAAACCAGTTCACGCATCGCGCGTCTAACAGCCGAGAAACAAATTCTTCAGCATCTAAACATGCACACAAGAGTTCGACATAGGCCGCCGGCATCGATACGGTGCACAATCATCGTTGTGCAAGTATCCTATTTGCTAGTGACACAAGTTGCTCTAATGTCTTGCCATCTATTTACGCAGCTGCAAGCACACCATTATAATGCGCCTAGTACCAAGTCCCTTTTTCTCGTTTTTCGTTTTTGTTTGCCCACTGCCTGGCAACACGAGCAATCACACATCCTCACCATGATCAATTCAGGGAGATCCTCTCTGATTGGTCACCGCAAGACAAACTTCACGTTTCTAGCAAAAAAACGAAAACGCACCCTTAGCGGATGGCCGACTCTGCACGAGTCATTTAAAGTGAGTCTTAGGTCACCCAACGTGGAAGTCGGAAGTCTACCGCCATAGTCGAGCGTGATCGTGACTGCACGTTTAAATTATATGCCAGTTTTTTTTTTTATATGCGTGTTGATATATAGAGAAAGTGACATTCTTCGGGGCTCGTCGATAGTATAGTGGTTAGTATACCCGCCTGTCACACGGGAGACCGGGGTTCGATTCCCCGTCGGGGAGCCTCTGGCGCAAGATGAATGACCTTGCCCCTATTGTTATCGGCTGATACTATTGGCCCAAGGTAGTTAAAGAATTGCACTACTTCAAATTCGTGCTCCACTACCCTGATAGTTTGACCAACGTTAGGTCTTCTCTTCGCAGAAGTTGCCACCATGTATTTAGTTTTCCGCTCATTAAAGTGCAGTCCCAGTTTTGTGCCACCTGCTCGATCTGGGTGAAGGATTCCTGTACACCCGATTCGGTTCTACTGATGATGTCGATGTCATATGCGTAGGCAGGTATCTGGCTAGACTTGGTGATAATAGCCCCTCTAGTTGTGACGCCATAGTCCCGGATTGCTTTCTCCAACGCCAGGTTGAAGAGGAGGCAGGCCAGTCCGTCCCCTTGTCGGAGTCCATTAAAGTCGTTTATTGGTTTGGACAGCAATCCCGCTATTTTTACTTGACTAGTTACGTTGGTCATGGTCAACCTGCAAAGTTGTATCAATTTGTTTGGAATGCCGAACTCTCTCATGGTATTATATAGTTCTACCCTGGCTATGCTGTCGTATGCGGCCTTAAAATCTATAAATAGATGATATAATGGAATCTTAAATTTCTGACATTTTTCCATCGCCTGCCTAAGGGCGAATATCTGATCAATTGCTGATTTGCCTGGGATGAAGCCACACTGATATTGACCAATGATGGCTTTAACGTATGGGGCTATCCGATCTTGTAGGATAGTGGAGAGTATCTTATAGGCGGTGCTCAGCAATGTTATACCCCTATAGTTGCTGCACAGTGTGATGGCTCCCTTCTTATGTATGAGGCAATGATTTGAGCCGTCTAATGACTTTTAATGTTTCCTCAATGCTTGGTGGCGGCAGCATTTGGTCTGGGTCTTGCATTGGTGGAGCCTCCAATTCTTCTGTGAGCTGACCATTTAGCAATTCAGTAAACTACCCATCGCTCCAGAATGCCTTCACGATCGGTGATCAGATTACTCTCATTATCCTTGCAGTAAGTGCAGTGTGGTGTGTGGGGGTTTTCAGGGCCCGAAGACCCTCGCATCATCTTAACCCCCATACAAATCCTATAAACTCCTTAGCTGCCCTTAATTCGATTCCTTGGCAAAATTACACAACCTCGCCACAGCATTCATCACCACCCTAAAATCCTGAAAACAATTCGGTTGTTCCCCCGGACAACCGACATAAATATTCCATGATAGCTGAGGAGCTTTTCCCCAGATTCGGCAGGATGTGTTTACCTTTTTGGCCATAGATCCATCTGCCGATCTTTCTATTTTCTAATCCAGCGTAGCCATCGTAGGTTTCCTGCAAATGACCTCGTGTTATTTTAAACAACACACATGTCACCACATCGACCGATAGGATGTGCTAATGACCGGAACAATGTGTACCAAAACACGTCTCAATGTCCATTATCTTCCAAAACACTGGCTGGGTTATTTGCTGGCTTGCACATTTGCAAGCCAGATTTCGAAAAGCCCTGCAATAGGACATAATGAGCGGGATAAACCAAAGATCAATTAGCCTTTTTTCTAGTTGCTATGGTGAGCGATCTTCTGTGAATTTTACATCACAGAAGACCCAATTGCCGCCGCCAGCATTGTTCCCTTATGCTACCCGAAACACTTCTGTCTATCCGATGTAGACAAAAGAAAACATTTTCGTTCAGGCGGCAATTTTCTACATAAACAATGCAGTCAAAAAGATTCATGCTCTCAGGCAGCCTTGGGTTTTTGCCGATATTTTATCACCATCATGGGAAAACCATTCTCATGATTTATGACTGCATTTTCTGCCAGCCTAAATTTCCGTCCCCCTAATTGACCAGATGTGTATTGGAATTTCCCTGGTACGCCAGAGGTATCCGATGCGAGGACGATTTCTACGTGGAGTCTCATCGTAACCTTTACGGTATACGCACCTTCCTTGCGGAGTCGTATTTTAAATCAGTTGTGCGTTTAATTCAAGAACCAATCAATTGCAATTCAATATTATACAGTTGTGCATCTAAATTCAAGTGCTTGTTAATATTTACAGAATTTATATTTTAAATTCATAGTGTGTTTAATTTAAGAACCTTTCTAGCTAATTCAATATTATGCAGTCGTGTATCTGAACTCAAGAACTTGTCAATGTTACCCAAAATCATATTGTAACTTCGTTGTGTATTTAACTTAAGAACCTTTGTATCTGAATTCAAGTTATACAGTTGTGTGTCTAATTCAAGAATTCACCTAATACCATTGAGTGTTTTTGTAATCATCATCTCTAAAGTGCAACATTAAAGATAGACATTAAAAGGTTAAAATAACATCAACCAACAAGATCCTCAACGTGTCTTATTTCTTCGATAACCATTAGTGAGGAAACCGTGTTGTGCATTTAGCTTGTTCCCGCTTTTAATCTCCACTCACCGACGACCAGTTTTCTCCATCGAACCGAATCGTGGACTGGAGGTAGAACCAGCGTCCATGTCGACGCACCGACCCCAAGACTACCACAGGTGTGTTCCGCGTCATACTGAGGATTATTTGGTAGAACTTCCCCGCCTGGTGCGGACCTCGTTCTCTACTTTTCTCTATTTCACAGACAAGGTTTTTTTCCCAGGCACTCTTCTTTTGTCTGTGAAGCCTCTTTTCAGATCTTCTGAGCTCTTTGTATTTCTCCTCGCGTACCCGCGTCCTATGAGACTGCTCCATTGCCCTGTATGCAGCATTCTTACGTTCAGTCGCTAGTTTGCACTCATCATCAAACCAGTCGCTCTGATCTCTACGACTACTGCCTAAAATGGAGTTGGCAGTACTAATGTATTCTTAAGCCGTGTCGATTTCTCTTCTACGCCCGGCATTATGGCCCCAGCACTTACTCTCCCTTCGTCGAGCTCTCCGAGGGCGAGTCTTAACGCATGACCAAAGGTGTTAATGGTATTCTCATTGCCTAAGGCAGCCGTGTTGATTCGACCTGATCCGCGGATGCTATACGTCTCCGTAAGGCAATCCGCGCTCGGAAAACTGTACCAACAAGATAGTGATCCGAGTCGACGTTGGCACCTCGGTACGTTCGTACCATCATCAGGCTCGAGGAGTGGTGGCGGTCTATCAACACGTGGTCAATTTGGTTGCGAGTGGCTCCATCAGGTGATACCCAGGTGGCTTTGTGGATATCTTTACACGGAAACCTGGTACTTGCAACGAACAAGTTTTTCGATGCTGCCAGTTCGATGACTCGTAGTCCATTCTCATTAGTGTTCTCATGCAAACTATGGGAACCTGCGTGGTGCCTGAAAACCGGCTCTCGACCTAGTTTTGCTTCAAATCACCAAGAACGATTTTCACATCGTATCTTGGGCAAGCATTGAGGTTCCGTTCGACGTAATCGTAGTATTCTTCTTTTTCGTCGTCAGGAGGACTCCTCTGTAGGTCCGTGAATGTTTATAAGGCGTATGTTCTTAAACTTGCCTCGCACGTGAAGAGTGCACAGCCTCTCGTTTATTGCATTAAAGCCGATGATGGCAGGCTTCAGTTTTTGTCCGACTAGAAAGCCTACCCCGAGCACATGGTGTTTTGTATGACAGCTGTAATAAATGTCATACTCGTTTCGTGAGCGGGCGTTCTTAAATCGTTTATCCATTTTTGTTTCCGTGGTCGTCATCGCGTTTGCGGGTCATATCTGAGGCTTGTTAAATTTGTCATAATTATTTGTTTTTACGGGCCAGGTTATTAGCACTGCGCCAACCTTTCTCAGGATGTCGCTGCATGGGTGTCATCCAGGGGTGTCACGTGGAGACTGCATGTCAACTTGGATTGAACAGGGACAAGGATCGTCCTGGCCTTCGCCGGGTTGAAATCAATCAGTAACTTTGCCCTGTATGTTCGCTACCATCCCCCCCGAGGAGAACATCATAAATATTGTTTATTTTTTGGCCGTATTTTTATCATATGGGATTTTTGATGGTTGTCGCGCCGGCCCACTTGTGTTTACCCAACTAATGGGTTGCCAAACAACTTCTTTTTTGGTGTAGTGTCCTTCAATAACCGTACAGGCATGAGGTATAGGTAGAGGAACTGGGCCCACATGTCTGTGGATACGTGGTTGAGGACAGCAGTGTGTATGACCCTTTTAGCTGGGCGAAAATGCAATTAACCCCACAGCGATTTGTGAGGTTCGCAGGACCGCTACAACCTTTGCCTTCGCAATTCAGGCAGATGACAGAGCTATCTACTTTACATTAGCAGAATATTGCTACATATTCATATTGCCAGCATATGACGCATTGTATGTGTATCGTGTGTTCTCGAAGTCTGCGTTTGTTTTAATTACAGTTCAGGTTTATTAAACGTTGATTCTCCTGGGGGCGATGCCTCCAAGGCAAGAGGGATATTCCGAGACTACTGCTCTCGGATACAGATGCAGATATAAATTTGGTTTTAAAACAGTGTACTACTGCTCTTCGGCACGAGGATTAAGATACTGCGTCCCGGAGATCACTTTACCGTTTCTTTATAAAGGGAAACAAATTGAGATTAGCATCTCAAAAATGCCCAATTTCATACCAAACTCCCGATTTTGGTATCCTGAGTGAGATGCTCAGTGCTTATTTAAGATAAGAATTCAGTTTCTTGAATTCTTATGAAACTATTGCGCAGATGTGGATGTGTAAAGGGATTCGGGTTTTTGTTTGTTCAATTTATTAGGAATTTTTCCAGATTGAGATAACGTATCCCCGAATTGTGGATTTTGATGGTGCCGTGGGCCAAATGTAAAACCATAAACGGATGTTTGATTCGTTTTTTAGGGTTTTGATTAGATTTAAGGTTTTGGTGTATGATTACTGGGATTAGGATTGTGTGGGTACGAAGTATAGTTGTCAACGTATGGCACGGATTCACTTCACCCTCAACAATTGTTCCACGGAAAGAAATAGAAAACACTTTTTATTTGATGATTTTATGTTCTTTATTTTTTTTTTATACATTATTTAATTTGGTTTAGCCTATGTTTATTCACTTGTAACTTCTTTAGTACTTGATTTTTTCTTGAATCTATAAGCAACGAATTTAAATAGCAAATTTCGCGTATCGATTTAACTAGTGCACTATGAAGTTCTTGATTATTAATTATTAACTATCGGTTGATTTCACGGTACGTCTCCATTCGTAAATAACGTTTTAATTGTTGATCATATTTTCTTTAAAACTTGTGGCTCGAGCGTATGCACCCACGATGGTGATTGAAGAGCGACTGCTTTGGTTAGGGGTGAAATTCTGTGTTCTCGATTTTGCACACAGGACAACCAAAAGAGATCACGCCTCTGCTCCCTCATTGATTATCAGTTAATTGATAATCGACGAACTTGGTAGAATGAGAGAACAGAAACACGATGTACTGTGATCTCGGGGTGGCTTGGTTGTATGTGCTGGTATCAAATGCAGCTTCTGAGCATGACCTACTGCCTTAGTGTTACGGCTGTGCTGATCTCAGAGAGCATTGAACCGTATGGAAACAGAATTATGAAGGAGAGGAAAATGTTGTGTGCGCTATTCACCTGTAAAATGAGATCGTTCATCCCAAGCGAATGGGTGATCTGAAGAAAAGCCGAAGTGACGCCAAATTGGCTAGGGTAATTTATCATAAAAACGAATTAGATATTTTGATAAATTCCCCAGCGGTTTCGCTATGATGCGACGACGTCGTTTGCTTCGACTTGTTGTTGCTAACCGACATGATGTGATTTCCGATGGAAATCTCATGGGCTAGCAAAAATGGAGTTGCCGTATGGCAAAAGGTAGCTGAATTCAATCCTGCATTATCTGCATAGAATAATGAATTCAGCTATGCTTTCTTTTAAAAGTAAAATAGCCGAACGGTGGAATAGGGGATAATGTCACGCGCTGTTAGCGATCGAAATTAGGTTAGTATTGTGGGCTGGTTCTCCATGTGATATAGGGATGTATGGAGGAAGGAAAAAGGTGGTAGGGCTTTTTAGAGCACTACATTCTCAGCTATTTTAATTCCTTTGCGGGAAATTGTGGATCTTGGGTCACGATCGCTGAATGGTATTGATGGGCATCTTTTTATTTTCCGCTCGTTTTGCGAGATTTGCTTTTTCGTGTTAAGCGACTCACATGCCTTTCTTGTGTGATTAAGGCTTTCATGGTCGTAGAGATATTTAGTGCACTTGACTATCGACTTCTTACTGCACTCAATTATTTGTGGTGACTTTTGCATTTCAGCAATAAGCGTTGGAAGAGTAAAAGGAAGCCGTGGTATTGATAAATGGTCAGTGTCTAAAAAGAGCACATGTGTCTGGGATGAGAAGTGTGGGGTCAGCCCTTTAGACAACTGGAAATTTCCGAGTATCATAAGGACAAGATTTGAGGTATATTAGCTAGAGTTTAAGCGTTCCTTAAAGAAAAGAAAAAAGGAAAGTTAATTGTAGTACCTTACTGAAAAAAATATTCTCTACAAACTGTCCAATAAACAAATATCGAGAAAGACTTGCCTATGTCCTTTTGAATTCCCCACCTGCTAGCCTGTATTCAATCCTCCAACTTCTCAGTTCCTCTCTTGTCATGTAATCGGCCAAAGCCTCTTTACTACAAGAACCCTGCCTTTATACCACGTATTTCGATCATCGCATATCAAACGTAGGCATCCCCTTCGTGCACCGTACGAGTAAACCTCATATTGTTATTCCATTTTCTCCTAACCGCAATATCTGAGGAGTACATGCAGACCTTAAAGAGTGTCTGGCGAGTCCTGATGCGTGCCACCAGGAGCGCAACCAAGTTTTGAACGAAATAATTGATTGCAATTAGTTAACTCCTTCGTACATTTATAATAATATTTACGACAGTCTGATGGAAGGAAGCTTACTTCAAGCACAAGGGCATAACGAAGCACACCCATGCACTCGCTCGTAACTCGACAGGAATCACTGGCTAAAGCAAGGACCACCACATATTGGAATGGATATAACTAAATTACATTGGGAGGATGCAGGCCGAGGGGTTACTCAAGCGGCTGGAGTAGAGCCAGTGCATTCCACAAACCTATTTGCATGTGTGATGATATTGTATCCTTGCTATCGTTATATCGACGTGTTCCTCTGTAAGTAGGGAAAAAAAATACAACTAAAACAAAAGTCACTCAGAACGGTAACCATGAGAATAGGGTAGGTCCGGGCGAAAGGACTTCGGTGGCAATTGACAAAATGGAATTTGAAATTAAGCATTAAGTGAAGTGTAATGGAGTATTGCGATGGTGGCAGTGATGTCAAATATAAGGAATGAATGACTGGGAAGTTTCAACGCGACGCGCTCGACTTCCATCGGTTGTCCTTCAATCATTTAGGTGAACTCCGACGTGACATAAATGTGCCCTTTCATTAAAGGGTAAGTGGAGTAAGGTTCAACCTGTTCAATATTATCCGCTATTAGTTTGCTGGACGATGGGGGTTGTGTTGGCGATCGACTGCAGAGTATATATTGGTTTGTTATCAGCTTATTGCTTTTATTATTTCGGAGTGACTGCTGTCTTCAAGGTCTAGTGTCATAATTAGTTTCTAATGATAGGGGTATGTGAAATGATGTCCAGTAATTTGGTATTTTCGAGATATTCGATGTTGGTGTTGTTGTTGGCGGACTGACGTTATGTCAAACGCTTAAATCACCAATTACAGTAGAAGCACATCAGCGTTCTTTCATCATTTTAATTGTTTCCTGATCACATCTCGAGTGCATCTCTCAAATATTAATACCCTCCAATGATTTCCTATCATTAGCGGGCTTAAAATGTGTTGCATTTGATATGGACCAGAGTTTCTGCAGGGATTCCATGGGACAGCTGCTGTATGGGCAGACCGCCTATAGTAATTGGTATTTCTCATCCATTGCGTATCTCTGCTTGTATTCTATTGTATTCTAAGTCAAATTTTTAATATTGATCTGTTGTAATGGTACAAGAGTGTCGCGCTCACCAATGCAACATCCCTGGCTTAAAGTGCAACATTTCTCATGAGTCTGCCTAAATATTAGGTTGGGAAAAATGAAATCCATTTTTTTAATGTTTACGTTTACTTGAAGATTTAATTTGACATAGTTCTGATTGTCCGATTTGGGTAAATATGTCCCGCTTTGTTCTATACTTTGTTGTCATTTAAAAGTGGGTCTTTCATAGACGCCTTATAAATTCGACTGTGTTTTTCACAATTAACACTTGACATCAATTTCTTATCATTAAGGAAGTTTTGTAATGAGAATAAAATATGGTAGTCGCTTGGTTGTGGGCCGAACTATAGGGTGGATGCATTAAAATTTCCTTACCAAGTTTTCGAGGTTTCTGGCGAGAGATTATAAATGTTTCCTCATGGAATAAAACATCCCTCCTGTTAGCCATTTCTGGCTCCTCGCTACATCCAAACGATCCAATTATAAACAGTTGATGTCCGTATTTAGTGTGTGACCACATGGAAGTACCTCATAGTAGATGGTTCCTCTCCACTCCCAAGGCCAACCCGCCTAAATCTGACAATCATTTGACTTTGACAATTTAAATATGCCACCGCAGGGCTGTAACCAAGTAGAAAGTATACTCGCGTTTCCAATTTACAATTAAGCATCGGACACAGTATAACCTCAATACGTCGGCATCTACATTATCTCGTTTCTGCTCAGTCCCTGAATGTGTTATATTAATTGACAGCCCTGTATACAGATATCGGTAGACAAATATTCAGGATATTCGAAAATATTACCATCAATATAGGCACGAAATTAATTTGCATTTTATTCGACATGCCCGAGAGTAGTCCTCGAATCCAATGGTCGGTGCCAAAGGATGCAAGTGTCAGAAAAGTTGCAGGCGTAGGTAGTGTCAAAATAAATAGCCAACGGTTATTAATCACGCGAATAATTATATTGATAGCGTATAAATTGTTACGCAGAATCCGGTTTCGTGGATACTTTACTTTAGGGGAGGATATGTGTACTGTTACTGACTGTACTGACTGAATGCACAGCACTTGCTTTCATTGTGATTTCAATAATTTTTATCCTGTCATTATAAAGGATTACCAAAGATTAAATGTAAATTAGCAGCAAGTCATTGTATGTACCTTTTTGCGAATTGGACTTATCATCTCGGCGTGTGTCTGCAGTGAAGCAGTCGCAAGATGTTGTCCTTACACAGTCCTTGCAGAGAATATAAAATGGACAAAAAACCTTTGGTTGGCAATTAATTCATTGCCATAGCCTGCGGATTAATCTCAAGTCCCATCACAATGTAACAATATGTTGCTGGTCGGTTTCACTTAGCAATAAACCTGAAAACGACACACGCATAAAGAGGGAAAGGAAAAAGGACGACAAGGAGTACAACAAATCCTTGAATACAGTATTGGCGATGTAAAAACCGCTAACAAAGAGGAGTATGAGGACATGGGTCATCCTGCTCGTAACGACAACATCCAAAAGGTGTGCTCTGGTCGGTTTTCCCAGTGTGTTCTTCTGCACGCCCGTTTGTCGGTGTGTGTGTATGAAAAAATCATATCAATGTAAAGGATATGTGATACGGGTAAAGTATTCAGCCCATTAATTATTTTCCCTCATGAATTTAAATTCGAATTTAAGTCTGCACGTAATAATTCACTGGTGGTGTAAATAATACAACAAAAGACGGCAGCACAGGAATCTGAGCCGGCACATATATATCGACACAAACACGTATACACATACTGACGCATAGAGCGCAGTGATTTACAATGGAAGACAACTGTGTACCCTCAATCACCCAGAGATTACGTGTTTGTTTGTGTGTGACAAATTGACAAAAAAAGGGACTCGGGTTTTAAAATGGAGTTGAAGATTGAGAGGGCGGCTTAGAGGGGGCGAGCCAAAGAGACTGATGGGTAATGGAGATTGCAGGTTGCCAAAGAGGTTGGGCTGTGATTTACTGGTTACTGCGAAATACCGCCTGCAGGTTGAAAACGTGTAACTGTATCTCAAAGTTTGTGGGCTGAAATAATAGCTAGATAAGCATGCGGAATAACAAAATCCTTTCTCATTAAACAGGGAATTAAACACTTGACGGGAAATCCCAACGAATCACGAACAACACGATCCCATGTGTAACTGGAAGTGAGGTAGAAAGTGTCGCGGATTACATGAATTTTGTGTTTTAGATAATCTCACATCATTAACATGAAATCGAGGTAGAACGAATACACTTCGACAACAAAATGCTGACTTTCGAACGAGTCCTTGAGGCAGTTTCACGCCAATTAAGCTTAACACCGTAAAGCGATGAGCAGCACTTAACATATTCATTCGTATTCATATGATCAGCTTATTAATAATGCAGTAATCATTATTATTAATTGGCTCTACAGCTATTAGTTCCTCATGCCGCTCGAAACTAATTTCGACTTCTGTGACTTGTCTTGTCCTTTTGTGTGGTCATACGTTGCTCTGTAATCAGGTCTGTTAATGAGATTCTCTGAATACGATTAAATTTTCTGAGTGTATTTCATTGATCGCATAGTAAATTTAGTTTTAATGTTTGTATCATGTATGTGAAATAAAACGCACGGTTTTGGGATATCCATACATTTCAAAGTGCGAGTGGGAGAATAGAGAACAGGGAGGATAATGCCTATCGATGTACACTGATCTTGAATGATTGGGTATTATAACAATCAAGGACCACACCATCAAGTAGTCTATCCCAAATTGTTGCAGTTCGGCTTAAGAACGAGTGCCTTTGCTTATCCATACGTTTATTTAACTTTCCACATGAATTGATGATAGTTCTAAATATATTACGGTAACATTTTTAGAGAAGTGGAACGTATTTACCAATTTCCGAATATATTTATAGAAGAGCATTTTTTTTTAACCCATTTATTTACAAAAGAAAAAAAAATACATATATATACATATTATAACATATTACATTTTGATGTAATTTACTATTATAAGATATTACATTTTGATGTAATTTACTGGCCTGTATGAGCGCTCTAAATTATTCTACGTACATTTATTTTATTTTTATACAAATATGTTACCTTTCGGTGAACAGTATTTTCATCTTTTACTCTTTTTCATCATCATCATCGGCATTACAACCGGAAACCGGTCTTGGCCTTATTTAGCAAGTCCTGAGGCTTGTTAAATTTTCCATAATGATTTATTTTGTCTGGGCAAGGTCATTAGTCTTGCGCCAGGGGCTCCCCGACGGGGAATCGAACCCGGTCTCCCGGGTGACAGGCGGGTATACTAACCACTATACTATCGAGGAGCCACTATACTCTTTTTACATTAAACAAAAATTACAAAATATGTCAGAGCAAAAAAAGGAGAATCTGTTTAAAATATTAGCATTTTTGGGTTTTCCAATGTTTTTTTTTTTGTATATATATATATATATATATATATATATATATATGTATATATATATATATATATATCTATATATTTATATATGGGCTCCTCGATAGTATAGTGTTTAGTCTACTCGCCTGTCACGAGGGAGGCCGGGGTTCGATTCCCCGTCGGGGAGCCCCTGGCGCAAGACTAATGACCTTGCCCAGACAAAATAAATCATTATGGAAAATTTAACAAGCCTCAGGACTTGCTAAATAAGGCCAAGACCGGTTTCCGGTTGTAATGCCGATGATGATATATATATATATATATATATATATATATATATATATATATATATACATATATACATATACAACATCGATATTGAGTGTAAGGAATTGGTAAGTCTTTGTAAGCTAGCTGTTGTAATTAAAAGACTGGCAGGTAAAATGCATGCCATGCAAACCTATATAGTGGCAGACCACGATAAAATAAAAGAGGTTCTGAAAAGAGCCACAGCGGAATTTTACTCAATCACGCCGAAACAAGCAAAGAGCGTAACAGTTATATTAAAGGCCGTCGACTCTGAAACGGAACCGGAGGCTCTTCTCAAAATGCTTCAAGAGCTGATGAATGAAGATCTCGCGTTTACGGTAAAACCGTTCACCACAACCAAGGCAAGAACAGAAAACAGCAAACAACCCTCCATTTTGGCCCAATTATCACCGAGCAGCAGAATTTGGAGTCTAAGAAAAATTACAGTCCTAGATCATCAAATCATCATGGGATAAATTAAAAAAAGGCAGAGACATTCTGCAATGTGTCCGCTGTCAGAGGTTTGGTCACCCAGTGGCGAACTGTGAAATGCAGCATCGTTGCGTAAAATGCGGACAGTCTCAATTAGCGTCCGATGTTTGAGGACGCCGATAAATCAATTAAAATAATTAAAAAGAAATTTAAATAAAGTGTTTGAAATAAAGATCCAGTCTGATTTTAGTCATGGGCGCCTGTAAGGACGCAGTCGGTTTTTAATTGAACCATCCTTCTACTTGGGCCGACTTGCCTGGCCCCTTCTACTCAACAATCGGTCGCCACTCTTCCCTCAGGTCTGAGGAAGCATGGTGGCGACGGCCATGGGTCCCCTCAAGAGCTGTCTATAAAGATGCCTCATCCTTCTCATGACAAAGAGACACGCTACCTGGAAGCGAGGCTAACTGTACTAGGTACAACAAAAAATGGTCATTGTCGACGTGATTATAGCGTTTGCGATGATAGTGAAGAACATGTGATTCGAACTGACGCTACGACAGTTAGTATCACTGAAAATTGACTGAATGCTTAACATATCAGGCTACAGGCCGCGCGTACGAATTCGATTTCCAAACTCAAGTACACTCAACTTATGTGGAATGGTGATGTTATCGCTTTGGTGTACGGCTCCGATGATTTTTGCTTATTCAAATTTCCTTTCGGTGTTCTTCACTAATTGCTTGCATAGTGTGTGTGTATCTGTTAGAAACGCCACACTACTCACTCTTCAGTAACTTTGTTACGATCAACTTCGTGAGCGAACGACGGAGCGAAGAGCGAGCGAGCGAGAGAACGTCGGAGCAGGCGAGTGTGCCGGTGCTCTATGCGGAAGTCCTGATCGTGTCGTGAAGATCTGTTTACTATGGAAAAGTGTGTGCTGTGTGTACAAATCACGTTCGGAGTTGTTGCGTTAAGCAAGGATAGTGAAGAAGGTGAATTGAAAACACGACGAAACGGTTGAGAAGCGAAGCAATGAAGCAGCAGGCTACTGGCCGCTTGTACGAATTCGATTTCTAAACTCAAGTACACTCAACTGATGTATGATGAAACGAATGATTATTCAAGCCCATATTGTACCGATCCCATAACCTTTAGCAAGTATTCATGATTTCTATAGCAAGTTGGGATATCATTACTCATTTTTTGTGAATTTCATACGTATTGAGGGCCAATTATTCTTATCATAGTTTCCATATTGGACAAAGAATGTATCGTTTCCGCTCCCCACAGGCTAATGTTGATTTCTATATATAGGCGTACATCTTCAGTGGGTTGGGGATTTGTACTTATTATCAATATTTTTTCAATTTGGGGTGTGTGATGCATAGTTGTTTTGGCTTGTTGGGTATTTGTTATGAGGTGTATACATCTTCAGTGGGTTGTGCGATTAGCGTTCAAGGTTAATTGTGTGACATGAGCAGATGGTATTTTTGAATTGGGTGTGTGAATAGGTGATAGGTGATTCATGATTGTTTGGCAGTGAATATATTATTATTTAGTCATTGAGTTTGAGTAATATATATGAGAATTTTTTTGGGTGATTCTATGTTGAAATGGATGTATGTTTTAGTTGTTTCTTAATATATAGAAATTTTTTGTGATTCTATCTGCTTTTGGCTTTTGTTTCGGTTGTCGAGGGCTTTTTCAGTAAATCTAAGCTGATTCTTAATATATGAGAATTTTTGATGATTCTATATGCTTTTTGGGCTTTTTGCTCTATACTGAAATGCTACTACTTGATAGTAAATCTATGTTGAAATGGACTTTTTTGCTATATTGAATATGTGCTTTTTTTGGGGATTGTCTGGGGTGCTAAAGGCTTTTTTATGAATATATTCACTTGGCAGTAAATCTATGCTGAAATATATATAGAAATACAGGCTTTAAATTTGAAAAAAAGAAGAAAAAATCGTCATCAAATCCAATATTCGACGTGGGATTAGCTAGGAAATAAAAAAAACAACATCATCAACTGGTGAGTTACCTTATTTATATATTAATTGTTATTCCTTTTTTGACGCGGTGCTAGTATTTATTTTTGTGTATTGTATCGTGAGTCTAGCAATAATAATAATAATAATCCCGATGTTTTTGCTATTGCTGAATAATGTATGGAAATGATTCATCATCATCGTCGTCGTTATCAGTTGTGTATATGAATAGGTGACAGGTGATTCATGGTCGTTTGACTTGTTGTGCTGTTATCATTTGTAGTAAAATAGAGGCGTGTTATCAGTAGTTGTTCGTGGATTTTGTATGGAAGTCATTCATAGTCGTTTGACATCGTGGTTTTGGGATTCTTTCTTATCTCAATATGTGAATTAATTCTTAGGTTTGGATGACCAGCGTTATTTCTAAGATGCAATTATTGGTATATTGCTCGAATGTTTTTTTATTTTATATGTTGTTATATTAGATTATTGTTTTATTGGTCAAAGTTTTTTTGAGATCTTTTGAAAGTTCATTGTTTGCTTATAAGGTTTGATTGACCAGCGTTCAAGGTTCAGCAATTGCTGTGAACATTTACTTATCAGTATACAAGGCGGTAGTGTTTTTTTTAGAGAGTCTATCAATAATAATAATATTGAGTTTAAATAATCCCGATGTTTTTGCGATTGCTGCATAATGTATGGAAATGACTCATCATCGTAATCGTTTGGGTTGTTGTTGTTGTTCTGTTACTAGTTGCGATCTTCTTCAGGTGTGTGTGAATAGGTGATAGGTGATTCATGATCGTTTGGCTTGTTGTACTGTTTTCATTTGTAGTAAAAAATAGAGGCGTTGTTGTTATCAGTAGTTGTTCGTGGATTTATATGGAAGTGATTCATTGTCGTTTGGGATTCTTTCTTATCTCAGTATGTGAATTAAGTCTTAGGTTTGGATGATCAGCGTACAAGGTTAAAGTTTGGAGTAGGTTAATTGTATGACATAGTTGGTCGTCGTTTTGTCTGGAAGTTGAGGTCTTTTTTATATATTATTATTAGTCATTGAGCTGAGTAATATATATAGGAATTTTTGTTGTTCGAGGTTTATGGTATGGAAGTGATGATATAAGACATAGATTTGGATGATCACAGCGTTCAAGGTTAAAGTTTGGGGATAGGTTAATTGTATGGAAGTCATTCGTAGTCGTTTGACGTCGTGGTTTTTGGGATTCTTTCTTATCTCAGCATGTGAATTAAGTCTTAGGGTTGGATGATCAGCGTTATTTTCTAATCTGTATTTATTGGTATATTGTTCAAATGTTTTTATTATTACCTAGTGTGGTTATATTAGGCTGTTGTTGTTGCTGTATTTAGAATATTGTTATAATGATGTTATGTTTTATTGTTCAAAGTTTTGAGATCTTTTGAAAGTTCTTTGTTTGCTTATAATCATATGGGGTATTTTTGAAAAGCACAGGCAGTTTTTATATGGATATATTAGTACGTGAATTTTTTTTTTTTTTTTTTTTTTTTTTTTTTTTATTAGACTTCTCTCGGGAAAGGCGAACCTATAGCGTCGAGTGGGCGCCCCGAGATGCCATCAAATAACTGTTGCAGTTCTTTTTGAACAGTTGCAGGTTGTAACGCTCCGGGAACACTCGCGTGGGAAGGGAGTTCCACAGCTTCCCCGCTCTGTAACGGAACGAGTTCTGATACAGGGATGTTCGCGCCGTCGGGAGATGAACCACAAACGGGTGCGATCCGTCACTTACGCTTAGCGCTACAATGTTGTTAATAGCGAATATATTATTATTAGTCATTGAGCTGAGTATTATATGGGAATTTTTTTGTAGCTTGTTGTTATATTAATTATGTGTGTATGTATGTGTGTGTGTGTGTGTGGGCAAATATCTGAATTTCACCTGTTGAGCTGTTGTCAGTTGTACACATCTTCGGTTGTAGTGGCGGTGTTGTTATCAGTAGTTGTTCGCGGGTTTGTATGGAAGTGATGAATTAAGTCTTAGGTTTGGGTGATCAGCATTCAAGGTTAAAGTTTGGGGTAGGTTAATTGTGTGACATAGTTGTTCGTGGATTTGTCTGGAAGTGATTCATCGTCGTTTGGCGTAGTGGTTTGGAATTCTTTCTTATCTCAGTATGTGAATTAAGTCTTAGGTTTCGATGATCAGCGTTCAAGGTTATAGTTTATAATTATGTGTATGTATCGGCGTCAAGAGAGAAAGAGAGAAAGAGAAAAAGAGAGAAAGAGAGAGCAAGAGAGAGAAAGAGAGTCTACTTGTGGACGAATGAGATGTGTGTATGCGTAATAATGAATGAATTTCGGTATAGATAAGACCATCTTGACTAGCTAGAAATCATTGCGTCACTAAACCATTAAAGAAAAACACAAAAAGGTTCCATTGTGGTATATATTTGGCTGAGCAGGAAAATTGTTGCGAGAGGATTAAAACAAAAAAAAAAAAACAACAACAAAAAACGGTAAGTTATCTTATATTATTAATCATTTTTAGGATGTTTAATTTATTTCTTCAAATGTTATGTGTTATATTCGGGGGATTTTTATCATCGAGACAGCTGTTTTTTTTTCTGAAAGCGTAACAAAGCAAGAGAATTAACAGTAAATTTTTCATTACTTTTTTAGAGAAAATATGTCTGCTAACGAGAGACTATGGTAAATGTGAATACGTTATTTGAAAAAAATATTCCATTGATTAACGAGTTACTACAAGATGAATTGAAAGTTTTGAAAGCTTTTAAATTTAGTGTGGAGCTTTTTGCTAACTTTGCGAAACTATCCAAAGAATGTGAAGAGATAATGCAAATAGATATAAAAAGCATGCAAACTAAAATGTACACGATTGAGAAAGAGGAAGACATAAGAGAAAATTTGAGCACGGCAATTGAAAATATCAAGGCAAAATTGGAGGAGTTTCAAGAAAAAGATAGCGGATGGGCGTTGTTAACATTTCAGAGGATCGAAATTAACATCAACAAATACGAGCCATTTCAGCTTAATAGATAAGGGCCGATATAATAAATCTTTTAAAGAACTTGTAGCTGCATCAAACAAGAATAAATAAAATATAATTAAATTAAAATTAATTGATGTTTTTTTTTCCTTTGGCTAATTTTGTGAGAAAATTATTCGAATATTGGTCATTCATTTTTCCCCCATGAGTCTTAGAGTATCAAATATGGCCCCACCAATATATGTGAATTTTCGGCTGTAAGTTGGTTCTTAATATATGGGAAATTTTTGTTGATTCTATCTGCTTTTTCCTTTTGTCTCAATACTTGAAATGGTTTGTGCTTTTGCTACTGGCTTGTGTCTTTGATATCTAAACTTTCAGGGCTTTCTGCTAATGGTTTGTGTTTTTGATCCCTAATGGTTCTGTTTTGACTTCTATAGAACAATTTTCTAAGTACAAATGATTATTCAAGTCCATATTGAGCATAAAAAATGTTCTGTTATCAAAAAACATATGGCTGCTTATCAAATCCAATGACCTTAAGACCTAGACCTGGCGGGACTCATAGAACGACCTTTGTTAAAATTATCCAGATAGCCGAATAACTAAGTAGAATTCTTGAGATCTCCTTGCCAAAAATCGATTTCGCATAAGACCCAGACCTGGTGGAACTCATAGAACGACCTTTGCTAAAATTATCTAGATAGTCGAATAACTAAATTTCCTCTGTAATATCAAAATGAATCCCGAACTTGTTTGAGCCGGCGAACGATTAGTAACACATAAAGTTCTATCACACCAAATCCAAGGAAATATGCGTCATCGTACCCATTAGATGGTTTGCATTCAAAGACATACTGACTGTATTATAACCTCCCCTCTCTGATGCCGCATCGAATCAAAACAGTAAACAGATCTCTAGGTACTGGCTGTATTGTAAACAGGGCGGGTCCAAACAGGGCGGTTTCTTTAAACAGGGCGATTCCAAACAGGGCGGTTTATTCAAACAGGGCGGTTCCAAACAGGGCGGTTTCTTCAAACAGGGCGGTTCCAAACAGGGCGGTTCCAAACAAGGCGGTTTCTTCAAACAGGTTGTATTATGTATCACCCCTCTCTGGTACCGCGACAACTCAAAACAGTAAGCAGGTCTTATCATATGATGTTATGGTGGGACTATATTTGCAAACCATTTCAAGTATTGAGACAAAAGGCAAAAGCAGATAGAATCAACAAAAATTTCCCATATATTAAGAACCAACTTACAGCCGAAAATTCACATATATTGGTGGGGCCATATTTGATACTCTAAGACTCATGGGGGAAAAATGAATGACCAATATTCGAATAATTTTCTCACAAAATTAGCCAAAGGAAAAAAAAACATCAATTAATTTTAATTTAATTATATTTTATTTATTCTTGTTTGATGCAGCTACAAGTTCTTTAAAAGATTTATTATATCGGCCCTTATCTATTAAGCTGAAATGGCTCGTATTTGTTGATGTTAATTTCGATCCTCTGAAATGTTAACAACGCCCATCCGCTATCTTTTTCTTGAAACTCCTCCAATTTTGCCTTGATATTTTCAATTGCCGTGCTCAAATTTTCTCTTATGTCTTCCTCTTTCTCAATCGTGTACATTTTAGTTTGCATGCTTTTTATATCTATTTGCATTATCTCTTCACATTCTTTGGATAGTTTCGCAAAGTTAGCAAAAAGCTCCACACTAAATTTAAAAGCTTTCAAAACTTTCAATTCATCTTGTAGTAACTCGTTAATCAATGGAATATTTTTTTCAAATAACGTATTCACATTTACCATAGTCTCTCGTTAGCAGACATATTTTCTCTAAAAAAGTAATGAAAAATTTACTGTTAATTCTCTTGCTTTGTTACGCTTTCAGAAAAAAAAAAACAGCTGTCTCGATGATAAAAATCCCCCGAATATAACACATAACATTTGAAGAAATAAATTAAACATCCTAAAAATGATTAATAATATAAGATAACTTACCGTTTTTTGTTGTTGTTTTTTTTTTTGTTTTAATCCTCTCGCAACAATTTTCCTGCTCAGCCAAATATATACCACAATGGAACCTTTTTGTGTTTTTCTTTAATGGTTTAGTGACGCAATGATTTCTAGCTAGTCAAGATGGTCTTATCTATACCGAAATTCATTCATTATTACGCATACACACATCTCATTCGTCCACAAATAGACTCTCTTTCTCTCTCTTGCTCTCTCTTTCTCTCTTTTTCTCTTTCTCTCTTTCTCTCTTGACGCCGATACATACACATAATTATAAACTATAACCTTGAACGCTGATCATCGAAACCTAAGACTTAATTCACATACTGAGATAAGAAAGAATTCCAAACCACTACGCCAAACGACGATGAATCACTTCCATACAAATCCACGAACAACTATGTCACACAATTAACCTACCCCAAACTTTAACCTTGAATGCTGATCACCCAAACCTAAGACTTAATTCATCACTTCCATACAAACCCGCGAACAACTACTGATAACAACACCGCCACTACAACCGAAGATGTGTACAACTGACAACAGCTCAACAGGTGAAATTCAGATATTTGCCCACACACACACACACACATACATACACACATAATTAATATAACAACAAGCTACAAAAAAATTCCCATATAATACTCAGCTCAATGACTAATAATAATATATTCGCTATTAACAACATTGTAGCGCTAAGCGTAAGTGACGGATCGCACCCGTTTGTGGTTCATCTCCCGACGGCGCGAACATCCCTGTATCAGAACTCGTTCCGTTACAGAGCGGGGAAGCTGTGGAACTCCCTTCCCACGCGAGTGTTCCCGGAGCGTTACAACCTGCAACTGTTCAAAAAGAACTGCAACAGTTATTTGATGGCATCTCGGGGCGCCCACTCGACGCTATAGGTTCGCCTTTCCCGAGAGAAGTCTAATAAAAAAAAAAAAAAAAAAAAAAAAAAAAAAAAATTTCACGTACTAATATATCCATATAAAAACTGCCTGTGCTTTTCAAAAATACCCCATATGATTATAAGCAAACAAAGAACTTTCAAAAGATCTCAAAACTTTGAACAATAAAACATAACATCATTATAACAATATTCTAAATACAGCAACAACAACAGCCTAATATAACCACACTAGGTAATAATAAAAACATTTGAACAATATACCAATAAATACAGATTAGAAAATAACGCTGATCATCCAACCCTAAGACTTAATTCACATGCTGAGATAAGAAAGAATCCCAAAAACCACGACGTCAAACGACTACGAATGACTTCCATACAATTAACCTATCCCCAAACTTTAACCTTGAACGCTGTGATCATCCAAATCTAAGTCTTATATCATCACTTCCATACCATAAACCTCGAACAACAAAAATTCCTATATATATTACTCAGCTCAATGACTAATAATAATATATAAAAAAGACCTCAACTTCCAGACAAAACGACGACCAACTATGTCATACAATTAACCTACTCCAAACTTTAACCTTGTACGCTGATCATCCAAACCTAAGACTTAATTCACATACTGAGATAAGAAAGAATCCCAAACGACAATGAATCACTTCCATATAAATCCACGAACAACTACTGATAACAACAACGCCTCTATTTTTTACTACAAATGAAAACAGTACAACAAGCCAAACGATCATGAATCACCTATCACCTATTCACACACACCTGAAGAAGATCGCAACTAGTAACAGAACAACAACAACAACCCAAACGATTACGATGATGAGTCATTTCCATACATTATGCAGCAATCGCAAAAACATCGGGATTATTTAAACTCAATATTATTATTATTGATAGACTCTCTAAAAAAAACACTACCGCCTTGTATACTGATAAGTAAATGTTCACAGCAATTGCTGAACCTTGAACGCTGGTCAATCAAACCTTATAAGCAAACAATGAACTTTCAAAAGATCTCAAAAAAACTTTGACCAATAAAACAATAATCTAATATAACAACATATAAAATAAAAAAACATTCGAGCAATATACCAATAATTGCATCTTAGAAATAACGCTGGTCATCCAAACCTAAGAATTAATTCACATATTGAGATAAGAAAGAATCCCAAAACCACGATGTCAAACGACTATGAATGACTTCCATACAAAATCCACGAACAACTACTGATAACACGCCTCTATTTTACTACAAATGATAACAGCACAACAAGTCAAACGACCATGAATCACCTGTCACCTATTCATATACACAACTGATAACGACGACGATGATGATGAATCATTTCCATACATTATTCAGCAATAGCAAAAACATCGGTATTATTATTATTATTATTGCTAGACTCACGATACAATACACAAAAATAAATACTAGCATCGCGTCAAAAAAGGAATAACAATTAATATATAAATAAGGTAACTCACCAGTTGATGATGTTGTTTTTTTTATTTCCTAGCTAATCCCACGTCGAATATTGGATTTGATGACGATTTTTTCTTCTTTTTTTCAAATTTAAAGCCTGTATTTCTATATATATTTCAGCATAGATTTACTGCCAAGTGAATATATTCATAAAAAAGCCTTTAGCACCCCAGACAATCCCCAAAAAAAGCACATATTCAATATAGCAAAAAAGTCCATTTCAACATAGATTTACTATCAAGTAGTAGCATTTCAGTATAGAGCAAAAAGCCCAAAAAGCATATAGAATCATCAAAAATTCTCATATATTAAGAATCAGCTTAGATTTACTGAAAAAGCCCTCGACAACCGAAACAAAAGCCAAAAGCAGATAGAATCACAAAAAATTTCTATATATTAAGAAACAACTAAAACATACATCCATTTCAACATAGAATCACCCAAAAAAATTCTCATATATATTACTCAAACTCAATGACTAAATAATAATATATTCACTGCCAAACAATCATGAATCACCTATCACCTATTCACACACCCAATTCAAAAATACCATCTGCTCATGTCACACAATTAACCTTGAACGCTAATCGCACAACCCACTGAAGATGTATACACCTCATAACAAATACCCAACAAGCCAAAACAACTATGCATCACACACCCCAAATTGAAAAAATATTGATAATAAGTACAAATCCCCAACCCACTGAAGATGTACGCCTATATATAGAAATCAACATTAGCCTGTGGGGAGCGGAAACGATACATTCTTTGTCCAATATGGAAACTATGATAAGAATAATTGGCCCTCAATACGTATGAAATTCACAAAAAATGAGTAATGATATCCCAACTTGCTATAGAAATCATGAATACTTGCTAAAGGTTATGGGATCGGTACAATATGGACTTGAATAATCATTCGGTGACTCATAAAAACCAATGACTTAGGTCTGCGTCTTAGGTGAAGTCAACTAGCTTAGCTCTGCGTCTTAGGTGAAGTCAGTTTTAAGTTCCATCAAAAAACAACCCATTTCCCATACAAATCCACAAACAACAAAATTCCCGTATATATTACTCAGCTTAATGACAATAAGATTAAAAAGCACAACAAAGACAACGTTTTTTTATTTCCGCCACAGTTAACAGCTTACAACCGAGACAAAAGCCAAAAGCACAACCCATTCATCAACATCATAGAGCAAAAAGCCCGGGACCCCCGCCAGATCTGAGCCTTGAGCCCCCCGCTCCAATACTCTACAAAAACCCCATAACAAAAAGCCCAATAGCCAGCAAAAACATCCACCACCTAAACACAAATCCATTAGCAAAAAGCCCCGATACTCACCAAAAACATCCACAACCACCTACAAAAACCATATAACAAAAAGCCCAATAGCCAGCAAAAACATCCACCACCTAAGCATAAATCCATTAGCAAAAAGCCCCGATACCATCACCTAAGCACAAAATCCAACAACTACATACCCATTCGATTACGACATCAACCAACAACCACGCTGATAACGATTAATCACTACCCAAACAAACAACTACTGCGATAAGAATACTACAAACTATACCCAATTACTACTACTACTGATTAGAACAACACAAGATAAGAACCCCACAACACCCCGCCAACCATTATCCATACACACAAAATATCACAATTAATACCACTACTGATAAGAAATACACTAAATACTACTATTACCACCTCAGATAAGAACCCACAACCCCCCAGACCATCCATCAATCACACACACCAACACCACTCACCACCCACCAAACATATCTCAACCTTGACGTAGAGCTTTGAGCCAGAAAAGAGCTTTGAGCAAGAAACCTGGGGCAGAACGCACATAAACAAGTCAAATAAACGAGATCTACTCGCACTTGCCCAGTCTAAATAAAAAGGCAATATAAGCCCTCTAACCAAAACATCAATCCAGGCTCCTGTCCTGAATGTAAATTCACTAATAAGAGCCACGCTTTTCAACCTGTTGCAAGAGGAAATAAAGTGAAACCAGAAGCGGTTGATCGGTGCACTCTTTGCACTGGTCGCCATCGTCGTTGCTGATTTCCCCACAATGAAAAAACATTAATTAATTAACCAACCATCGAGTGTTTTATTTTTACTTGTGTGATCGTGTTTTTCCTTACTCCCGGTTGTGGACAAACGTGGCGTCGTTTCGTTCCTTTGCTCGGCGGAACTTTTAGTGACAGACGGGTGGGGATAGGAGTGAACCGGGTATCTGTGTTTGGGACAAACCTCCTACTCCCCACAGAAGTGCACAGCTTCCGTATCAACATAACCTCGTTATAGCAAAGCTCGAGACACTCTTCTTCGATGCTGACAATTGCACCTGGAAAAAAACGATTGTATCCTAGGTGGAGATATGAACACCAAGCATTTAAATTGGGGAAATTATATATCGAATGCCAGAGGAAATCAGCTGGCTGGTTGGTTAGATCAGTATCATATTGAATATAAAACTGACCTGCTAGCTACGGAATATCGAGCGTTCCCTAGAGGTAGATCGTTCTTAGATATCTTGCTTATTGACTCACGATTAAGACTACTTAACACCAACACACGAAACAGAAATTGCATTAATGGCAGTAATAAAGCTTCCGAACGATCTCGCAGATCTGGAGTAATTCGTGTTCCCGCAACCCTACAACTACGGGGCAATGCGATGGCCGCGGTTCACCAGATCATTAACAAGAGAACTCCGTTCAAAGGACTTTATTCTGCCAGTAAACAGAAACCTGACAAATGACGAAATCGACAAATACATCCAACAAATGAACGAAACCGTAAAACGAACAATGGACAAAACAATTCCCAAAACAACAGTTACAGATCACGTAGACATGTACAGAAACACAACAATAAACGCACTCCACAAGACAAGGAGCAGACTGCTATCGTTCCCACAAATAAATAAAATATTCAGGAGAAATAATCAAAACGAGATTCAGTGTCTCCAAGTTCCACGTACCGACGTAAACAAGCAGCTGCTAACCAACATTGGCATAGATACAGAGAACGCGATCCTCAATAGTGATCTCTTTGTGATCGAAGATCCTTTGGAAAATGTGAACGCTATGGGAGCTGTCTTTCAGGAAATGTACAATGTGAATGAAAGCATTCACCGAAATCACGACGTGGAGGACAGAGCTCTAAGTTATCACCTGCACCTTCGAAATGAAATTCCACTTTGGCAATCGAAGAATCCCGGTTTTATCGAATTCAGTGACGATAATTTGTCAATTGATATTAATGCCGATGGTAAGCCGGTTAGCCTTTTAATTACGAGGGAAGGAGTCCAGGGTATCTTCGACTTATTGAGAAAAAAAAAGTCAATATGATTAGATGGAGACCTAACACCGTATTCAAGAACCTGCCCCCAATGCCAATAGATATTTACAAGGTCCTGCTTAAGAACGCGTTGAATAATGCATATTCTCCTGTACAAACCCAATGAACATGCGTTCGATAAGGTTACTCCCTACCATCAGTAAAGCGTTCGAAAAGACTATTAACAAAGCTCTGCTAAAATGGGTAGACGACAACAACATTATTCCGAATAACCAGTTTGGGTTTAAGACAGGCCATGAAACCACACATGCCGCAGCTAAACTGGTCTCCGACATACAGTGGAATAAATGTACGAACCAAAGCACGGGTGCCGACCTGGAAAGAGCCTCTGATGCTGCCTGGATCGAAGGATTATATTACAAACTGGTGTCAGACAAGGCATATATAACTCTTTACTATATGTACTTTACGATATGTTAAAGGACAGGAGGTTCGTGGTCAAAAGTGGTAATGTGACCTCTAATAAAACGTATAATATTCAGAATGGCTTGCAACAGGGAGTGGTACTTTCTCCGATTCTTTTTAAGATTTACATTAGCGACTTATTAGGTGCACTGTCGCATGCTATTGCGTACGCAGACGATCCCATAATTTACAGAACAGCTCTGAAAGTTGAGATCATAAATAGTTTAATACAGCGAGACTTCAACAACGTGCAGCGCTATTGCGATGACTGGAACCTTCAGCTCAACTTCCAGAAATGTGAAGCCATCCTATTTAGAACCCCATTATATAAAGCCACGAACGACACAAGAAAAAACTGGCGAAAGCTAGTTATCGTGGGACCGCATGGAGAGAAACTGAAAACCAAGAGTTTAGTTAAATACCTGGGCATTTGGCTAGATCGTGGCGGTTCCGCCAAATCCCACGGTATACCTTCCTAAAAAACCCCCATAATCATCACCCAAGACGCTCAAGTCCTCGCCAATGCATTCGCATTGGGCACCTAAAAATGCTGCACTCATGTAAGAGATCAAATATATGATCTTTAAGTTCCTGTAAAGAAAACTTACCTTCATGCATTCTCTTCGCATACCATTGCTCCTTAAGATTTCTTTATTAACTTACCAGGAAGTTCCAATCAATTTCGGCATCTATGTCGCCAGTCAAATTCCCTTAGATGAATTCCTGTAAACAAAATAATTCGGATTGCATTCAATGTAACCGTCATGGCAGGGACCATAAATATCGCGCCGTCTATTTTCTCAACCGCGTCATATACCTTTTCATACACATTGCCTGGCAACCTTTTTGGTTTGTTTTATCAATAAACAACCCAAGCAGCTGCATATAATTAGCGCAATAGACGCCGAAAGCAAATTCTCCAGCGTTTCCTAATGCAAATATGAACCCGGTTTCTACTGCAGCCAGAGATGCCATAAAAATCCAATTTGCTTTAGCACCTTTTTCTCCTAACGTCGAAAATGGCGACGAGGCATCGTGTAAACAATGACCCGCATTACCAACGGCGCATTTGGTCATTTTTCCCTATTGTCTTTGCCGCATGCCTGTTTCGTCGTTCCTCTGCACGTGTGAATCGCATCTATCCGAACGATCCCACACATACCACCATGGCCTTTATTACGAGATCTGGTTTTCTTGTTCCCACAAGAGAGACTCTACGTTACACTTGTGGGAGATAAAACATATCCTTGGCAAGGATATATTCACACCCTTAAGAGAAGAGTTTTTCTCTCTCTTCCTTTTTTCTTAGCGAAATTATCTCTGCATGAGATTATACCGTTTTGAAATAATAGTGAAGAAGATCGTGTGATTCGAACTGACGCTATGACAGCTCGAATCACGAAAAAATTTTTACCTAAGCGTTACACACCAGGCTACTGACCGTGTTTGGAATTTGATTTCCAAACTCGACTATATTCCACTGGTGTGAATTATTTTTATTTATCGCTTGGTATACGGTTCTGATGTATTTTTCTTATTCGATTTTTCGTTCGCTGTTCTTCACTATTTTTGCTTGTGAATTGTGTGTGTGTCTGTTAGAATCGCTACAAGATGACGATCGTTGAGTCGAATTTCATCCAGCGATCGAGACGGTCGTTCCGCCATCCACCGTGTCGGCGCCGGTGCGGTGTGAAACAAAAGTCGAGTGTGAGTCGAACGCGTATCAAGTCGTATCGGTTAATATAACTATTTCAACGGTCCTCCTGATATATATTAAGAATTGTAAACGTGACATGTCGCCACTGCTTTGCCAAATAGTTTATGCGTCTAATTCAAATTAAAGGAATGAGCTGGTTGTTTTTGTTAGTGCCCCTTTACAGCTTAACGTGATCTTTTATTGCACAACTCCTGATTACTAGTGTCATTGGAATAAAAGAGGATCCCATATGACGTTTCACAACACAAAGAGTCATTCAAGTGTTAACCTTGTATCAAAGTAGAGCATTATATTCAAAAACATGTCATTACATCGAAAATTCCGTTTCATATCAAACGGCTTACAGATGAATAAGAAACTCTTGGAAGGGAAAACTTCTAAGAATAATCGCCATGTGTTTTCCAAGTGGAAAACTATTTAATAATTAACATTGAAATTCCGTGACCATTGTCTTGTGTTAATGTGCGTACAACTTTTCAACAACAGTTGAATTTGAAATGATTTTTCAGTGTGAGCCTTCATAACCGTTGAATGGAATCTACTTACAATTCGCTAGACTACATCTGCCTATTCAAATGCAGCAACCCGCTCCAGTTATTTGTAATTTAATTTCTGTTAACTGACAAAGAGCCCTCTGATGTAACCCAGTCTTCAGTTGTTGGAGCCTTCTTATATGGTGATAACGTAAAACTTTGTCACCATCTAACATACGTTCACTTAACATTTACCATCATCACAAAATCTCACCACCCACAAATGAAATCTTCACGAGCTTCTATATCCTAGATCCAAGCCAAAACGAACCGTTAAAGGCGCAAGAACAAAAGTAAAACTCATTTGTTATGTCCTTCGACAATTAGAGTTGTTAAAAAGTTGAACACCCACACATGATATTCCTATCAACCGAAGAATAACACGGCACCGTATCTCGGCTGCAGGATGAACACAAATAGTGGGAAAGCAGTAAAAGGAGAACAAAACTATTTTCCATTTGGAACTGCTGCCATTTACAGAGTCGTTTAGTGTTCACAAATGAAAATATCCCTCTGAAGAAAGTTGGTCCTCTAACGACTAGTCTCGCATGACTTTTCGGTTGTACTCTGTACATGGCTGACTGTCTGTAAGTGATTTGATTGTGTGTGCTTAATTGTATTTTTGTGTAGGTGTGCGTGTTCACTTTCATCCTGAGAAGGCAAATGTCTTCTAATAAAAGAGCGCATTACAGCAACCTAGTCTTGATTACTTTCATTACAACCAAATACATTTGCTTAAGGACGAGATACAGGACTTTGAGAGCACGCCTTCATATTATTGTACAAGTATTGTGAAGCTTGCCTCCTTGTTTGTGTCCCTTTTGTGCCCCTTGTTCTTGATTATCTTATTTCTTGAATCAGGTGGTTTCTCCACTTGTTTGCTCGAGTACGCCGCACTTACTTTTTGTATTTAACAATGGAGATTCTTGGTAAAGTATTTTTGGGTTGATTGAAAACGTAAAAATCACTGACGAGGACTGCTAATGAAAATGTCCTACCATTTAGTCAAAAGAACGGTCTTTTTTCTTAATTTCATAATGGGCGCGCATAAAATGGATTTTTTGTCACGTGCCAAATGCCAATGGATAGTGTACATGGAAGAAGAGGAAGAGAGCTGGGAGCGAAGATACCGATGCACTTTGGTTTCCAATGCGGGGAGCAGATCACCGTTAACAGTTAACCGTTCCGAACCATTTTGTGTAGTTCGTCAGAAGAAGTATTCCCTGTGTTATTTTCTATAAGCTGGTGTGCCCTATCTGATCGATAGATTTCACGAGAAAATAGGGAGGAGGAACATACTTGGCATCGCTTATACGAGGGTTGCCTTTTATATTTCGGGATTAGAGAACAAAAACAAATATTGATCATCGAAAATCACTTTATTGTTTTTCAAAATATTCCCCATGAAGATCTATACACTTTTGCATGCGTTTGAACCAATTGTCGAAGCACTTTTGCCACTCTGATTGAGGTATCTCCAACACATGCATGGCTGAGTGGCAATTAAAAACCTGTTTCCTTATAAAACTAAAGCAATAATAATAACAATAATTAAAAAAAAAAAACCCGACAAACAACGGAAAGCTTACATAGATTTAGCATTTCGAAAACTTAGTTTTGATGTTAGGTTTAGAATAGAGTAAAGTTAAAAAAAAAAAAAAAAAAAAAACGATTGATAGTTTAGTATTTAAGTTAAGGTAAAAACAATAACAAAAACAAAGTTTTTCCTTTTCTTCATTTTCTTTGTATCCAATTAAGTTCCCTAAAAATGCATGTAAACAAAATAACCATAATGTCGAAAGACAAATGTTCATGCTATAAGCGTATGCATGTAACTTAGAGAGTCCGCAAGGGACCAGTAAGTTAAGAAATAAGATAACATAAGCTAGAGTTTAATCATTTTTGTCTAGCAAGTAAGTAAATTATAATAATAGGAAAAAAAAAAATGATATATTAAAAAAAAAAAAGTGTCGAAATTAGTCATGTTGCATTTGTGTTTGTTTGTGTTGTGAATTTTATCTATGCCTTTTCTGTTTTCTTATCTGCAGATAAATCTACAAATTTAATCATTCTGAATGATTTCAAGATCAACATCTTGGATGTCTATAAATCTGGTTGTCATCCCCTGACGTTACTTGTTTTGCACGATATTGTGTGCTTTTTTAATGAACTAGGTCTGTGGCGGTTCCGCCAAACCCCACGGCCCACTTACCTGAAAAACCGCCATAACTGCTACTCAACTTGCTTAAGTTCGCTAATGCAATCACATTAGCACCTGAAATGCTTCACGCATCAAATAGATCAGATTTATTGATCAAAAAGTACCTGTAAAAGAATTCTCACCTTTCATGCATTTCTTCGCATACAATTCCCCGTAAGACTTCTTGCTTAACTTATCAGGAATTCCAAACCAATTTGGCACCTTCCGTGCAAGACAAATTCCCCTAGACGAATTCCTAATAACAAAGGATACCGTCACCAGGGACCATAAACATTGCGCTGTCTATTCTTCAGCTTCGCCATGGGTATGATAAATCTCTTAACGTACATATTGGCTGGCGACCTTTTTCTCCCAGCAGTAAAATACTAAGCAACTGCATTCAATTAGCGCAATCGACGCTGAAGCCAATTTCCCTAACTCGCACCAAGCGCAAACAAACAACGCTGTTCCTCAATAGGCTTACTGGCGATACCATAAACAACCCATATCGTTGTGGTATCCTAAATGCATTTTTCATTTAATGAGTGGCTGTTATTTACCCACCTGGCCCTCATTACCAAACGATGCATTAGGTCGCTTCTTCCTTTGTCGTTGCCGTCTGCCTGCGTCGTTGTTCCATCGCCGTCGCGCATGTGTAAACAACACAGATCTGAACGATCACACACACACACACCACCATGACCTCCACTACGAGATCTGGTTTCTTTTTCCACCAAGAGAGACTTTACGTTTCTTTGGTGGTAAGTAAATACATATCCTGAGTGAAGAGGATATCTACCAACACACCACAAACTCACCCCAAACGAAGATTGTATCGCTGAGTCTAATTACACGCGGGTCGCGCGATCTCCCGCTCTCCGTCGCGCGGCGGAGGAGCGTAGATATACACAGTCGAGTCGCAAATAGTCTTGAGACTTTATTTTCAAAAGTCCTCATTCGTGTTAATTAAAATCGATTTGCGAAATTTCGCTTTGGAGATCAAACCAAAATTAAGTGCTCTTGGAAACGTAGTTTAAGTGAAGTATAAAAACACTAACATATGTAATAATGACTGAGAACAAAGTGATTTGCATTTAGAGAATAAAACGGAATAAACAAAATCAGTGTGTTCCCTTTTCCTGCCGTGTACATTTTATCCTGGGTGTGTTTGTTCTTTTCGTTGTGGACAATGCGCGGATGAACTTATAGTGACGTCGGTGGGGGCGAAGTAGAACCTGGTGCCCGTGTTTGGTACAATACTTCGCTCCCCACAGTGGTGACCCCGACGTGATTTGAACACACAACCGTCTGATAATTTCTCGTTTAAAAGCAATAAACAGTGACATTGGTGACCCGCGAGTTTTGAACAATCGCGCCTTCGAATTCATCCAGTGAGCAATTATGGCGGCAATTGCTCAAAGACAATACATAAACAGTTGGTGAAAGTGAAACCGTTCAAGTTTAAAAAAAAAAACCAAAAGAGAAGAAAACTATAAAGACCATCAAAGGCTGCAACAGCCCCAACGACGACATGCACCAGACACCATCACCGGACCGCAATCACCGGCACAAAAACAACAACATCACTAGGCATCACTGGACTAACGGCAGGTATTCTCCTTTTCTTTTATTTTTGCTCTTGTGCTGTTTTTGAAATGTTAACCCGCCAATGGTGACCTACTGGTCTGCGAGACCGGGGGTGCAAGAAAATGCGAATAACTTTATTCTCCGTTATTGTTTTTTGTTGCCGTTTCGAGTAGCTGCCGCATTGCACGTCCCCCACCATCAGTTGTCGACGAAACTTTGTAGTGAGCACACGTTGTGTATTTTATATGCTAGCCTGGTCCATGAGACCGTGCGTCACCGTTTATGCAAGTACAATAATCAAGTATTATTTTTTTATTAATCGCGGACTTTCGCTAGTTTATTATTTTATTAATTATTTTATTGTGTTTTAAGCATAATATATGTATATTTGTGCATTTCTGTGTGTATGTGAATGTGTTCTATATTGTTAAACTTGTTACAGCATGTCTTATGAAAGCAAACAGTGTACAATGTACAATGATGCTAAAGTCGATGACGACACTCAAAAGCCCGATATAATTTTGAGTTACAATGACACCAAGGGTGGCGTCGATGTCGTGGATCGCTTATGTGCAAATTATAATTGTGCTCGAGCAACAAGGCGCTGGCCTATGGTAGTATTTTATGCTATGCTAAATGTCAGTATCATAAACAGCCAAGTGATACACACAGCCAACAATCAAGCCACAAAATTGCTACGCCGAAACTAATTGAACCCCACATAAAAGATCGGCCAACGAATTTGAACTTGCCACGATCAATGAAACTTAGACTGTCGGAGATTTTACATGAAGATGGTGTACCTGGGACCTCGGCTCCTTCAAGAAAAGGCCGGTGCTATGAATGTGGATGGAAAAAAAAGGAAAACGAAGTACATTTGCCAAAAATGCCAACAATATTTGTGCCTTGAACACGTAGTGCCGTATTGCAGCAGCTGTTTGCCCACAGAATTTTAGTTTTTGTATATATGAATAGATGTATTTTTTTTTTTGTTTGGAAGGATGCCAATTTTTGTTTATTTTATTAAAGATCCTAGTGTCCAGAGACCAAAAAACTTAATTTTCATTTGAATATGTGATTTTTTTTATTTTTTACTTAATTTGAAAAAATGTATTTTAAAAAAAACTTGTTATTTTGAATGCTCACGAAAACAATTTTGTGAATTTTTATGTAGATTTAATATCTTTGTTTTGTTGTCAAGGAGTATATATTTAAAAAAAAAAAACTCAAACTATTAGTAAAACTTTTCAAAAAATCTTCATTTGAAAAACCCGGTCCGTGAGACCGGCGTCACCATTGATCAAAGTCAAATTTGCGTCACCAATGGCGGGTTAATAACTGGCCAAAGATTAAATATGACTTCATTTCGTCACCGGCACGTCAAAGAGAAAAGACGTATATCTGGCAACAGAAGAAAACAAAAGAAAAGAAAAAAACAATTCGTCGCGCGAGTGTTAGTGCGCAAGTGTGGATTACACAGTGTGGACGCCACTGAAAGCGGTTGTTTAAAAAAAAAATTGTGGAAACAAACAAAGTGCTAAAGAGCTCGTCAGCTTTCATGAAAAGGGGCCAGGCAGACCTGAAAACGATGACACGGAGCCCCGAAATCGGAGAAAATAATTTCCATGCTCCTAAAAGGAGTTGACCCATGTTTTTCCCTTGAGGAGGTATTCGAGGAATTAAAAAATGTCGAAACCGACAATTTAAAATTTACAGGTGTGAAACCCTTCTCTACCGCCAACTCCAGAAAACGCAATTGCAAATTGTCTTTCTTTATTGTGTCACTGCGTCCCAACAGTAAAGTTGATGCTCTCCGATACATCAAACACCTCAACCACCAAACAATAAGTTGGGAAAAAATAAGAAAAATCGATCGCGTATTGCAGTGCATGCGTTGTCAACGCTTCGGGCACGCGGCATCAAACTGCCACATGCAATTCAGGTGCGTAAAGTGCCTCTCCGTCCATATCATTGATGAATGCCCCTTGGGCAAGGAACAGCTTCCAGATAGGAAAACACTGTCCTGTGTCCTCTGTAAAAATACAGGTCACAAAATTAAAATTGGAATCCAAAAAAAAAACAAGTTGAAGAAGAGAAAAAAATGAAAACTCGTTCTTACAACAATTTCGTGGCTCCTTGTGTGTCATATGCGCAAATGGCCGGTGCTCCTCAGCAACCAGCATCCATGGAACATACATATAGTAATGGAAGAATGCCTGCGCCAGATCCACATTCAGAAGTAATAACAATGTTATTAACCATGCAAGGACTATTTGCCTAATTTCAAAAAACACTGCTGAACAAAGAGCACGAATAGATACTCTCTATTCAACCCTGTTCTCAAATAACACTCCACATCAAAATCTTCAACCTTCCGTCTGAACTAAACCTAAAAATTATAGCTGTGAATGTAAATTCACTAATCCACATCGAAAGAAGGGATAATTTAGGCAATCTGCTCCAAGCCGAATGCCCAGATGTGCTCTTGGCTAGTGAAACTAAGCTAAACCAAAGGCACAACATGGGCTACAAAAATTATAACATAATTAGACGAGATCGACCACACTCTAGTCGAAGGGGTGGGCTCACTATCTTAGTTAAGAAAGGTCTTCACCATAAGGTCGTTTACAGCACGGAAGTACACAAATTCTAGGTGCTAGAGGCATGCATTATAGATATTCCTCTAAAAAGTCAAAGGCATATATATATAGTCGCTGCTTACGCTCCTGAATACGTTCAGGGTACCCAATTTATCAGTGAAATCGATACGCTTTTCCGAAGTCTCAAGTTAGATTCGGAAAACAATTACTTTTTAATGGCAGGTGATTTTAACGCCAAGCACAGTGCCTGGGGCAGTCTGACCTCGAACACCAGAGGCAATGCCTTGTTTGATTGGTGGCAAACAAACGCGATCGAGCATAACCTAGAATTGTACGCTACAAGTACGCCGTCTTATCCAAGAGGTAACTCCTTCCTGGATTTACTTATGACAGATGATCGAATTCAGTTACCAGGTACCGAGGTAACTACTCGAAATTGTCTTCGCACAATTGAGTACGATAGCGATCATTACGGACTTGGAGCCGTAATACACGTGCCAAACGAGTACCATCTACTTGAGCAGTACGACCAGGTGCACTCTTTCGATATCCGAAAAGCATATTGGTCGCGTTTCGATCGCATAGTAAAAAGAGAAATACGCAACATTGAAGCAATGAATCGTGCCATCCCCAAAGTAGCTCATATGGATGGCTATACCCACCGATACAGAAATGCAACTATCGATGCTTTGTATAGGCAAAAGAGCACCCTGCTCTCAAACCTGAAATTGTGCTATAGGCAGTTCAGTGACCCAAATAGCAATGAAATCAAAACAATCAAGTCCTTGATTAAAAATCTTCAAAAACTGATCCGGGATAATCACCGAGCAGTAATAAATGAGGAGTGGAGCAACAGAATTCGAGCGGTTCAAGCAAACGGACCGAACATGTTTTCACAAATCAAGAAAATATGTCGCAGAAAAGATCATAATGACATTCCCTGTCTCCGAATTCCACGGACTCCCGATAATTGTCAGATAATGCTGAACGCAGGACTCACCCTAGAGCACATCAACTCCAATGACGAAGTAATAATAGTCGAAGATCCGCAAAAGAAAGCGAATTCAATTGGAGCCTGTTTCGAAGCAGTGTACACAGTTAACGAATCAGTTAACACTGAAATTGAAAGCAGTGTCCGAAAAAGACATTGTTCGCTGCGCAATCAACTTCACAACTAGCGTTCCGAAAACCGTAGTTTCACCACATTCGGCGAAAATAATAGGGCGGATTCTCCCGTCAGAAATGAAAATGCAAATATGTTTGTGCGCAAGGATGAACTTAGAAACATACTTAGATCAATAAAAAAATAAGAAACCATCTGGAATAGATGGCATTCCAAATGTGGTTCTAAGGCACTTGCCTCGTGAAGCAGTGAACATATACACTACTTTGTTTAACAACGCTCTAAACAATGCACACTATCCAACCCATTGGAAGACTGCAGTAGTCCACCCTATCCCCAAAAAGGGTAAGGATAAGAGCAATCCAGCCAATCTCCGCTCGATCAGCCTGCTTCCCAACATCAGCATGGTATTCGAAAAAATTATATACAAAGCACTGATAGGTTGGTGTGATGAAAACGATATCATTCCCAACAACCAGTTTGGCTTTCGAGCGCGACATGATAGAGTTCATGCAGCGACGAAACTTGTTTCCGATATACAGTGGAACAAGGCAAAGCGACAATGTACAGGCGCCTGCATGGTTAACTATAAAAGGCTTTCGGCTCCGTATGGTTAGAACGACTTGTCTATAAATTAACAAACCTGGGTATGCCGCAATATCTGCTATACATCATTTATGATATGATAATTGACAAACATTTTGTGGTGAAATGCGGGGACATACTCTCCAACAGGACCTTCCAAATTAAAAATGGCTTACAGCAGGGAGCTGTGAATTCTCCCATTCTATTTAATATTTACACTAGTGATCTAGTGAGTTCTCTCGGAAACCCTATTGCGTACGCCGATGACATAGTGGTGTACAGAACAGGAGGAAAAATAGACGTCATCAATAGGCACCTTCAAGACGACTTCAACAAAATAAAATGTTTTTGCGACGACTGGAAATTAACCCCTTAATGCACATTTAAACGGTAAACGGTAAACATTGCCCGTATATGTCACGGAGGTGTGCATTAAGCGGTTAAATATTAATTTCCAGAAAACCGAGACTATCCTTTTCAGAACGCCCCTATCCAGGGCATCAATGGATACAAAACACAACTGGAAACACTTTTGTATTGTAGGTAACAATAACCTTCCACTGCAAGTGAAAACTGTAGTTAGATACCTTGGTATTGACCAGTATTATATGTTGACAAGCACATAGCAGCGTCCCTCTCCGCAGTTAAAAGCGCATATTCTATGACGAGAAGTCTATTCCGGAGTAGTCTTCTTGACCTCAGAGTCAAAATAATTTCGTACTCGCCATTCATCCGACCAGTTTTGGTTTATGGCTGCCCAGTATGGTCACTTTATATGGAGAAGTTTCGTGTGTTCGAACGGCAGTGTTTGCGTTCCTGCCTCGGACTTTATAGAACACCAGAGTCGCAATACAAAAAATTCTATCCCAACAAAATCCTGTATAACAAATCAGGGTTAAATAGGATAGACAATTTCATAATTAAAATTATTCGTGGTCACACAGCAAGGGCAATGTGCAGTGAGAAGAATCTTATCTCGGGAGCATTCTATCCCAACGATATGTATCTGGAGAATACCCGCCAGAGCGGGTTTATTCCCCCGGATGCGTTCCCCTTCTTGGATCAAAAAGGCCTTATCCAAAAGGTGCATGGAGTCCCGATTATTTACCATGCTCTCCGTGGTGCCAGGGACAAACGAATTCTCTATGATAGTGATATCTCCAATGCCCCAGACCGCATGCGTTTTAACACGGCTATCAGTGAAAGAGATAAATCAGCCAAAGATCGAACATCTCCCAAATGGTGGTGGCTTCTCAACGAGGAGAGGACTTCACTTCCTCAGATATAGTATGCCTCTCAAGAGCAACGCTCACCTTCCTCTTGTCCCCCCCCCCCCCCCCCCCCTTACCGCCATTCCCCATTACTTTTTTGTAGCTATTCTATTTTATTTTTTATTTCTTGTTTTATTTGTTATTCGTTTCGTTTTGAAGTTTTTCTTTGTTATTAAAAAAAAAAATAATAAAAAATAAATAAATAAATAAAATTGTAATAATAATGTATACATATAGATGTAAACGAGAAGTCCCTCTAATATATGACCTATTTCATATATATATATATATAAACAAAAAAAAAAGATGTACGCCGAAAGGCATATATAAAAATCAAGTTGTAATGCATAGTTTAGAGAGCTCGCATAGGGCCAGTAAGTTAATTTAAGGACTGTGATTGTAGAAAAGGGTTTAACATTTACCTCTAATATTATACATGTAAAAAGAATTAGGAAAATAAATGTGGTTTAAAAACTAAAAGAAAAAATTAAATATGACTTATACATATTTTATTTTTATTTATTTTAATTTAATTGGGTTTAATTTATATGGTACACTTTGGTTTTTTTTTTTTCAAAAATTTATTGTCCTTTGTTTTTTAAATAACTGATTTTAAATAAGAATTCGACGCGACGCGACCTTTCGTACTGGTGATTGAATAGCGACTGGTGTGATTTAGGGTTGAAATTCATATTTCTTTCTACACACAGGACAACCAAAAGAGACCACGCCTCTGCTCTCTCAACCTCACGCCCGTCAAAGTATGAGTAACTTTTGTTAATAGGGTAATTGACGGACATGAAGAATGAGAGAACAGAAAACATGATATGCTGTGATCTCGGGGTAGCTTTGGTTGTGTGTGTTGGTATCAGATGCAGCTACTGACACAACCTACTGACTCAGTGGTACGGCTATGGTGTAGTTAGAGCGCATTGAACCGTGGAAAGAAATACGAATGAGAGGGAAACCTAGCGGATGTTACTCCCCTGCAAAGAGAGTTCCTTGATCGCAAGCGAATGGGTGATCTGAGGGAAAGTCGATAGGACGCCGCTGATGTTTGGGAAATAATTCGCGTGAGAACCAGACTCTAAGACGCTGCTATTTTGCTATGATGCAACAGCGTCGTACTTTTAGACTTGTTGTTGTTAACCGACATTATGAGATTTCCGATGGGAAACTCATGGTTAGCAAGAATGGAGTTGCAGTATGACATTTATGTAGCTAAACTCAATTATGCATTATCTGCAAAGGATGATGAGTTTAGCTATACGTCCGTTTGAAACGTTTTACAGGGGAATACATATAAAGGAAATTGGTAAGTATGACGCGCTGAAAGCGGTCGAAATTAGGTGGAAATGTTGGTTGGAATTGTGGGTTGTTTCTCATGTAGAATAGAGAAACCCCCCACAGTTATTCCCAGATATTTTAAAGTTTTAGAAGGTTTTATCTGGGTGTTATTTAGTTTGAGTCTAATTTTTTTGTGGGTGCGCCTTGTGTTATTTGTGCAGTGCTCATTTTTACCCTTAAACACTATAAGCTGGGTTTTATCAGGATTTAGGCGAATTTTCCATTTATTGAAGTATGTCGATAGATTTGGGAGGAAGTTATTAATGCGGTTTGTTGCCTCTTTTACAAACTTGCTGCTGGAGTAGGCTATGGTGTCATCAACGTAATTCAACATTACGGTATTGGGTAATTGAGGCTGCGGTATGTCTGAAGTATAAAGGAGGTATAATAGTGGTCCAAGAATTGAACCCTGCGGAACCCCTGCGGTTATATTATACGATTGGGAGATAGAAGAATTTATTTTGACCATGAATTTTCTACCAGAGAGGTAGGAAGTAAAAACTTTGGTAGTATGGATGTTTAATCCAAATATGTAGTGCAGCTTGTAAAACAGTCCTGCGATCCAAACACAGTCGAATGCTTTAGATATGTCGAGAGAGATACAGACCGTCGGGCTTTGGTTTTGAAGATTAGTTGTGACATCATGCGTTAGTTTTAACAGAGCATGACAGGTGGAGTGTTGTGAGCGAAAGCCAAACTGCGAATTTGGGATAATAGCGTTGTCATTAGCAAATGAAAGGAGATTTCGATATATCTTGCATTCCAATATCTTGCTTAATGTGTTTAATAACGAAATCGGACGATAGTTGCTGGGGTTGTTGGAAGGACTGGACTTACTGATAGGGACTATAACCGTGGTTTTCCAGTTATCTGGGAAATGTGATCCGTTAATTATGTGGTTGAAAAGAACGAGAATAGGGATTAGATTTGACGGGAGAAGTCTTTTGTAAAGAAGGTTTGGAATTCCATCTAAGCCTGTCGACTTCTTGTTATTGCGTGATGTTATAAATTCAGATGACTCGCCTGCTGTTAGGAAGGTCGCATTATCCAGAGGATGAGACGCTTTGTTTGTTTCGTTGAATTCCGTGATGAAAGGGGTGAAGGATGGAGTCATTGTGCGTGAGATGTAGTCGTTTACAGTATCTTGAAAATTGAAGACTGAGAGGGAGTCGTTTTGTTGATGGATTTTATAAAAGTGATTAGCTAGACAGTTTGCTATGTCAATATCTGATTGGACTGGGTGATTGTTAGTAGGGTTGATAATATGATCGATTCGAGGTTTGTATTTTCGACCCGTTAGTCTGTTGATATTTTTGAATAAATCACGATTGGGTTTAATATTTTTAAGTATAGACGTGTAAGACTGGTCGGCAAATTGTTTTAGTTGTCCATTTATCAGGGTAGTCAAGAGTTGGATTTGATTTTTAATAAAAGGGGAGTAACTGCTATGTAGTTTTCGTCTAAGCTGTTTTTTTACGCGTAACAGTTTTGTAAGGATGTTGGGTAAAGGTTTTCCTAGATGATTATGAGGGATTGATGTAGGTGTGTTGCTGAAGAGGGCATTTTTTAGTATTTGCTCTATTCTTAAGGCTGCTTGATCAATTTTAGCAGGGAGAAGATTTGAAGTCTCTGGCAAAGTATAGTCTGTAAAACTGGCAGCAATGTCCCTATTGACTCTTTTTCAGCTTGTCCTGGAGAAATTCGGAATCGGATTGAATGAGTAACATGGTTCGAGGGCTGGGATTTGGACAGTGATGTGGACGGACCCATGATCGGAAGCAAATTCGAGGGATACTGTAGGGAGGTTAGGTGAGTAGACGTCTGCGGATTTTAGAAAAAAAATCTATTGTTGATTTAGTAGTATTGGAGATACGTGTTGGCTGTAATGGACAGTCCGCATAGATATATGGATGGAGTTGAAGGAGTGCTAGAAGTTGGCAACCGTATTTATTCCACTTAGTGTCGTTAAATGAAGTATGCCGAGCATTCCAGTCTCCTCCTATTATGAAAGGTGCAGGTAGAAACTGTTGGATTATCTCAGTGATGTCGGAACTAGGGAAGTTTGGTTCCCGAGAAGGGTGAATGTATACGGACGACAGTACAAGCACTTTGTTGCTTTTGCAAAAGATTTTAATTGCCGTGTACTCAATATTATTTATATTGGTGAACCTAATTTCGGAAAATTGGAATTTCTTGTGTATTAGAATTCCAGTACCTCCACGAGGTCCAGTGGTTCGTGGATTAGAAACAAGTGTATAATTCGGGATAGATACTCGGGAGTTTGGTTTAAGCCAAGTTTCTGAGAGGAGGAGGATATCTGGAGAAAACTGTTCAACGAACAATCGGAGGTGTTGTCTGCGAATATTGGAATATATGGACTCTGCATTGAGGGAAATTATGGTTAAATTAGCCATTAAGGGAGAGGATATGTGAGGTTATAAGAGATAAAATCTGACCTTTTTTTTCTATTTCTGAGCTGTGCTTCAACGTGGGCAGCATCTTCTGTAAGCTACTTATGTATCCTGTGATGTCCAGATTCAGATCGTTACTGTTGGATTGGTGATTTCTTGTCATGTTAAGGGAATCCTTGAGAACCTTAGCGTATGACATTCCTGGACTTGTGGGATTTATTGATTGATGTGATGTTGTTTTGGTTGGTGAAGGTTTGCTCGTTGCCATGGGTGTTGTTCGCCTTTCTAGTATCCACAGCTTATGAGGACATTGCGAGAAGTTGGCAGGGTGGGGTCCTCCACAGTTACAGCAAGTCACTGTGATTTTCTTCGTTGTAATGGATCCATCGGGGTTTGTTGTTTGGATTGTTCCTGGTTCCATCCCAGGCGGGTTGACCTTACATTCTCCAGGTTGATGTTGCTCTGCACACTTTACGCATCGTACACTTAGATGACATGCGGCCGCCAAGTGTCCTGAACCTTGGCATCTTTTGCAATGAAGGACGTTTTGTTTATGTGGTTCCTCAATCGCAATTTTATGCGTGAACAGATATTTTATTTGTTTGAGCCGGGTGACATCAGTTGGAGGAATTTGTATGATACGTAAATGCAGATTCTTGTTAGTCCGCATGTATGGTGTTTGGAAGTAGTCCAACCTGTTTATTTTTAGTTCCGGACAGATCCTGACTATTTCTGCTGCAAGTTCCTCATTAGTCCATGCTGGATCGATATGCCTTAAGATGAAAGTTGCTGGTTTCAACTGTCCATGTTGAAAAGTGAAAAATTCAAACCTATGTTGCGCAAGTTTTTCTACCGCCTTGTTGTGATCCGTTAAAGTTGTTGTTGTGATTGAAGTCGAAGCTCCTCTTGTGTTTGTGGTGAAATTGCGGTGGCCTAAGGTACTTTCAAGCATTCTAATTAGTTCTTTGATGCTTGTTATATTTTTAATATAGATGGGTGGTCCAATCATCGCATCTTAGGCATTATCAACGAAACCAAATTCTCCAGCATTTCCTAATGCAAATACGAACCCGGTTTCTACTGCAGCCAGAGATGCCATAAATATCCAATTTGCTTTTAGCACCATTTCCCGGATGACTAGCGGTTTATTTATTCAACTGCAATGCTCACCATAATGTCTTTTGTCCATCTTCCTTTTTTTTGTCCGCTTCGTTTCTCATGACGCTCGCGCATGAGTAAAACAATGCATCTCGTTTTTCCTTTGTTTCACCGCATGGATAGGCGCCGTGATCTCCACGATTAACTACACGCACACCACCACAGGACCTCACCAGCGAAATCCGTCTCCCTTGTTTTCCCCACGATAGAAACACTTTTGCCTTCTCGAGGAAACTCACCCCATTAGCGAATGTATATCGCTAAGTCGTATTCCAACCACCGATCCGGACGGTTCATCTTACGCTCCCCGTATCGCAGGGGATGCGTAAATATCGTGGTGTGTAATAGTTCGGTTAATCAGTAATCTAATTAAATGCAGTAAGATTTGTTGCGAATAAAAAGAGCCTTTTTAAAACATACAAAGTCGTGCGATTTTCATCCCCCGACCGTTATAAGCATTATGACCATTGTAACTAAATATATGTGAATAAATTTAAGTGAAATAAAAGAACATTCGGTTACAGAAGTTCCACAGAGTGTTTTATTTCTAGGACTTACTGTGTTGACTTCTTTGGTCTGTGAACATTTTGCTGCGGTGTTCGGTGCGTGACAATTTTCAGTTTATTAAACGGCGGAACTTTATAATAAACGGCGAGTGGGACGAAGTAGAACTCGCACCCATGCCGGTGCCACGACTTCGTTCCCCACAGAGCCACCTGTGATCGCGCCGGTCGGGTCTTCCATGCGGTATGTGAGGTTTCGCCTGCGTACTATTGATTTGATTGATTGATTATTCTACGTGCACTGGAATGTAGGAAGGCAGCCGGACCGGACGGAATACCAGCAATAGTCCTTAAGAACTACGCTCCAGAACTAACGCCGGTTCTTGGCAGACACTTTCGCTAATGATATGCATGGAGGACACTTCCTACCTGTTGGAAAATCGCTCGAGTTCCGCAAATCCGAAAGAGGGGAAAAAAGTGTCTCCCCCAAAATTACCGGCCGATAGCATTACTGTCTATGTTAACTAAGGTGATGGAAAAGGTCATCAATGCCGAGTTAATTCAATATTTGGAGTGCAACGGACTTCTGAATGATCGTCAGTACGGATTTCGTGGCAGGAGGTTCACGGGAGACCTTTTGACCCTTATAACCGATAGATGGATATCTGCGATTGAGGGGCTTGGTGAGTCAAGACAGGTCGCTTTGGATATCTCCAAGGCTTTTGACCGCGTCTTGCACGGGGCATTACTGAGCAAACTTCGTTCATATGGACTTTCCCAGCAGCAGTACAACTGGACGAATAGCTTCCTCGAAAATCGATCGATCCGGGTTGTTGTGGATGGCCAGTGTTCGGACCTGTATCTTGTTAATTCCGGGGTGCCTTAAGTTTCTATTTTGGCTCCACCTTGTTTTTGGTTAACATAAATGGTTTGTTGGAGACAACGGATAACAAAATGTTCAGTACGCTTGTTTCTTCTTTTTGGAGTGATCGACCGATTTGTGCATCTAGGTCGCACCAGTTGGGATGTAGCCAAATCGACCTTCTGAATCTGGATCTGGATAAAATCCTGTAGTGTGGAGAGGGCAATCAACTGTTCAAAGAGAACTGCAACAGTTATTTGGTGGCATTGTTGGGTACGAGTATTGTGTGCCGACGTACGACACTTGTGTGGGGGTATTTACTAGGCGTAAGCACGGACGCGGATTCAGTGAAATACCCCACAACACTAAATGGCGCACTAACTGCTTCCCGATTAATGAATAGCGGTGATGTCCGCTATTGGCACAGGTGTTACGCACTAAAACTGCTTCTCTGAGCGCACGTTCACAAAAAGGTAAATTCAAATAAAATTCGCTGCTTTCTTTTATCAGTAATCCACATTTATTGTTTCCATCGTAATCTCGGTTTGTACTTAAGTGAGATTTGGTTTGTTAGTCTTAATGTTAACACGAGACGGCACTCTCACTTTTCAATCTCGTGTTATTTAACTTCTAGTTTGCTGTCTTAAACGATTTAATTAATAACACCGAACCAAACACAAAAGTAAACGGTTTTCGAACGCAGATCCCAACTCCACTGGCGTTGTCCCCGACCGCGTTCCTCGGACGTAGAATTTTGACTCCACGATGCAATCCACATACGTCAGATTCAACGATGGTGGATCACATCGATGTGGGAGGAGCGAGTACGCTCAACTTGGCGACGGCCAATGGGCGATCACAAAAGAATCGAATGGGAGGATTGCCTATGTGTCCGTATAGGACAAGTACGAAGGCCCTTAGCCTGCATATCGGCAACGACGAAACTGCAACTGAATAAACATGGACGGGCATAATGAACTGCAGGCATTGTGTTTATGTAATGCCGTTGTAGGCAATAGATTCTTCGGTGGCGATAGGTCCACCGACGATTGGGGTTTATTTGTTTTAGCCGCATGGCTCTGGTGCTCTAGGATGGAATCAATTTTGTTAGCATTAAGTCAACAGAAATCTTGCCGACGGTGGCCAAGGGTCACGTTGGATGTTATCTGTTTGTTTTTAGGTTTGGTTAATATGTTGGTACATGGATATGGTGGTGAGGAATTTGACCTGCATATGTGCAGGCTAACGTCTCACCCTGGTGAACCATGGACCAGCCGAAAGTAAACAAAACAAACGCAGTGAGGTACTGTGTGTTTGCTTTGCTTTGCTGTGGGCCATCATACGGCATGGCATGGGTAAGATTGTCTAAACAATGATCATTTCCATGCCCAAATTCTATGATCGGTTGATAACCGATGGAAGGGAATTGTCGCAAGTGTTGCGAACCTCGGGATTGGAGCAATATTTAATTATGAACCGTAGGAAGAATAACGGCTGCAGCTGTGTCAACAAATACGCTGGCCAGCGTGTGTTTATCGATTATAATTCCTGGCGTGCTGAGCCGATAGGGGGTAAGGAATGGTTCATATATTATGAATCAGAAAAATTCCATGTTATGCATGCCATCGGTGAGGTTTAACTTTCAGGTAAAAGCTACTGAAAGACAGCTTACGCCGCTCGAATGCAGGTAAGTATAGTTGTTTGTAGAGTGAGGGAAAAGCAGGTTGATTTAAGGAAATGGGTGGTTCTTTGGGAATGCTTTAAAGAACCGCCACACTACTTTCACTGATTCCCTAACGATGTTCTAAGGAAAGAAATGTTCACCAGTTAGGAAGAAAATATAAACGCACTGTGTTGTTTTGATATTACTTTTTTTTTTTTTTGGTATAACTATCCAAACGACTATAGCATGGGAAATTTAAAATTTAATGATTTGACATCTATTGGGTTCAAACAGACTTTGTTGCTTTGTACACATATATTTTTAGGTTTGTATTTCTAGGTTTTAGGCACTTGAATTACGAATTACACGCATTACACCATCACAATATTATTACTCCTTTTGATTCTCTGGTACAATGTTGATTTAGTATTAGAAAATAATTTATTTTAGCCCACAGTAATAAAAACGGGTGTTCACATTGACTGAATGACGACTGGCTTTAAAAGGTCGCGAAATTAATTTTTGAGCCCGAGCGGCGGCGTGACCTGGCACTGTGATGATTCAGTGATGACTGCCCTAATTATGGGTGAAAATCTGGATTCTATTTTTGCACAGCTATTAGCCAATCATCATTGCGCTCTTTTCATGAATCTTCTCATTTGCATGTCTCAGTGAGGTTAATAATACTCGCGCATCATTCGACACTCGCTGGACAGGCGAAGGATGAAAAGAACAAAAGAAAGAGCGCAATAACTTCGGGGTTGGCTTAGCTTGTGCGCTTGTATCAAATGCAGTCTCTGAGAATGACCTACTGTCCTAGTCCTATGGCTGTGGTGATCTCAGAGTGCATTGAACTGTAGGGAGACAGGATTATGGAGGAGAGGAAATGTGGCCGGTGCTATTCACCTGCAAAAAGAGATCATTGATCCCAAGCGAATGGATGATCTGCGGAAAAGCCGAAGTGACGCTAAATTGGCTAGGGCAATTTATCGTAAGAACTAATTAAATATTTTGATAAATTCCCCAGCGGTTGCATGATTATGCAACAGTGTCGTCTGATTCGACTTGTTGTTGCTAACCGACATGATGTGATTTCCGGTGGAAATCTCATGGGCTAGCAAAAATGGAGTTGCCGTATGGTAAAAAGGTAGCTAAACTCAATTATGCATTGTCTGCATCTAATAATGAGTTTAGCTATGCGTCCTTTGGGAAAACAATGGTTCTCAGGTGAATTACCGAACGGTGGGATAGGGGTTCGTATGACGCGCTGAAAGCGGTCGAAATAAGGCGGAAATTGTGGTTGAAATTGTGGGTTGGTTCTCCATATAATATAGAGAACCCCCACAGCATCTATAGGTTCGCCTCTCCTGCCTTTCAATTATAACTTGGAACTGATTTATTTTACTTGTTTTGATTTTTATTTTAATTTCCATTTGTCTTTCCCTCGTTCTTGTTCTGGCTTACTTTTTTCTTATATTTAATATTTAGTGTCTCTTACTTTTTGTGTGATGTTTTTCTTTACATTTAATTTTTTTAATTAGATTGTTTCGTAGCATTGTTGTATAGTATTTGTGACGATAGGTTAGAAACGTTACAGTTCTCTTATAATCTAAATGCGATTTTTTTATGCTGTGATTCGATTTGATTTTTAATTTTGAGCTTACCTTTTTTTTTTTTTTTTTTAATTTAAAATTAATTTTACTTTAAGTTTTTTTTTTTGTAATTGTTATGCGATTTTATGCAAATTCATCTGAACTGAATTTTGTTCTTACTTTTAATTAAGTTTATTTTATTTTACTTGTTATTAGATGTTTTTCCTGTAATTTTTATCTTTTTTTAGTTGAACTTTATTTTCGTTTGCCTTCATTTACATTATGCTCTTACGTATGGATTTTGATTTAATTTGCTTTAGTTCCTGACCTTACCAGTGGAGTACATTGTTATCTATATGACAGAAGGAAGATAGCTCGCCCACTTATCCTATTTGAGTCACCAACCTATTGTGTGTACGAAGGATAATCTGCATACGTTGCTTTAATGAAATATTTTTCAATTGAATTGTTAGAAAGGATAAAGGTTTCAGTGGGTATTAAATTTCAGGTATCTGAAATTCATTTCCGAGAATCTGCACTGTACAATATCTCGTTCTCTCATTTTCCTGCTTTTATCAAACAGATTTTTGTTGAAATTCCAGAACATGTTGGTCCACACCACAACTAACCCCTTCCTTATGCGCAATATTGAAAACATAATGAATTTCTAGTCCAAAGAATCTCACTTAAATTCGGAAAGGAGGAACAGGACAAGCACCAACTGAATGGGAGTGATCTAGTGAATTTTGAAAAGTAATGGCACACATCAGAGCAGATCTTAAACCTATGTGTGATGTTTTCAGGAGCTGCAACATATAATAAATTACACGGTGGCTCAACTTAGGTGTGTGCCATCCAAGTATTTTGCACGCATATCTCCAATAATCAAATCGAAATAGTTCACGACATACTGAGAGATACTTAGAGCCTTTTGAAGTCGTTTAGAAATGCCCCGGCATCAAACGCGTGCACATATCTAGGGCAATATACTACATAGTAGTTTGAAGCATCCTTGCAACGCGAGCGCAACATACTATTGTTCGTGTGTGCTTCGGAAGTCCTTTTACTGAAATGCACTTCAGGAATAAGAGAAGTTTCGAGGAGGTCCAACCACCGTTTTGTTCTTCACCACAAAGCGGACGGTAGTTTGCTACTTAGTCTTATTGAGATTGACTACAATTGAGTGGTGCGTGAAACCATAATTCACGTAATATGAGCATTAAACCTTGCATTGGTTTTGTGGTAGTAGCTATTTCCCAGATGTTCTTCTAACGAGGTATAATAAAAGCACGCATATATAGCAAGAGGAAGGATATTCGTTTGTTCGTGGTAATAGTCAAACCATCTTTATCGTACGCGGTTTGCTAATTATCCTTTCATGGTCATGTAGTCACGTTGCCACGGAGTCACGTGACCGCTTTGTGGGAAGATAACTTTAAATTAGGATCCAGTGAACTGCATACGTGAGAAGTAAAATGTAAAGGAATTAAGTTGGGTATGATTAACTACTTGTGGCCGTGTGAATGCTTGTACAGTCAAATGATATCCCCACAGGAGAGTAGCATAATTCTTGTGGTATTTGGCAGCACGCTTTAGTGGATTGGATACCAATTCATTTAACCAAATCGAACTCGAATGGTCATTTGTATTATGTTTGATTTTTCCTTTTCGCTTTTTACTGCATTTTTAGTCAAGAAAATTGTCTAATATTTTGGTTTGAATTTTGAAAACAGCTCTTTGGTGCCACATACGAGACGATTAACTTCAAAATATGCGAGTCGTTTGCTAATCCAGTATAAATTGAGAGGTAGAATTATAATGGGTGTCGAAGTTCTTTTCAGTAACTAAAAGTTAATGGGGAAATATACGTGAGACTGTGTTAATATTATCTTCTCTGCAAAGTACATTCGTATGACGAGGCCCTACATTCCCAGAGACTACGGTCAAGAAAATAGGATGAAGCGTAGGTATCAATGGATACCGTTTATGGACATTTTGGTTTTTACCGTTTTTTGTAATTCTATAAAATATATATACTAAACGCAATACAAATTTGACAAAAATATCATGTTATTGACTTTAAGATTAAAGACGGACGGCTGGCTCTCAGGGGGTCCGCAAGCGCCAGCTGTTGAAAAGGATACCTGAAAAGAAACCCACCGGTACCCAAAATGTAGAGGAACGCCGATTCTACGGCATGCCATCAGCCTGATATGGCGTTGTATTTATTTACTTCCTTTTCCTTCGCAAGGCGTCTGTTTCCACTGGTGGTGAGCAAACGTCTTTCGTAAACCTAAACGAAGAGGAATTTGCTTTCGGCACCCCTTACCACAGGTGGAGGAAGTGCTCTGGCGTACCTGTAATACAGGAAAGGAGCGCATTGAGAAACAACTTCCCTCTAAAAACCCATCAATTATTTCCTATTCTAATCTATATTTATTTACGGCTGTAAAAAAATGTCTACGTTCTATGCTACCCTTGAGCTCTGGAACAGAACTCAACGATTTAAAAAAAAAGAGTGGCGAGAGGCGAGAAAAGGACAAATTTATTCTCATCGTGTTTCTGGCTTGCGGTCATCTTGGGACAATCAGAATCACCCACATCCGAGAGTATGTTTGGCTCGGTCTCGAAATATCTGAAAAGGAAAAAGGGGGGAGGTGTGGCGGTTCCACTAAACGCCACTACTCACCTTCCCAAATTACTAAAAGCTTCCAGTCCTGAAGCTCCCATATTCCCATTGTTTCGCTAATGCAATTGCATTCGGATCTACAAGCATTCCACCCACAGGGGCATTCTACATGCATCAAGGTTATATAATGCATAACCTAAAGGTTCCTGTAAAAGAATTCTTACATTTCATGCATTCAATGCACACTCAAAATCCCTGAAAAGAATTCTTTATAGGCCAAGCATCACATTCCTGAAAGAAAACAACTCGGTTCACATATATTGTAACCACAAAATCAGGGAATGTTATCTTTGCGTCGGCTATTCTCAGCCTCACCATGTGTACAACAACGTTCTTACATACACATTGGCTATCGATTCCTTTGTCCAACGACCAAAGCAACGTCGGGCAGGTTGTTTGTTCAGCTGCAATATACCCGACCACGATCCCTTGTCTAACCGACAAGCCATCGCCGGTAATAGATGCGATACACATTTCCCATTGTGTAAATAGTAAAATCCACTAGCACCATTTCCCTGATGACTGGCGGTTTATTTATACAACTGCAATGCAAATCACCATTAGTGATGCCCTTTGTCCAAATTTCGGTTCGATATTTAATTACGTTTCGCATGACCTCGTTGCATGAGTAAGCAATGATCTACATGATCACACATACATCACCGGAATTTAGCCAGCAAGATTCTCTTACTGGTTAGCCCCATAGCGAGAAATTTTCGCTTTCTTCTCTTTGGTTCTGAAAACTAACCATGAATTGAGGGTGAATCAAGAGTCAGATTCCAACCCTCGAGGAGTCTTATTTCAACTACCGACCGAGCCGGTCGGTTCTTCTCCCGCTCCCCGTACATCCCGTAGTCGAGTTTGCACCATCCGCGGTGCGTACCTTGAGTCGTTCAATAATGGTGTTATACCAACGCGTAATCCCTTCAGTCGTTCTATAATTGTTTCATACAAACGTGTAATCCTTTGAGCCGTACATAACCGTTTTATACCAACGTGTAATTAAGTGAACTCCCATAACTGTTTAACTGACTAAATCATTAAGAGAACAATAGGAATCAGATCTGTGTAATAAGTGAACACTAATAAATGTTAAACCACTATACCAACAGGAAACAATAAAAATACATTAAAATAAAGAAAGCGGTGATCACCAACCAAATTCCAGTGTTTCATTTGTTTTTCTTTCCTCGGGGTGTGTTGATAAGTGGGGTTCTTTGAATTGTGACAATTTCCGGATGAACTCTTTAGTGATGATGGGAGTAGAAGTGAATCCCGTACTACTCAATAACTCATAAATACAATTTTAGGATCGCGTAATGATGTGCGCTATATTATATTATTGCTGCATGAAACGAACTTATCTATAATTGAATAAAAATACGCTTTCCTTATCCATTTCCTCTCCATCCGTTTCCACTGTGCTTAAGGGTACTTTAAAAGTCCCTTTTGTGCGCGCGTTAGTGTAAAAAAAAGTAAACAGAGACTACGTCTTTGGCGTCTGATAATCTACGCATTGGCCGGTGATTTATTATTTTTTTTTTTGGTTTCGGTAGGAAGGTGGAAATCTTCAAAAGATACCTCTAGACCGATCCAGAGGCATGCCGGGTTTTTACCGACTAATACCACCTCCCGCTAGGCTCATATACCCGTTGATCCCCGCGGAACTTTCTTTTAGATATTCCATCGCGGGGCGGGTCGGAGTGTGTGCGAGCATTTGTGCTGTCTTATACTGTGCGTCCGTGTGTGTGGGGTGTCAGCAGTAGACCCCATAGGATGGGTCCAGGAATCCTCCTATAAACGGGAATGTTTTAGGGAAGGGTGCTTTCTTCAGTTTTGTACTGAGGAAGAAATTGTGGTGGCCGGATCCGAACAGATCGAAAAAGAGAAGGGTCAAGAACGCAAGTAGGTTCTCGCTGTTCTAAATGGTGTCGAGGTACTTGTGTGCTAATTGTAGCAAGTACTCGTCGATAGGGGTAATGGTGACTGGCATGCCTCCTAGAGTGGTTGATGCATCTTCTGAGAAGTTTCCTTTCAGAAGCTCGAAATTTTTCCAATAGCGTCGAAATTATACAGGACCATAAAGAAAAGGCCTACGATATTACAGATCGGATTAGCTGTATCCTAATTGTAGCAAGTACTCATCGATAGGGGTAATGGAGGCACCTTCATATAGGTTAGACTAAGAGTAATGGTGACAGGCAGGACTCCTAGAGTATTTGATGCATCTTCTGAGGAGTTTTTTTTTTCGAAAACTCGAAGTCTTTCCATTTGGGATGAAGATAAGCAGGACGATACTCCATATCGGATTAGCTGCTTATAGCCGAGAAGTTTAACATTAGTGTCAACTTTGTTGCCCCACTTTAAAATGTTATGTAGTTGCCTATACTGACCGATGGCTCTTGGACAATGTGGGTCATATGTTTAATGAAATTCATTTTTGGGGTATAAATGACCCCAAGATATTTCATCCTGTCCTGTGGTCTAATCGTAGTATCCCCTTTCGTGAGCGCGTTAGTGTAAAAATAAATCTTCTATTTGTATTCGAATATTCCGTGAATATCGAGAAGTAGGTTGGGAGTGTTTACCTTTCACAATTACGGCTACTGCTTTGGATGCTTTGAATCGAATTTTCCATCGACTGTAATACTAACACAGTTCGCCTAGTTGACGGTTGAGTCGACGTGCTGCGAGTTTAGGGCTTTTGGATGACGAGTACACTAGGACGTCATCCGCATAGCATATCCGGTTTACACTCCCGTTTACAGGGCGAGGAATATCTAAGGTATAGATTTTAAATACGATAGGGGCTAGAATGGAGACTTGTTGTACGCCTGCGGTGGTGTTGAAAGTTCGGGATAGCTTTTCATTCACCCGAACTTGAAAAGTTCTGTTTCGGATGAAACGGTAGATGATACTTCACAGTGTTCTACTGGGACCAGTGTTCAACAATTTAAACACAAGACCTTCGATCCACGTCGCGTCAACAACCTTTTCAATGTCTATACTCACCGCAATGGTAGGTTCCTTGTTAAAGAAGCATACGCAGACGTGGTATTGAAATACGTTGAGCCATAGTGGTGTTGTGCGCTCTTCTAACTCCAAACTGGAGGTCAGGTTTTAGCACTATTCCTGGCTGATAAAGTTGTTTAGCTTCTCGAATATAAACATCTCATATATTTTGCTGATGGAAGTGAGGAGCGAACTGAGGCGAAAGGTTGAGGGCTGATATGTTGGTTTCCCAACTTTAGCTATTGGACAAACAATAGCATGCCTCCAAACTTGGGCAATGTAGCCCATGATGTAGCCATGGTTTAACAGAATAGAGAGCTTTATAAAGAATAAAGCCGAAAGCCTTCAGAACGAGTAGTACATGTTGTCAATACCGGGTGACTTCTTAGGGTTTCAAGATTTAACTAGGTTCTGTGTGGTATTTGGTGTGACGAAACCGCGACCATTATCACGTGCGTCGTCGAGGTATGCACTGGTAGCGGGGTTGAACGCAACAATCATCATCATCATCGGCACTACAACCGGGGACCGGTCTTGGCCTTATTTAGCAAGTCTAAGGCTTGTTAAATTTTCCATAATGATTTATTTTTTCTGGCAAGGTCATTAGTCTTGCGCCAGAGGCTCCCCGACGGGGAATCGAACCCCGGTCTCCCGGGTGACAGGCGGGTATTCTAACCACTATATTATCGAGGAGCCCAAACACAACAATAGATCGTTAAAATTGTCTAATATGTTGTGGTCCAATGAGTTAATTCGTATCCGCGTCGCCATCCTCGAGATTGAGCTTGTGATTATTTTCAAGGGTTTCTCCGACGATGTTTGCTTTATTGATGTCATTATTGACAACGACACCGGTGTGAATGACTGGGCCAATGATACGAGAAGTGCCACATATCGTTTTAACGTTTTTAAAAACGTTCTGGCCCATCTGAAACTGAAGGGTAATATTGTTCTCCATTTGTCGGGTACGATTGTTTCGAATTATCTGTTTTATCAGTACACATTTACAAGGCGTATATTCGTCCAAAAATGGAGCTCAAGTCCCATACTTGGTCAGGCGCATCCAAAACTGCACTACATGTGCTCGACAGGATGCAAAAACGAACAGTGAAACTTATTGGGGACCCAGCCGTAAGTCGATCAATTCCGCCCTTAGAACACAGGCGCAACGTATCATGCCTATCTCTTTTCTATAGGTATTACCACGGTCGTTGCTCAAATGAACTTGCTTATAGGGGTCCCCCCCCTTCAGACATTTCCCCGCGATACCCGTCAATCTGTGAATGCGCATCAGTTCACGTTGAAAGTGGACTTTAGGTGCACAAATAAACATTGAGAGTCATTCTTTAGCCGAACCACACGAATGTGGAATGTTCTGCCTGATCATGTATTTCCTGGCCGTTGTGATGTCCATACATTCAAGACCAATGTACATTGACACCTCCTTTCCATATCCACTTCCTCTCCATCCGCTCGCACTGTGCTCTGACATTTAAGGGTACTTCAAAATCCCCTTTTGTGCGCGCGTTAGTGTAACAAGAAAAAAAAAAAAAAACACTAAGATTGTGAATGATGGATCGCAATAATGCTTCCCTTTGCGTAAAGCGGTCTCTATATCTCATTTTGCAGTGCCTTTAAGGCTCACGGATGAGACGCAGAGTCAAGTCGTTGTGGGGAATCTGTTAAGTCTTTTAAAGTTTGCACTTCGGGACATGAGTCTCCGAAGTTAGAACTAGAATCTCGTGAAGTCGAACTGCAGCGTTATTTATCTCAACCGTCGTTAGGTTCCTGTCACTGGGAAGAGAGAGTTGGTGGAGTTTTTCGGTCAATGTGACATTGAAGTTCTGCGCCCATAATTTGGTATGTATCTGCTATGAACACGGGTTGCTCGATAGTTGCCTATGAATGTGGTCACAGCGTTGTGGTCAGATACACTCGCCGATACTTGGGAAAGAGTGAATTGGGGAAGTAAGTCATTGAACACAAAAAAAAGCCCAGAATTGAGTTGTCTCACGTACCAACCATAGGTGCGACTATTTCGACTATTTACAATTTTGTGGAATAGTAAAATGATCTCCGGGCCTGCTGTTGTGGGGGTTGTTCCTCAGGAAGCGCGTTTTCTTGTCCTGAACAGGACGTTAGATCTCTTTGTCGATCGCTCCTGGAACAACACACTTCAGCCAGGGGTCGTTGCCGTGCTTCCTCTGACCCAGAAGGAAGAGCAACGTCCTGATTGTTCGTAAGACGTAACTTAGGGGATAGCGTCCCTATACTCTGAAACCTTAGTACCGGTTCCTGCACCAATTTTTGGGGTCGTCCTGGTACACAAAAGAATTATCCAACGTTGGTGACAACACACAATTTTCAAAATATTAAAAGAAGTTTTAATTTTTGTTTAAGTTTTATTGTTGATTTAATATTTGAGTATTACTGCAGATGTAAAACTTGAATTGGAAAGTTACTGCTCTGTGGCAGGAGGATTTAGATACTGCGGCCCGGAGATCATTTTACTATTCCTTTATAAAGGAAAGCAAATCGAAAATTGTATCCCAAAGATACACATTTTCGTACAACAATCTCGATTTTTGGATATTTCGAGTGAGATGTTGTGTTTACATAAGATAAGAATTCAATTCCTTGAATTCTTACGAAACTATTGCGCAGATGTGGGAAGGTATCTGCTTTTGGTTTTTTGTGTGTTTTCCTGAATGGAAAATTTTCAGATAGAGATAATGATCTCTGAATTTTTGGATTTCGGTGATGCCGTGGGGCAAATGTGAAACGTAAACGAATATTAGATTCGTTTATTGTTACTCTTAATTTTAATTCGGATTTTGGGTTAATAATGCCGTGGGGGCAAATGTTAAGCGATAAACGAATGTTTGATTCGTTTATTGCGAATTTTGGATCATGTTTGGGTTTTTGTGGGTTTTGATAGGTTTTTTGGTTTTAGCATAAGATAGCTAGTATTTGGATGTAGGAATGGGGGAAAAGGGTAATAGGGCTTTTTGGAGCACTACATTTTCATGTTGCACCAGTACCCACGGCGGCTTTTATGCAATCTTCAAAGCACAGGCGCAATTCGCGCCTAGCTGCCAAGAGCCGAATTCAATGCCAGTGTAAATACTCACACTGGAATCCGACCCATGACTCCCTAGGAATGCAATACGCAATTAACATGGTTGTATACACAACCATCATTGTGTAATTATCCCAAATACATTCTAATCCCTAACGTAGTATTTGGACAACTGCAATTACTTATCCCAAAGATGCTTTTTAATGAATTTTCATTCCCACGGTTCGACCACCCATGAGCTCGCATCACGAGCCAACAAGGTGCGCCGCGCGCAAAAGTAGTTCAGTCGATGAGATAGTTGCAAAAGGAGTCGGATGTCCATCCAGTCGATTAGGAGACCCGCGCCAGTGTATCGAAATAAAAGCAAAAACTTCGATAAACGCTATAACCTCGGTGCGTAGTTGAAAACATATTCGGGAACTGTTCGGTAGCTAGAACTACGACGGACTTGCTAGTCTATTTGGTTCGCGGAATTTATTACGAACGTGTTAGCTCTTAACTTAAACATGTATGTAAATTAAAGAACGTAAATGTGAATAGACTAATAACTGAAGAAAATAAAAGACAGTGCAACGAAGCCTAGGTGCTTCATTTTGTGGTGTTTCCCCCTTGCGGATGATTGTTCCTTGACTGTGGGTTCCCGATGAGAAGAGAAGGAAATTAGAAGAAACACGAAGTGCGAACGAGTTTACCAGTACCGGTGCTGTTACCTGCAACTATTCGTCGACCCAAGGGATTTCTGTCGGTGGGTGAATCTTAGTCAACCCGTGCCAATGCCGACACATAATTAAGACACCACCCACAAGTTTGTCGGGAAGAAGTAGGGTGTGCAGGATTACTGCACTGGATTCCCTCCTTCCGCCATCATAAATACTGCCGTCAACTTTTCACCGAAGAGAAAGTTCCAAAATACTGAGCAAACACAGCACAGAAATAAACACACTGGTATTGTTATTTATAAATGATTCTTTATTTTTTTAAATTCATTTGAGAGTACTATTACACATAGAGTTTTGCGAATTGTAAGTCAGCGTACACGGTAATTTAATTTTAAACAATACTTATTTCACTGTTATTTATAAATGATTCTTTATTTTTATTCATTCGAAAATACTATTACACATAGAGTTTGACGAATTTGAAGTCAGTGCACACTGTTATTGGCAACGGTTAGATTTGAGAACTCGAAATTTATTGTAAATAAATAAAACTGTCGACCGCGGAGGGAAAAACTGTGGAGGAAAAGCGACTCCCTGATGGTACGAGAAAAGTGACTCCTTGATGGTGATACGCGTACCCGCAGCGCTACGGGTAGCGGGAGATGAACCGACCCGGTCGGTGGATGGTAAAGGACTCAGCGATATTCGTTCGCTGTCAAAAGAAATTCGGCCAGTGACACTGTGTAGTGTGACAACACATACATGAAATGACCACAAACAATAAACTCAAATGAATCGACTGCCCTTGTCACAGTTTGCACTTCTCAAGTAACCAGCATTAGTTGTTTACAACCAAGTTCAAGGTCAACTCATTTCATTGAGTAAAACAAACGAATTTCTTCAGTTACGATTTGAAGAAATCAGATGACAATCGTTTGCGAATTTGTCATTGGCAAAGTGATTCACGAATTAATTGGGTCAACTTATGTTATTGTTCTTTCGCTATGCGGTGATATGATATTAAGTAGCATAATAAGCAAAATTGTATGAGTGATGTTCTACTTAATTATTTTATAGCTTGTAAGCAGAAATTGTATGAGTAAATGAGGAAATGTGTAAATAATTGAATGATTGATTGGGAGTATAAATACCCCAACATTTTTGAAATAAAGTTAATCAAAAACCAATCGGCTTTGATTCATTAACTGCGGCGCTCTACGCCATCATATTTCAGCGAGCTGCGCTTTGTACAGCACCGATATGAAAATAGAATATTTAGTCATGTTGTCTTGCTAGATTGAACATTTAGACACAACCCCCCAAAACCTAAAACATTACAACTGGCTCTCTTAGAGAAGATCATCAAGGTACACATGTATGTGTGTATGTTGGTTCTTTCATGGGACAAAGCCATGAGAACGAATCTGAAACAAAGAAAGGGCATCATGTGCATCCATGAGATGTGAATTCGGCTAAGCAAACAATCCGAATCTCATTGGGTGCTAATTGGGTTTCTGTTTGTTCATGCCGCTTGTCATGAGAACCAGATACAGAAATGTGTAGGACAAAGAGATCGTATAGATCATTGTCTAGGAATGTGCATTGCAGCTGTATTGATAGACCGCAATGGTTGTGGATATGGTGCTAATTGATTTTAGCGTATTCACAGGAAATTGGTGGTCATAGCATCGCTGCCAAGGGTAAGTATACGATTCCTATTTGCATTTGCCTATGCTGTGGGATTTAATTGATGCCTAAGATACAAGATGCGTATATTTGCTTTTGTCCCTTGGGTTTGGGTCGCCAGCCAATGTGTATGTAAAGGAATTTATTATACACAATGTGAGGCTGAATAGGCGACGCAATGTTTATGATCCCAGTTATGATGGTTACATTGTATGTAAACCAAATTGTTTTGTTTTCAGGAATTCGGCTAGGAAAAATGCGTATGTAAAATTGGAATTTGCCTGGCAACCGAAGGTGCCGAATTGGGCTTGGGATTAATGAAGTTTGGAACCGAATTCTTATAGGGAATTTTGAATTCGAATAAATGAATGAAGGTAAGAATTCTCTTCCAGGAGTTTTTAGCTAAATACGTTTGATAAACTTAATGCGTGAAACATTTACAGGTACTAATGTGATTATATTAGCAGAAACTAATGAAAGGTGGGTTGTAGATATGGGGGTTCTTCGGGTAAGTAGACAGCGGGGTTTGGCGGAACCGCCACAAGTTTTATCTCAGTTGTTGCAATAGTCAGCGCGAAGCTCTCACGTCGTCGCAACGGTGAATTAAATTTAATTAAATTTAAATATTCAAAAGAGTCTAGGTATATTTCGAGTAGTAAGAGGGGGAGAAAATAGGGAAAAGACGTATAGATGGGCATTGAATTTAGAAGCTCGAATATTGGAATGAAAATGAAAATATAAGAGTGATCCACGTTCGTGCGGTATGAATGAAGTAACATTCATTCACACGTCTGAATTTAATATTTTGAATAACCCTGATTCTTGGGTATCAAGGGAGCATGTCTACGGTCGGTGCATCCACCGTGTTCAATTGATTGAGAAAGGTGATAACATTCATAGAGAAGAGACACGCAGTATTCGTTGCGGATACATAACGTTGGCGTTGCAAGTCTAGGGGTTTTGTTGCTTTATTTTGCAATTTATACCACGATTGCATTAACTAGTTTTGATTGAATTCCACTTCAAAAGGATAAGGCAACTTTAAACGGATAGATGGAAGAATATTCGCAATGGTTTAATGAGTAAAGGAGAATGTCTTCACAAAAGCCCAGAGGAAATGCTATTTCGGCCAGGGGTTCATATTCAGCCAATAATTGGTACCAAGTCATCTTCAGCTTATGTAATAAGACACGGATATGGTAAGCCTATGAGGTTTCGCTTACAATAGGTGCTGCTTGATAGATGTTTTTATGCTATGTGTGAATACTCTAAAGTCCTTGCGCTATGCACATCCTGTTATTAGATCTATTCTGATCGTATGATACTACTATACTACATATTAAATGCAAACCACTAGCTTAATCCTTCATCAAATGAATTCGATAATTGATGGACAGACTTTCCCCAGAGAAGTCGACAAATAATGTTTCCTTAAGAGAAACCACTTGTATATAGAAACCCATTGCGTATTGGAGTAGATTCCTTGATATATACAGAGCTCTAACCTCTTCCATGTCAAACCAACTGCAATCAGTTTAATCAATCGAAAGTCGTCTAGAATTTATAAACTATTACGTTTCAAAAATACCACGGACCAATGGGAAACCACTGAAAATGAGTAGGCAACAACTTCGCCGGTTGCCTTGATTTCTACCGTAAGGATGTTAAAACGATATCCTGGTTCACAGCTTTGCTACATTCCTATGGCAGAGAATTTCAATTTGAAACTTTAAAATTTTTTATTGAACTTTTCTTGTCAAAGGAAGTTCGGTGGCTAAAACTAGTAAAATCAAATAATAACACAGAACACAGTCAAAAGAGTTATTCTGCACGTTCATAGAATGTGAGTCGGCAGTTCTTTGAGGTTGAGGAAATACTTTGGATTGTCAGGAGAATTCTTGCGAACTTTCAACGCAATACTTGGAGATAGATTCTCTCCGTTCTTCTATAATTCATTGTTCACTCGGTATAAGGTAAAGGTGGCGATGTCAAATGAAAATAATACTGTAGTAAAATAAAAAAGGACATACAAAGAACTTTAATTTTTCCTTAATTAACCTGGTCGAAAGTTGGACTGTAGCACCAGTGAGCAAGCAAGAAGGATACTTTTGAATCTTCGGGAAGTGACCATTAATTAAAGTCGGAAGTGCAACTTCCACCGTTCTGATACCAGTCAAGGTGGGATGGCATGTTCCCCATGCAGTGCTATGATTCGTACCCGTAGGACTACTTCTTGCCTCCTTCCTTCGATAAGTTGCTGGACATTCACACATTTGGAATAGAAAGTCAAGGGACCTTTATTCGATTGGAGTGTCGGGTGACAACGACAAACGAGTTTACCTGTATCGTGATAAGCTTGAATTATGGATTCATACTCCTCAAAGAAAGTGGTATGTTTTTCGACAAGTTAAATACAACTCGCATTGTGTTTCTTGTATGTTATATCACATTTTCTGTATTTCAAATCATATCCGCGATGATTTTCTTGATGCGGAATGTTTAAATTAAATATCTCTTTGGGACAAATGGAAGTTCAAACAGGACATAGATTTTGTTCCTACGAAAAAAAATGCTGAAGTGTTGGACAAGTTACCGGACCGTGACTTACCCTTACACAATTTTACGTGAGCCCAAAATGCTATGATTTTTTGAAGTCATAACATATTTTAAATTCCACCAAATGAAAACGGCGGGATAATCTAGGAAATTTCTTGTTATGGAGTCAAATATACTTTGCTGCTAGGTCATGTCCTCTGTTATATGTAAAGCCTGCCCCTCAAATACTTAACTCTTAGGGTCATGTTTTCATGTGTGGATTGCAGGTACACCAAATTAATTACGATATTGATGAATTATGTATAAAATGCATATCTCATAGAACCACATCTAGAAAAATTCTATTATGGGACAATAAGAAAAGGCCAATATGAATAGTGCTACTCATAAAAATCAAACGACTTCGCGGAAATGATACCATGAATGGACGCTTTTATAAACAAAAGTCGCCAAGAGTTATGGTATACACATCCAAAGTAATAAACAAGCGATTAATCAGGAACGCAGTGCAAACATTCACGTAACGCTGAACAAACGAAGAATGTTATGCTTGTTGCAATGCAACATAACAACCACCAGCACTGAACACACATAACAATAATCAGCAGCCCAATCAACATAACAATCACCAGCAGTGACAGCCTAAAGCAACAATCAACAACAAGAAAGACAAGAGACCAATCGAACGCGGGTCTTCCACAAGGTGGTGACTGCATCCAACGAAGACATTCGCTGTGACAACGTGCCTGAAATTAACGTCGCTTGTGATACACAACGAGAGAGCAACAACCAAATAAAGGTGGGTGGCATTTACAATTATCTTCTTTAATAAAACGATCCTAGTGGATATTAATTGAAAAGTGTTGTGGTTGGGTGTGACTTCGACGAGGTGGCTGTTCAGCGGTGAGTGATTTATTTTTTTCTCAATTTTTATCAAAAATTATTGTGGTTGTGTGTTACTTCGACGGAAAAATAAGAGGGTTGGAAAAACGATAGACTGAATATTGTAGTAAAAAGGGACTGTGCTGCTAAATATAAAACTTATTTGCCGAAAAGACAAAAAAACCTTTTATTCAAAGAGACATACAATTGCGCTCGCTATTGAAGGATTGCCGAGAGATTAAATACACCTCACACAACAATTGTAAATCACTTAAGATCGACGAGGTGGTTGTTCGGCAGGGAGTGCACAGTCTATTTTGATTATTTTCCTCATGATTTTATCAAAACTTACCAGGGGGTGTGTGTCTACAGCCGGTTGGCTGGAACGTCGTATTGCGTGATTCGGATCAATTGGTTCCTTTCGGCGTGACCAACGGGGTTGAGTTGTGTGTACATTCAATTGGGTGGCTCAACAGCGAGGTGGCGTAAAAGTGATTTGCGTGAGAAACCCGATTTGCCTTGTCTAACGGACATATAAAAAACTGAAAATCATCTCGGTGTATTTGTAGTCTGAACAAAGACAAAATGAGCAAGACAAAGATGTCCAACTTAATTGACAGGTTGCAGAACATAGCGAGCGAGTTGACTGCTGATCACAAGGCAAATTTGGCTTTGGATCACTCAGCCAAATCAATTCATATGAACGGAGCGCGTTTTGAAGAATTTGGAGCATTCGTTCGAGGAAGCAAAGGGACTGAACCAGAAAATTATAGCGGCTCCAAGCGACGAAATAAAAACAAAGTATATGGAAGAACTAACCTTCCATAGGCTGAATGAATTATACAAGAGCTATTCATCCGAACTCAAGTCACAGTTAGAGCAAATCGAGTCAAACCTGCTGCGCCACACTTCGTTCAACGGCTCAATAGGAGGAACAAATGTGACAACGCCGGAATTAAACCTTCGCCCCATTAAATACCAACCTTCTCCGGCTCTCTTCAGACTTGGCCGAAGTTCAAAAGCTTGTTCGAGAGCCTCATCATCAGGAATACCTCCATATCCGATGTGCACCGGCTACACTACCCCAAGGCAAACTTGAGTGGAGAAGCAGAACGCCAGCTGTTGAACACCGCGATAGACGACGGCAGATATCAAAACCTGCGGTTGCTCAAGGATAACCAGTTCGATCTACTTTTTAATCAGTCAGCACTCACACCTGAGTCGGCTGACGGGATCAAGGTGCTAGTGGACACCACCAACAAAGCCAAGCAATCACTGCAAAATCTTGGAGTCTCAGTCAATTCTTGGGAAGACGTATTGATTTACCACACAATCCAGGAGCTTCATTTTAAAATACGAGGTTTGTGGGAATCTCACATTTCGTCATATGTGGACTATCCAACTTACGACATATTACAGGAGTTTCTGCTTACGAGAATTAGAACTTTAGATGTCATGGGACAAACAACGTCCGAAGGTTCTCACGGAAATTCCAGAATTAAACATCACGACGTCCGTGTCCACAATTCAACCATCCGCGATTGTTTAATGTGCTCGGGTGCACGCATAATCCGCAACTGCTACAAATTCCAGGCACTCAGTGCTTATAAGAGACGGGACATAGCAACCAAGCGCCATTTGTGTGTCAACTGCCTCTCAAATACGCACAGAACTCAAGAATGCACGAGCAAGTTTACCTGTAAGCAGAAACATCATTCGTTGTTGCACTCAGACGATATTCACCGTTCCATACCCAAAATTGACTCTGCTTCGGTGATGATTCCATCTGGCACATCTGCTGCCCAAATGTATCAGGCACAATCAACGGAGGATTCAGCGGTCCCTACCAGAAGATCCTCAGTATTCAACGCCTGCATTGTCGAAAACAACAATATTCAGACTGTTCTTCGGGCTACGGCTCTCGTGAAGTTCTACATAGCTGAGGGACAGCCTTTGACGCTACGAGCTTTTCTGGATCCTGGGTCGGAAGCATCTTTCATTACCGAGTCAGCATCATGGTTGCTAAGGCCACGTGCCCGTCTATGGCATCGGAGAAAGAAGGATGAGTGCATCAACGCACAAGGTATCACTCATCATTCACTCTAAGGTCAACGAAACCTTCACATTGCAGGTTCAATCCTTTGTTTTACCCAAACTCACTGCGGTACTTCCCATGCGCAATCTCCAATGCGTTAACTGGGACCATCTAAAGGGTATGGAGCTGGCTGACCCGAACTATTACAGGCCAGACAGAGTTGACATCCTTCTTGGGGACGATGTTTACTCGGCGCTTCTTCTGGGCAGAAAGATCAAGGAAGCGCCCGGCACCCCTAGGGCACAACGAACCGAATTAGGATGGGTGCTCTTCGGTGGCATCTCTGACAATCAGTCATCGGTAACATCCTTTCACATAAGAACGAAGGTTTCTGAGCTGGATTCTCGGTTAACAAGAAGCGGTGAAATAGAAGATGAGGAACAGGGAAAGATGCCTTCACACACTCGCGCGCCCCTCCCTCTAACGGTTTTTAAGAAATCAAGTGTTGCCATTTGCAAAGATGTATGGCCCACCCTATATTATAACTGGAGGAATGTAGTTTGGTGTTAGTCATTTTAGAAGGTCGGTCGATTTTAACATAATAAATTAAGAAAAGTCGATCAACCGTGGTCCAAGATGCTCGTAAATAAAATAAAATAAAATGTTGGAAGTAATTTGTCAGTGAAGGCGGTCGGTCGAAACCAAAGAAAAAAAGGAAAGATTCGACTGCTAGCTATTAAAAAATATTGTGTTCAGTGTGATGCTAATAATAAAATAAATTTATAATAATCTGTGAGAATTTTTAATAATTATAATAAAGTTAATTAATCAAATAATCAGTCTGTCATTTCATTATATCCATGTGTATATACAAGTGTGTTACCCTTAGTGTACAACACCTGTGTTTACACAGGATGGAGCAGAGGAACCTGTTAATTTTAATTGGGGGCTCTGAGGCAAAGGGTGCTCCACAAATGGTGGAGATGAGCAAATTCTAGACTGTTTCTTGCAGTTTAATTACGATAATGCAGTACACAGGGACGGAGTGTTCAGTTGTCGTCGGCTTGAATTTGCGCATGAGCTCGCGCTGTCTAACTGATAGTGCGGAGGTTCTCCATCTGTGAAGAATTACGTAAGATTGGTTCCGTAAGTTAAATCTGCTGCGGATGCTCCCAGGTCCTTTTTAATACCCATTCCTAGACCTAAGAGGACGTTGGTTAGGGTGTCGAACCATTGGCTGTTATTGTGACACATCAAGGAGGCTTTGAGAGACCGGTGCCATCGCGCTATCACCCCATTGGTTTCGGGGTGATAAGCGGTCGTGTGACTTTTGTAGTAGCCGAGTGGGGCGGTTAGGTGTTTGAAGATTGCTGCTTCAAAGTGTGGGGTCGGTCTGCCGTGAGGGTAGCTCGGACACCGAAACGTGTGACCCACGCCACGTAGAATGCCTTCGCTGCACTCTCTGCGGTTACTGTTCGTAGTGGCGCTGCTTCTGGCCACCGTGTAAAATTCGATCATCGTGAGGAGGTACGTATATCCTGTCGACGGTATTAGCGGTCCCACTAAGTCAATGTGAACATGGGAAAAACGTACCTCGCGGAGTTTAAATACTGTTGGAGCACATTGCGTCAATCGGCCTTGCAGCGTTGGCATTGCAGTCAATTGCGTGCCCACTTGGTTACGTCTTTGGCAGTTTGTGACCAGATGAATTTACGTCGGACGGGTGCGGTGGTTGCGCGTCCGCCTGGGTGAGCAGGGTTGTGGTGGGTCACGTAAATACTCCTTCAAAGTTTCTCTGGGATATAAGGGCGAACTACTCCTGTCAAAACATTGCACCAGATTTCGTCTTGGAAGTACTTCACTGCGGTATGTATAGCTAGTAACTCCCTGTCATAGGCACTGTAACGTCGCTGGGTTGGGTTGGGTTGCTTTGAAAAAAAAAACTCAGCGGTTCCCATTTTACGTTGCACTCTTGCTCGAGTACGGCCCAAAATGCAGTCGGATGCGCCGCACTATAAGGATAATCGGGTTGCTTCGATGGAACGCCGAAGCAAGGTGGCATTAGCCAGATGTTCTTTCGATAAGTGAAAAGCTTGATCAGTTGACACAATCCATGTAATCGGTCGTTTGTCGTAGCCCCGAGGGGCCTGGACATCCGCAGCGTTTCGAAGTGTTGGGCGATAAAATTTAACATGCCCAGATAACGCCTGAGTTCTCGCAGATTGGCGGGACGATGAAATCGAATCAGTGCGTCTACCCTGGTTTGTGGTGCGTGAACGCCTTGTCCATTAATGCAGCACCGCAGATACTTGATTTGTGGCTCTCCGAGGTGGCACATGTCTGGGTTAATCAAGAGGCCGAGTCTGGAAGGCGTTCGAACACCTGTCTCAAGTCGGAGCGATGTTCCGCCATGTTCTTTGATGCTATGAGTTTATCATCGATGTATGCATAGGAGAAGTCAGGTCCACGAAGGGCCGCGTCGATGTAGCGTTGAAATGTTTGTGCTGCATTTCTGAGACCGAAGGTCATTTCCTTGAACTCAAATAGTCCAAAAGGTGTCGTTACCACTGTCTTGGGAATGTCCCTGGGTGCTACCGATATTTGGTGGTATGCCTTCGTGAAGTCGAGCCTTGAGAAAATTGTGCACACGTGCAGCTTATAGGAAAAGTCGTGCAGGTGTGTTTTGTGGTACCGATCCAGGGTGGACACGGCATTCAGGATCCTGTAGTCGCCGCATGGGCACGACTCCTCGTTGCTCTTTTTGAAGAGATGGAGTGGCCTAGCCTAAGGACTATCGGATGGTGACAAATTCATAGTTCGAGCATGTTGTCAAATTTTGCGCGGCCTTCGCGCAATTTCTCTGGAATCAAACGGCGGGGGCGTTGACTCACTGGCGGTCCGCGGGTCTCGATGTGGTGAAATACGCCGGCATTAGCTTGCCGCGGATTGCTGAGCGATACACTTATATCCGCGAACTCTCGCAACAGGTGACTGATTGGGCCGTTTGCAATCGTGCAGTCGTTCTCGGGCCCAACGGCCTGTTCCGTACTAAGCCGACCAACAAATTGCAATAACTTAATAAGTCTGAACATATTAAGGGCTCACTTACATCGGCGATGTTATTCCATCGGATGAGTCGCTGAAGGCCTGGGTTAAGGGTGAGCAATTTCCGAACGTATGTTACTATGTGGAGAATTGTTCGCGGCGAATAATTTTAGCGACTCCGACAGCCGAATGGCAGGTGCATAGGAGCGAGGGAGAACGGAGATATCTGCACCTGGATCGATAGTAAAGTCCATGTTTGAACTCCTTTCGTGGTTCGACAAACGACTTAATTGGGAGGGGCCGGCCGTTTTCTCTTGGTGGACGCTCGGCAGTCCTAGTTTAAAGAACTAGACTGTGTTAAAGATTCTTTGCACTGCACTATATATGCCCTGCACTAATTATATACACACACACAGATAATACAATCCAATTAATTAACTGAAGCACACTTGTTTAAACCAAAAGCAGTGCTTTATTTTTGATGATTACACCATGCACAGAACTAACACACAATTAATTTTTTACACATTAGTTTTAATTTTATTTTAAGCTCTGCGGCTTGGTAACGTAAAATTACACACACGACTTAACCGCTCGACTATGAACATACGTCCGCCTTTACTAACGACGGGTAACACTCGCGACTTTAGATACGCGATCCGTCCAGGACAACGATTGGTATTAGACTCTTATATTTTTATTTGATGTCCGTTGTGGACAGACTCGTTTAATTTATCAATGTCCAAACCGGACGACGTTCATACATCGACATCCTTATCTCTCTTTCGGTCGTGTAGAAATATACATCCATCCATTGTTTACTCACAATAGATCCTTTTTGATACCCATGAGGTATGCTTTGCAGTACATTTCTTGAAAATAATAAACATTGAACATGTTTATGATCTGCGAGATCTGATTGTGTGGATGCGTGTATACAATTTAGAATCTTGTATTTACACAAGTGTTCATTTATGGTCAACGATGGCAAAGATATTTTGTATACTTTATTGCTTCGTTACCATCGAATTATTCTCTGTTTTGAGCAGCACATAATTTTCTTTGTGCCGTCATGGATTTTTCCCAGATGTGGTATCTGGATTCCATGATTTGCCCGTTTATGCATTTTGTAGCTCTTGCACTTTTACAGGTACTCATTGGGTTGGATATGTTGATTTGGATTAATCAACATATGGGGCTTCACATGAAGGTGAATCCTGGTAATGGTGGCGGGTGGCCCCCAAAAAGGGTGAGTATTAGGGGAGGGTAGGCGTTGCGTGTAACAACTGAGTTGAGTGCGATCACGACCAGTTGTAGGTTTGTCTGCACTTCATGGTATCAGCACCAAAACGGAAATGGAAATAACACGTGCCATGGGATTCGGATCAGCTGGCGGGCGCGGTCTGTTACGCCGGTGTCGTGACTTTCCGCGTGACCTATCCCTGCGTCTTTGTTGAGCTCGGTCCGCCCATCGCGAATTTCCGAGTCCGAACCTAGTTAAGTGTGTCTCCAGCTGCCAAATTCTCAAACATATATTCTCGAGGTCATAGTTCCGATGCGCAGGATCGCCACAATGTCACCATGCGGCTGGGAAAGAAACGAACTAATCAATAATTATGCCGCACTACATTAATAGCAAGAGGCGTTAGTTTAACGTATGCACAATTAAACAGATGACACAAACTTCTTACGAACACAAACATTGAGGTAGCACAATGTGAGCATTTTTTGTGCTTTAATTTTTAGGGTTCCTCGACGACTGGACCCAACTCACATGGGTGTTATTAAGATCCTTTATGTGCATTCTGCTTCAAAAAGTATCTACCATTTTAACTACTGTGAAGGGGCATGGACGGTGCGACTCAAACGGCAATCATGAATCCATGTTTTGGATACGAATCCGTATGTTGTAATCTTGTCTGCTGGTTGAGGCAATACGGGGTAACTTTGTCTCATCGGCCAGATATTTCACAGGAAAATGAGAACATTCGTGCTACTGAGAGGTGGGGGAGCTTCCCGAGAATGTAAATGTCATCAAATGGTTCTATTTATTCTGCAGTGTCCCACATATTTACCTTACATGTGGTTTCGAGTGTTTGGGGGTTGTAGAGTCGCCAAAGCCGTTTTTTAGTCTGCTCATTATTTATACTGCCGTCAGATTTCGTACGAAAATCAGATTGTAGTATTTCTACGCGTCAGCGTTCCACAAAGGATTATATGTTCACTGCTCTTGCAAAAAAGTTGTCAGGGAGCAAGGCAAGAAAATCAACAAGTCGCAAGTAAGTAAAGTTTCAGTTATGTAAAAACCGCACAGCAGATCTACGACTACTATAAACTTATGAATGGGTTTGAAGCGAGGTTTTCCTATGAAAATAGTCAATTTGAATTTAAGAATCAGTCCAGCAATTATTTGTTATGGCCCTCAAGTCGCATTTGCTTAGTATTTTCATACCTCTGGTGATAATTATGTGCATTTTCCAAACAATAATCCTCCCGAATCAACTCAAAAAACGACGGTGTTTATCCCACTCGATTTGTAAATATTTTTCTCCCCTTTATTCTGAAAAGTCCTCATTTCAAGGATTCTCAGATGTGACGTGCAGAATTCCATCCTGTCACAATACGTACACCGCCCACCACTCGCTTGGAATGCCTAAAGCACTCCTTCCCCTAGACTCAGTTGGTTGTTGAGTACGGCTCACTTTAATCCGCTTCATATCGAACTCAAGCGTATTTGCGATTCCCCGATCAATTGACATGCCAATAAATCAGCTGGCGACCGGCTAAGACGACATTGTAGCAGATTCTTAGCAGATGTCGACACATTCCCAATATCTCATCTGTGGATAGTGAGCGCATAACAGAGCTGCCTCCAAGGATTTTGTTACTTTGAAGTGAACGTGGGCGTAGTGCAAAGGAATGTCGGCATCCTTTGGAATGTCATGAATAAACGATCGCGAACTTGCTTTTTGGATGCACAGTTGCCATGGAAGGAACAACAACGCCCCGGTATCGTGGAGTAGTTGAGCTTACATCACTACGTTTGCATGACAATGGCGCACGTATAATCTCATACTTTTGAGTGCTGTCGAATGCAGAAGAATCGATTTAGCATATCGAGAGGGACGCACTCTCTACCCTATCACTGATGGGTCTAGACAGGTTGACAAAAATAGTTCACGTTTGAAGTGAAAAAAAACGTCTTTAGACAGATGCCGACCAAAGGACTGCAGCAGGTGGAATGTATCCAGTATTCATTCTGTTCTTTACTAAACACAGATTATGTGACAATCACTGTCTGGATTCAGTCGAAGTTGTCTTCCTGTATTAGGTGTTTGGATATGTAAAATTCAACAGTGATTATCTTGCCAAGTCAACGTGGCGAAGGTTACTGATGGGTCAGAATTCCCCGTAAATCTGCCGTAACGTAATACAATCAAATTAAGTTCGAAATACCTTCGCGAATTACAAAAATCTATGTCTATACTTACCAGTATTCCGAAGTAGGCGAAGAAGGCGACTTCATTCAAATATCACGTCTAGATGGTGGCGCTGTATAATGTTTTTGTATGATGATTTTTCGTCTCGTTGCGAACGAATACCAATATTGAGAAGTCTAAAATATAAAAGCTAAACGCCATCCTAAAGAAAATGTTTGAAAATTGTTGGACATTTTTTGCGGTTGAGTTGATAAGGAGGTTGTATCTTGCGTTTGATTGTACAAACCTAGGTTCAACTGACGACTCTTGCTATTGTGCAGTTTGGCACCATCACTGAGTGGCAGGTAGGATTGCAAAGCCCAGCCGTCCGAAAATATATCACCCCATTAAGCTATAAGCTTCGCTAAATGGTTGAGAGAAATCCTTGGAGCTTGGCAGATGAGCACGGTCGAGAAAATATAGCAATTAAGGGCGCTGACTCGCTATAGGCTCGTCTATAGGTTCGCCTTTCCTGGAGGAAGTAATATAAATAAAAAATTACTGAATAATGTTTACTTGAGATATCTTCTAAATTATCTACGTTTTAGTAGATGGTAGTATAGCGTTTGCAATGATAGTGAAGAACGTGTGATTCGAACTGACGCGATGACGGTTAGAATCACTAAAAATTGAACCTATGCTCAACACAGCAGGTCATTGCCGCGTGTACGAATTCAATTTCTACACTCAAGCACATTCAATTGCTATGTTATTGCTTGTTATACGGCTGATGCATTTTCTTATTCGATTTTCTTTCGGTGTTCTTCACTATTTGTTTGTATATTGTGTGTGCATCTGTTAGAAACCCCCAGTAGTATTTTCAAACGTATGGGGTACGTCATTTAAAAGTATAGACATTATACAGATGTTTGCGCGTTTTCGGATAACCCTGTGGTACCAAAACAAACAAAAGAAGCACAACAGCGGGGTGGCACGATATACATAAATATGGGTGACTAATAGTAGAAGCTCGGTTATGATAAATAGTGGAGGAGTGTGCTTTGCATCGTGGGTAAATATTTTGACAATCCAGCACCGAGCCTGTTATGCCAATACGCAGAAAGCGCGCGTTGCTGATAAATAATCGCCTAAGAAAAATTAAAAAGTTTAGGTAATTAGAGGCAACCACTGGAACACAAAAATTAATTATACGTTTTTTTTTTCGGTAGGAAGGTGGAAATCTTCAAAAGATACCTCTGGATCGATCCAGTGGCATGCCAGATTTTTACCAACTAAAATCACCTCCCACCAGTCATATATTCCCGTTGATCCCCGCGGAACTTTCTTTTAGATATTACATCGCGGGGCAGGACGTAGTTTACGTGTTACTCCGCTCGTCGCGTCGCAGCTGCTGCATAATGACACATAGAATATCATTTGCTACGTTTAATACTTAGTATACATTCTATTACTCCGGTCGGAGTCACTTTTCGTCTCATATGTCTCTCCGAAATCGTTCGTGCGGTCTCGAATCTCACGCACTCTGTGAGTACGTGTTTCGCATTTTATAGTTTGCCCTCGCAGTACAAGCAGTATGGGTGAATCACATGCTTATACTTGTGCAAGTATAGCCGAAAGCATCCATGTCCTATTATTAGCTGACTCAAGTGGTAATTCAACTCGCCATGCTTTCGTTTCAGTCGGGTTTCTACATCAGGTATCATGGTGTGGGTCTATAGCGTTTGCTACGATAATGAAGAACGTGTGATTCGAACTGATGCTATGACGGTTGGAATCACTAAAAATTGAACCAATGGTTAACACATCAGGCCACTGCCCCGAGTACGAATTCGATTTCTAAACTAAACCACATTCAACTGATGTCGAATTGCTACATTATTGCTTGTTATATGGCTGATGCATTTTCTTATTCAATTTTGTTTTGGTTCGTCATTATTTGCTTGTGTATTGTGTGTATCTGTTAGAACCGCCACCCTACTCCCTCCTCAGTAACTTTGTTACGATCAACTTCGTGTGCGAACGACGGAGTGAGGAGCGAGCGAACGAGAGATCGTCGGAGCAGACGACTGTGCCGGTGCTTTATGCGGAAGTCGGACCGTAGTAGTGAAGTCCTGTTTTACTATGGGATAGTGTGTGCTATTTTTACACAGGATCACGTCCGGGTTGTTCCGTTAAGCAAGGATAGTGAAGAAGGTGAATTGAACATGTGGCGGTCCCACGAATCGCACAAACCACAGTAGGCTGAAACACCAGTCGTTCCACCAAGGAACATACTCACCTTAGCCTAAACCTCACGTGACCACAGACACGTGCGCCCATGGTCCACCCTTTCGCCTAGCCAAAGGTGACATTCATACTGGTGTCAACAACCCCACGTATCCACAGATACGTGGGCTCCAAGTCTCGAACATTTCATAACGCCTGCACGGCGATCGAAGGACACGACCCTGTATAGAAATTGTGTATCGATCCATTAGCTGTATAAACACAAGTAGTTGGCACAGCTGCGCCAGATGTCGACAAACATCAAATCCCTGGCGATAAGCAAAATGCCGTAAAACAATGCATTGGCTAAACCTTTGACCCTGCCGCAATACACTTCGCCTAAACAAAGGCCATTGCAGAGGTACAACAATAAACTAGCTAACATTATTCCCGTAGGGCAAAATAATTACAATTATCGTAACCGACGATAATTACCACGATCCCAGAGATCGCCAAGAATAATAAACCACACACCGGAATATACACAAAATCGATTCCGCAGAAGGTGTGAACATTCTGGCGATCCTAGGAAGACCTCCGGCCACACAGGCAGCAACATCCGCGTCTGTGTGTGTGGGTGCAACCACACATCTGGCCTGCGACCAAACAGGAAATCGCAGGACACAGAAAGAGGCTGCGATCGCCTCTAGGGGAGAGATTCTCGATTAAGAGAGAATCACGAAGAAGGGAAACGAAAGAGAACAATCGGGTGAGTCGTGACATCCTCTAAGAAAAACTTTAATCAGTTCTTGTTCGGAAGGAAAATAATCGGGAGAGTGTCGCGCGAGTGTCCGTTTTTTATTAAGTAACGACCGTCTTAATCAAGTAATGTTTGAACTAATAAAATTAAGAATCAAAGTAGACAAGTTGTGTTTTTCTTTTTGAGGACTTTTATCGGTTTTTTATTAGAGTCGCGTGCAAAGTGTTCGGTGGAACAGGAATACCATCCAGTCCCGGGGTCTTGCTTTTTTTTTTTAACAACCCTTACAGCCAAGAGCACCTCTTCAGTGGTCACGGGAGGTATTTCTCTTTCGGTGATGCTCCATTCCTCTTGCGCTCTCAACACCTCATCACACTATGGGAAGAGGACAGCAACGATTCCGGCCATGTCGATTTTACTTTTTTGCATTTGACTACTGCTGTTGTATAGTCTTTTCATGACCATCCTGTAAGCGCTACCCCATGGATTGTTATTTAATTTATCCCTCAGGCAGCAAAACGCGTCATATTCACTCTTGCGGACCACATTCATCAACTCCTTCCGTTTGTTGACGAATTGCGCATGTATCTGTGGGTAGGTGTTACGGTTTCTTGCCCTTTGTTGCAAGCGTCGTAACCTGTTGCACTTCGACCGGGCGGTTTCTGGGTTCCACCAATACACTGGTTTGATTGCCCCTGCTGGTTGTCTTTGCCGTGATATAGAAGTATCACATACGGTAGTTAGCCACTTCATGACTTTTCCAGCCTGCCTGTTCGCACTGGCCTCTGTGTCAGACTGTTCGATTTGATCTTCCAGTATATAATCGAGCAGTTCCGCATCGAGATCCTTTTCTTTCCACCCATTTTTCTGGGCTATCTTCGCCAATTTGCCAGTGATGAATCCCCTGTGTGGTAATATTTCGTACATCACGGCTTAGTGGTCATTATGGGTGTAGGTGTCCAACACTCGCAAGTCTATACTTCTTGCCAAAATGGAGCTGGCAAATGTGATGTAGATTTTGGACCGGCCTCTCTCATTTATGAAGGTGTAATCAACACCATCATTAAGTAACACCACATCTAGGAGTGCGAAGGCTTCAAGTAGTGCCTGGCATCTACTGTTGGTCCTTGTGCTTCCCTATTCTACAGCCCAAGCGTTGAAATCTCCAAAAACTATAAGGGGGCTCTTATTTTTAGCTTCTTGTGTTACCCTGTCCAAAAAACATTTTAATTCTTCTATTTCCCACCTTGACGGAGCGTAACAAGAGTAGAAATTAATTTCTCTGATCTTAGCATAGGCGAATCCTTTCTGCCGCTGGACACTTCTGCTGTCTATGGCGGAATTTCCAGTTGTCCAGATGGCCGCTGTTCCGCTGCTGTCTTCTTCCCATGTAATAGTACCAGTGCCTGTACTGCTCATTGATGAGTACCACGTCGACACCATATTCCTTAACCGTTTGGGAAAGGAGATCTTGTGCGGCTCCACAATGGTTTAAGTTAATTATACGTGTAAAGAATCTTACGTGTGAATTTTCTCAGTCATCAGTGAGCGCAGTGTTCCAAACCATGGCCCCCAGGGAAGATGTGGAAGAAAAAACGAAAGACTAGTATAAGCAGGCCTTGCTAATAATAGAAAGGTATCAAATACGCGTTGACAAATTAAAGCAAAAACCATTAGCAGGGACAGATAATGGTACTAAAAACAAAAACAAACAATTACCGGAATTAAAACAAAAAAAAAAGAAATGCACAGACCATGAAAATGATAACAATAACAACTCGATTCGACACCCACCCAATGGACAGCGTGCAATCGAGGCCGTCGACCTCAGATAGTCCTTTAATGATTAATTAAAAAAGGAAACGACGAAAATAAATAAAAGGGGCTACAACAATGCCCAACTCTAATAACAACAGCAACAAAGATTGATGGAACAAAAACAAAGAAGAGAGAACGGCCAGTGGAGCTGGAAACAAAAATAAACCACCAGTCGATATATTCAATGAGGACAGTAAATTTTAGGTAAGTCATTAAATGAAAGAATAGGTAACGACAAGTTCATTGTTAAGTAAATTATTAAAAATATGATGCGTATAGAAGTCAATAATCAAAATAACTGTAGTAAAGTTAAAGATATTTTAAACAAGACCAACTCTGAATACTTTACATATACTAATAAATAACACAAGCAAAGGTCATTTTTAATTAAACGACTTATGACTAGCTTCCGCCCAGAAGGAGTTCTAGAAGAACTACGAGGTCTTTAGTTTGATGATATAAACCTTGAAAGAACATTCAGTTTTGCAGCGGCGCGTCGACGAGTTTGGTGGGGCTACTACCCAATTTATTGGCTTAATTCAAGCAACTAGAGTACCTACAACTAAAGTATATATAACTTACAAACTAAGGAGCGTAAGAACTAACTTAACTAAGCTTAACCTAAAGTAACCAGGACAAATTAAGAAGGCATGAGTTGGGGCGTGGGGGTGGGGGCAGGTTAGAGAGGAAAGTCTAGAAGGGCCGCTTAGGATTGGTGGTGAGAATGGCTTAGGAGGCGATGCCTGAGAGTATAGGTAGAGAGGCCGAAGTCGAAAAAGGTAGAATTGGAGTTGACAATCCTCAGCATCCGCTAAAGGGGTTCGTCGAGACCATAGAAGGTCCGGCGATGGGGAATCTAGAGAAGGCGGGGATTACGCCCAATGTGGTCGCGAATTTATTTTCCGCGAATTCAAACTGCGGTGCCGGTCTTTTGGAACTGCCTGTGATTGTACCGGTGCAGTCTTCAATGCTGAGTGTACAGTTCCACCTACATGCTATTCAACGCATTCTTCGTGGTTGGACTGTAAGGAGGCAACCGGACAGAACGAAATACCAGCAGTAGTCCTTAAGAACTATGCTCCAGAACTATCGCCAATGTTTGGCAGACTCTTTCTCTTATCCTATGCATGAATAACCTTTTCTACCTGCTAGAAAATCGCTCGCCAATCTCAAAGCGGTGGAAAATGTGTTTGCCACAAAGTTACTACCCAATATCATTTCTGTCTATGTTATTTAGGGTGATGGAAAAGGTCATCAACTCCGTGTTTATTAAATATTTGGATTGAAACTTTTATTATTATTATTATTATTTACTGGCCTGTAGGAACCCGGAAGTTCATGACCTCATCGACGCGGCTCCGCCATTGTTCCCTGTCCTGTGCGCTCTCCTTCCACGTTTGATCATTCGATCCGATCTCCTCGAGGTCCAATCTAACATTGTCCTCCCATCTCCGTCGCGGCCGTCCTGTCGGTCTCTTCCCCGTTAGTTTACCGTCAAGAATTCTTTGCACGGTCCTATCATCTTCGAGACTTGATCACTCTCACTATTCTAGGTTTGCGGTATAGCTCTTCCAATTCGTGGTTGTGGAGTTTCCTCCATTGTACTGACTGCTCTTCATATTTACTGCCAAATATACCCCTTAAAACTTTATTCTCGAATACGCGGAATTTGTTCTCTTCCCGTTTTGTGAGAGCCCATGTTTCGCATCCGTATAGAGCAATCGGCATGATTATGGTTCTATAGACACGGAGCTTTATATTACGTGATAGCAATTTGGATTTTAATAGTTTACTGGCTGCATGCCAACTAGCGTTGCCGGAATGTAGTCTTTTGTTAATTTCCTTTGACGTTTCGTTTGTGGTCGTCAGTATCGTTCCCAGATATTTAAATTCTTTGGCATTTTCAAATATCTTGCCCCTGACGTTTATATGTGTTCTCTGAGGTCCACCTGCTCTCGTCGTAATCATGTATTTTGTTTTGTCTTCGTTTATTTCTATACCCACCTCTTCTGCTGCTTGCATGATGATTTCACAGTTTTTGCCTATAGTTTCGAGATTATCGCCCAGAACGGCGATGTCATCCGCATACGCGAGCACTCGTGTGATCCGGCCGTGTTGTCGTCTTGTACCTTTCTGATAACATACTCGAGGACAAGGTTAAAAAGGGATGGTGAGAGGCCATCCCCTTGTTTTAGTCCGTCCCGGATTTCAAATGGTTCTGAGAGGTGGTTTTCTATTCTAACTCGCCCTTTGTTTTCGTTCATGCAGATTTGAATGAGGGCAGCATATTTTTTCGGGATCCCCAGCTCAACCATAATATGGTAGAGTCTTTGCCTTGCGACTGAGTCGTGGGCTTTTTGGAAGTCAACGAACAGTTGGTGAACCGTCTCTCCGTATTCTCACTTCTTTTCCAGCAGTTGCCTTATTGTGAACATCTGGTTGCTTGTTGATCGGTTCCGGCGGAATCCGCATTGGTAGTCTCCCAATATTTCTTCTGCGTATGGTGTGATTCTTGCCAGTATGACATTTGTTAATATTTTGTATGTGATTGGGAGCAATGATATTCCTCTGTAATTTTCGCAGTCAGATCTATCGCCTTTTTTGAAAATGGGGATGACTATTGCGGTTTTCCATTCTTCCGGAATTACTTCCTTGTCCCATATTATTTTAACCAGTTGGTGGATCTTTCGAGCGGTTGCCCCTCCTCCATGCTTCACAAGCTTTGCCGGTATGCAATCGACTCCGGCTGCTTCCATCTTGTCACGATATTGTTTGTTTCTGTCACCAGACATCCGTTTGTGTCTCGGATTATTTTGGCTCTCCCTCGGTAGCCATTTCTAATTGAATTTATGCCGGCATACACACCTCGGCTGTTCTTTGTTCTGGCATTTTCTATGATTTTTTCGATCCGAGTCTTCTCTCATTCGCGTTTTTTGCGTTTGAAAAGTCTAGTGGTTTCTTTCCGAATTGTCGCGTATCTCACTGCGTTGACTTCCTCATATGCTTCTAAGTGGATCATTCTGAGGCGTTTACGTTCTTCGATCTTCGCCCTGCAGTCATCGTCAAACCAAGGTTTGGACTTAGTTGCTTTCTTAAATCCTAATACCTCTTGGGCTGTTTGTTTGATTGTGTCTCTGATCGATGCCCATTTAGTGTCCACACTCTTGGCTTCCTCTTCCTCACTACTGTCATTCTCTAGGACGCTAAATCTATTCGTTAGTTCGTCTTGATATTCAGCTTTTTTACGTAGGTCTTTTAGTTTATCAATCTCGAACTCTTTGCTCGTCTCCCGTGACTGTCCATGTAGGTTTGCTGCAACCCGACTTCTAATTTTGCCCATCACTAAAAGGTGATCGGTGTCGCAATCTGCTCCTCTATATGATCTTACGTCAAGGATATTCGAGTGGTGTCTTTTGTCTATGAGGAAGTGGTCTATTTGGTTACGCGTTACGCCGTCGGGTGATATCCCTGTGGCTTTATGGATTTGCTTGTGCTTGAACATCGTGCTCTTCACTACCAGATGTTTTGACGCTGCGAACGTGATAATTCGAATACCATTATCATTTGAAACGCCATGTAGGCTTTCTTTACTTATTGATGGTTGGAAGATATCTTCCTTTCCAATTTTCGCATTGAGGTCGCCGAGGAGGATTTTAACATCGAATGATGAGATCCCATCAAATACTTCCTCTAGGGTCTCGTAGAATGTGTCCTTCGTTTCTTCGTCGGTAGATTCTGTTGGGGCGTGTACGTTTATAAATACATAATTGTACCATGGGCCCTGTATTTTTAGCACCGACATTCGGTCATTAATATATTGCACATCTTTTACATGGGACGTAATCTTCTTGCTTATGATGAAGCCAGTTCCGAGGTTATGTGTATCGGTACCTCCACACACCAGTGTAAACCCGTTGGTTTCGATTACCAGGGAGTCGAACTTCCTGAAGCGCGACGATGTCCATTTTATATTGTTTCGCGTTTTCTACGAACGTCTGTATCACGTCTGGTTTATATAACCTTCGAACATTCCACGCGCCGACGCGTATATCCCGCTTTTTCAGTTTTTCCCTAGGTCTTCTTTTTGCCGAGTCGGTGTTTTCTTGATGATTTTTTCCCTTATGGTAGTGTCCGCTCATCATACCTACGCCTACCGGGTTTTTCGTGGGATTGTTTTTTGTATATTGGTTATTCATTTTTGATCCCACGAGACTTGGAGTTTCAAATAGTCCGCCACATCAGAGCCCCGTTTTGATGTGGTAAGGTCTGCTTACTGCTCTGATTCGACCCGGTGTCAGAGAGGCGCCGTTATAATACAGCCGGTATACACCTGGCTGCAAACCATCCAATGGGCACGGTGACGCGTAACACCCTGAATTAGGGGTGGTAGATCTTTGTGTGTTACTCCTCGCTAGCCTGTCTGACATGGGTGACCCTACTGGAAGCATATGCTTCCGTCAGCATAGCCTGAGTGATTCATTGTAGTTTAAGCCCCCGCACCATGTCAAGGTTTCTACCAAGCTGGGGATTTGGATTGAAACGGACTTCTTAATGATCGACAATACGGATTCCGTGGCAGGCTGTCCAAGGAGACCTTTTGACACTTAAAATCGATTGATCCGTATTGTTCTGGACGGCGAGATTTCAGATCAGTATTCTGTTAATTTCGGGGTACCTCAAGGTTCTATTGTGGCTCCAACCCTTTTTTTGCTTCACATAAATTATTTGTTGGAGTCAACGGATCACAATGTGTCCAGTTTTGCGGATAATAGTACGCTTGTTTCCACTTTTTCAAGTGATCGGCTCATTAGTGCATCAATGTCGCACCAGCTGAGATGTAGCCAGATCGACTCTCTGAAGTGGGATCTGGATAACGTCCTGCTGTGGGGAAAGGCCAATCTGGTCGATTTTAGTGCAACTAAGACACATTGTGGGGTACGAGTTGAAGTGCCAACGTATGGCACGCTGTTCGTTCGTATCCCCATCGAGTTCTGCTGCAATCATTGTTTACCCGAGAAGATGGAATAAATAAACGCACTGAATGTTGATTTGATGTTAATCCTCTTTTTTTTATTGGTATTGTTTTTTTCTTTTTTACTTAACTGATAACTTAATAGGAAATATTATTAAATTGTTTAACAGGACACGACTTCGTCTGACAACACTTCTGGTTTGGTGAGGTTAATCCGTACGTGCGTGCGATAATCCAAGAATACGGTTGAGATGAAGCAGCAGAATGTAAGGCACGCCAACACACTAAATGAGTACACCACGGTGGCATTTCCACGAGTTAAAACTGTGTGCATTATAAAATCGAACAATAAAAACTTGCTGATCGAACGGAATTGGAATGGATCTAATTTCAAATTAAACTCGTTTTAACTCTTTAATGGGAATGGTTGTTGATACTCAAATTGCCCACAGACACGTCTTTCCTTTTGATTCGCGCGCGAGCGTGTACATCAGCGTGCACACGCTGCGGTCGTTGAATAAATCCTCCGTTGGTGGTTGTAAATCGACTGTCTGGAAAAGGGATGAAGATTGGTAATTTAATGTTCGCACATGACAACCAACAGAGAACATACTTCTGCTCTCTCATTGCCACGCCCGTCGATGTGTGGTGAATTACATCGGTCAATTCGATAATCGACGAACATGGGAGAATGAGAGAACAGGGTGGGTTTAGTTGTGTGTGCATGAATCAATGCAGTTCTGAGCGTAAACCATTGACCTAATTCGGTGAATATGGTGATCTCAGAGTATATTGATGTGAGCTGTGAAGGAGACGAAAATTAAGCTGGTGCTATTCACCTGCGAAAAGAAAGCATTGATCCCCACCGAATGAAGTGTCTGGAGAAAGCGAAAAGGACGCCGACTTGGCTAGGGAAATCTGATTATGGGAACTAACTTAAATGCTTTGATCATTTCCCCAGCGACATGATGCGATTTCCGGTGGATATCTCATGGGTTAGCGAAATGGGGTTGCCGTATGCCAAAAAGGTAGCGAAACTCAATTATGCATTATCTGCATAGGATAATGAGTTTAGCTATGCGTCCGTTTAACATGATTTACAGGTGGAATAGCTTATAAGGGGAATTGGTAGAAATGATGCGCTGAAAGCGGTCGAAATAAGGTATGGAATTGTGGGGTGGTTCTCCATGTGGTATAGAGAACCCCCACAACATCATTCACAAAGAAAATTGGATCATCGGTTCCACAGCTGATAATGAATGGCCAGGCTTTCGAATCTGGGGAAAGCTTCAAATTGCTCGGCGTCACGGTCTGTGGGAATGTATCGTGGCATAAACACGTGTAGAACATCGCCAGGTCCGCATCTGGAAAACTGAGTTATCTGCTTAGAGCCGAGAAATATTTTATTCCGACCCAACTTTTTCTCCTGTATAAATTCTAAATTAGATCCGCGCTTGAATATTGCTCCCATGTTTGGAGTTCTGTTTCTACACATACCGTCGACCTATTTGAGAGCATACAGATGCGAGCGATCCGCCTAACCGGGGCCAGGGCGCTGTCGTCTGGACTACAGTCGCTATCACATCGAAGGCGCGTAGCTGACCTCTGTCTGTTCTACGGGAAAGCTGCGGAATTCCCTCCCCGCGCAGGTGTTTCCAGAGCGTCTAATCGGGGCCAGGGCCCTGACACTGGGACTACAGTCGCTATCACATAGAAGGTGCGTAGCTGAACTCTGTCTGTTCTACAGATCTTAACAGGGGTGCTGTTCTTCGGAGGTTCGTGGTATTGTTCCTCACAATTCGGTTTATATGCGTTCCACGAGACAATCCGACGGATCGCACAAATTTGTGGTTCATCTCCCGACCGTGTGAACATTTCTGTTCTGATACAGAGCGGGAAAGCTGTGTAATTCCCTACCCCGTGAGTGTTAACAGAGCGTTACAACTTGGAACTGTTCAAAAAGAACTCCAACGGTTATTTGGTGGCATCTCGGCACCCGTGTCGGCGGTATAGGTTCACCTCCCCGGAAACAAATATAATTAAAAAAAAATAGGGCATTATATCCTACTAAATTATATTAAAATTAAAATTACATTAAACTTACTTTTTAAACATAATAATTTATCGTAGATGAATGTTCACCCTTTGTAAAAAAAAATGATCATTTCAGTCTTCGAAAACTGAATTATTGGACAACCTAGTATTTATTATTATTAGAAGACTGTTTTAAACTTTTTTTTAGATCGAACTAATCGCTCAATGAAAACTTATAACGCTGTTTATCCCTGGCTGACATGACTTTTCAACTTCTGCTTTTCTGAAAGGTAAAATCCAAAAGACTTGTAAATCCCTCATGTACTGGTTGTCGTTGAAAGTAGGACTATTAAAAATATTGACAATTCAAAATTTAATAGGTTTTTCAAAATTTCATTGTAAATTGTTACTACGCGATTTTCGCTTCGAATTGCTTTCCAATTCAATGTGGTTTTCAAATCTGGGATTCAGTGATTACTGCATGTGTACATACATCAAAAATAAAAGAAAATCCTCCAGGCAAAGGGATTTGACTCTAATGAGGAAGCCGTCGCTGTAACTGAAAATGATTTCGAAACGAGAGATAAATCATTCTACATACATGGGAAAGGAAAGTTAAAAAACCTTTGAAATGATTGTGTCGCAGTTGAAGGAGATTATGATGATGGATAAGGAAGATTTTTGTAAAGAAACAAAAAAATTGTGGCAGCAGTTAGTCTTGGGAATTATGGAATGGTTTAATTTAAGATGAAAAACGAAAGCGGCTTGATATTTTAGGATAATGGTAGGCGGCTGAGAGTTACATGTATACTAAATGCACCACATTGATTTGAACGAAATTCGTTGCATAGAATTTTATATATATTGTGTCAGGCAGTTAGAAAAATATATTATATAATAGTTTTGAGTAAAACGCGTTCAAAAGTTCATCAATAGGTTATTCGTGGTTTTTTGTATGTTTTACTTCCACATTTATTTAACAATTCAATTACAAATTTAAATTCTAAATGTTAACTTCTATTTTACAAATATCATTCTTACATTAACTTACTGGCTCTTCGCAAGCCCTCGAAATTATACATTATTATTTTTCTTATGTTTTTCGGCGTAAAATAACTAATGTTTTAATAAGATGTCACAATAATTGATATATTTTCTTTTTTAAAATGTATTCTAGTCTTTCTATATCATGTGTTATTTCTAATTTTATCTATTTATTTTTTTTACATTACATGACAAGCAAAAAAAAAATGAAACAAAACGTACAAACATAAACAAGGAATACAAATAAAAACAATAAAATAAAATAAAAAAATATAATTGGGAATTGGGGATAGATGGAAGGAAAGCAGTGCGCCTGAGAGGCATGCTATATTTGGGGACGTATACTCCTTTCTTCATCACTGATCCACCACCAGTTGAGATGGGATCGACCTTTTATTGATTTATCTCTTCCGTGGTGATACTGTAGCGGTTCTACGAACCATACAACTCCCTACAGGTTGAGGTATCCTTTCCGCCAAGGAACTCTACTCACCTTTCGCAGGACACGCGCCCACAGACACGTGTCCCAATAGTCAGTAATCATATCTGTTACAGGAGTTATATGAAACTACAACAACGTTGAACCTGATATCAAAAACCAAGGAACTTAACGTTCAAAAGCTTCCAATATCGAGTTCAACGCATCCATACATTGTATGCAAAAACAATTTCAAAAGGGCAGCTTAAGAATCGCTTCTAAGCAATGCGTCAAACGCAGCAAAGCATCGCATACAGGTCACCAATCTCCCACCCCAAACATAAATGCGACGTTTCCAAAGAAATACCATTGTCGGTAAATGAACCGAACAACGGATGCCTATCCTGGTGGCTAATGAAAATTAACACCTAAACCCCTGGCATGACTCTAATCCTAAGGCGCACTTGTGCAAATAAACGAATCGTTGCGCCGCTGATTAGCAGTAGAGCAACCATAAACTCTTAACAATATCCCCGATAGATGTTTATGAGTAGAAAGGCAGACAAAGCCTAACATCCCATAGTCCATGTACCCATCCGAAGTGCATGCGATCCTTTGTCCGCATGCCAGATGAGTAGTACAAATAAACTAAAGAATGATCGGACAATAAGCGGCGGCATCCGATCAAGACATAAAGGGACGAGATACCGACCACCAGAAACTAATGATGATAATGATCATGAGAAAGATTTCTTCTTTTTACAGAGACCATGGGAAATGCAGCTAACAGATACTGCGGGAAATTCTGTTAGCAGACAGGATGGGAAATTCTGTGCGGAGATGCGCTGGGCAGATTTCCCTTGCCGATGGGGAACCAGAAGTTAGTTGAGAATAGACAGTCGACTTGCGAGGGAGACTACTCGAGGAGGAGCTTGTGTTTCGTTAACGTGCCTTCACCGTGTCAAACTTATAACTGTATAACTTGTGTTGTCCTAAAACATTGCTGATAGTATGTCCTTAAGACCAGACGTTATTTAAAACTAATAGTTGCTATTCCTAAGCGACTAGTGAATTATTTCTTTTGTGACATTCATCTCATCAAGGATTCGTCCTATTGTGAAACAATAAAAACGATTGTGCTAGGAAATAAAGTAAAATTCAAAGACGAATTCCGTGTTTTATTAGTGACGGCATTCGCTCCAGTGTTCATCGTATTTTCCGTGTTACGTACTTCATTGGCATTCGGTAAAGACAAATTAACACATCCCCAAAGTGGTAACATCATCGCCAAAGTGGTGACTAAGACGTGATCTGTACACACAGCACACATTTTCCCGTAGTAAACAGAACTTCACACACGATCATGACTTCCGCGTAAGGCACCGGCACACTCGCCTGCTCCGACGATCTCTCGCTCCATCGTTCGCACACGAAATTGATCGTAACAAAGTTACTGAGGAGGGAGTAGTGTGGCGTCTCTAACAGATACACACACAATACACAAGCAAATAGTGAAGAACACCGAACGAAAATCGAATAAGATAATGCATCAGAGCCGTATACCATAGCGATAAAATAACAATTCACTTCAGTGGAATATACTTGAGTTTAAAAATCCAATTCTAAGCACGGCCAGTAGCCTGATGTGTTACGCATTGGTTCAATGTTTGGTGATTCTAACTGTCATAGCGTCAGTTCGAATCACACGTTCTTCACTATCATTCCAAACGCTTTAATACCATACTAAAACGCAGGCGATCTGGAATATTAGAGATATCGTTATCATGGAGAATTCGTTTATCCCTGGCACCATGGAAAGCGTGGTAAATAATAGGGACTCCATGTTTGTCTTGGATAAGTCCTTTTTTATCCAAGAAGGGGAACGCTTCTGGGGGAATGAACCCATTCTAGAGAGTACTCTCCATATACTCCATATGCTGCAGATATGAGATCATTTCCACTGCACATTGCCCTAGCACTGTGACCATGGATAATCTTGGTAATGAAGTTATCTATTCTGTTTAGTCCTGATTTGTCATACAGGACTTTATTGGGATAGTATTTCTTGTATTGCGACTCTGGGGTTCTGTAAATTCCGAGGCAGGGACGGAGACACTGCCTCTCGAACACCTGAAACTTCTCCATGTACAATGGGGATATTTTCTACCATACCGGGCAGCCATACACTAATATTGGTCGAATGAATGCCGAGTATGAAATTATTTTCACCTTGGGATCCAGCAGACTACTACGGAAGAGACTTCGTGTCATTGCATATGCGTTTTTAGCTGCTGTAAGAGCAGCTGCTGTATGCTTATCAAAGTAAAGATACTGATCAAGCCAATTTCCAAGGTATCTGACTACAGTTTTTACTTGTAGTGGAAGATAATTACTTCCTGCAATGGAAAATATTTTCCAATTCCGTTTTGTATCTCTTGATGCACTGGACAGGAGCGTTCTGAAAAGGATTTTCTCTGTTTTTTGGAAATTTATTATTAATTTCCAGTCGTCGCAAAAACGTTTGATTTTGTTGAAATCATTTTGCAGAAGTCTGTTGATAACATCAATCTTTTATCCAGATATATACACCACAATGTCGTCGGCATACGCAGTTGCATGGTTGAGAGAACCCACAAGATCACTAGTGTAAATGTTAAATAAAATGGGAGAATTCACTGCTCCCTGTCGTAGGCCGTTTTTGATGTGGGGGGTCTTGTTAGAGATTATATCTTCACATTTCACCACAAATTGTTTACCCATTCGATAATGTATAATAAATATTCGGGCATACCTAGACTTCAAAACTTATATACAAGCCCTTCTAACCATACGGTATCGAAAGCCTCTTCAAAGTCAACCAAACAGGCCGCCGTGCATTGTCGCTTCGCCTTGTTCCACTGTATGTCGGGAACAAGTTTTGTCGCAGCATGAACTGTGTCATGTTGCGATCGGAAACCAAACTGGTTGTTCGGAATAATACCATTTTCTTCACACCAGCTAGTCAGTGCTTTATTTATAATTTTCTCGAATACCTTGCTGATGTTCGGAAGCAAACTAAGAGAGAAGATTGCCTGGATTGCTCCTGCCCTTGCCCTTTTTGGGGATGGGATGGACTACTGCAGATGTCCATTGGGTTGGATAATATGGATTATTTAGAGCGTTATTATATACTTCAAAGGGTAAATGCTTTAGAACAATATTTCGAATACTATCTATTCTAGAAGATTTTCTGTTCTTAATCGATCTAAGAATGTCTGTCGGTTCATCGTTGTGTACAAATATGCTAGTGTTTAGATTTCTAAGCAGGGAATCCGCTCTATTATTTTCACTAAAGATAGTGAAACTTCGACTTAAGAGACGCCAATTGTTAAGTTCATTGCGTAGCGAAATATGTTTTTGGAGAGCCCTATTTTCCAGGTCAAGGTTAGAATGAGCCGATTCGTTCAATCTATACACTGCTTCGAAACAAGCACCAATTGAGTTCGCCTTTTTTTGTGGATCCTCGACTATTATGACCTCTTCGTTAGAGTTGATGTGTTTCGGCGTAAGTCTTGCGTTCAGCAGAGTTTGACAATTCTCGGGAGTGCCCGGAACTCGCAGACACGGAATGTCATTATAATCTCTCCTTCGAAAGACTTTATTTATTTGAGGGAACATATTCGGCCCAACAGCTTTAATGGCTTGAATTCTCTTGTTCCAGTCTTCATTAATTACTGATCTATAATTGTCACGGAACAGTTTTTGAATAATTTTAATTAGTGATTTAATTGTTTTTATTTCCTGGCTATTTGGATCGCTGAACTGTCTGTAGAGCAATTTTAACTTGGAGAGCAGAATACTCTTTTGCCTATACAGCTCGTCGATCGTTGAGTTTCAGTATCGGTTTGTATGGCTCTCGATGTGAGACACTTTTGGGATAGAACGATAGTAGTAGGGATATAGCGGTTCTGGGACAATTTTCTGGCTCAAATTCTATTTATAGACATGATGACTCATCACATCCGAAAGCTGTATGTCAAGGTTGAGATATGTTTGGTGGGTGGCGAAGGCAGTTTGTGGGAGTGATTCATGGTTGGCGGGGGGTTGTGGGTTCTTATCGGATGTAGTAATTGCTGTTGTTTGTAGTATGTTTCTTATCAGGGGTAGTAATTGATGCTCTTATCAGGTCTAGTAATTGCTGTTCTTATCAGGTGTAGTAATTGCTGTTGTTTGTAGTATGTTTCTTATCAGGGGTAGTAATTGATGCTCTTATCAGGTGTAGTAATTGCTGTTCTTATCAGGTGTAGTAATTGCTGTTGTTTGTAGTATGTTTCTTATCAGGGGTAGTAATTGATGCTCTTATCAGGTCTAGTAATTGCTGTTCTTATCAGGTGTAGTAATTGCTGTTGTTTGTAGTATGTTTCTTATCAGGGGTAGTAATTGATGCTCTTATCAGGTGTAGTAATTGCTGTTGTTTGTAGTATGTTTCTTATCAGGGGTAGTAATTGATGCTCTTATCAGGTGTAGTAATTGCTGTTGTTTGTAGTATGTTTCTTATCAGGGGTAGTAATTGATGCTCTTATCAGGGGTAGTAATTGATGCTCTTATCAGGTGTAGTAATTGCTGTTCTTATCAGGAGTAGTAATTGTTGTAGTTTGTAGTATTCTTATCGGGTGTAGTAATTGTTGTTCTTATCAGATGTAGTAATTTGAGTATCGGGGCTTTTTGTTAATGGATTGTCGGGCTTTTTGCTAATGGTTTGTGCTTTTTTTTTTGTTGAGTCATTGGATAGAGTAATATATATGGGGATTTTGTGTTGTTCGTGTATTTGTATGGAAATGGTTCATCATCGTCATGGGAATTTTTGGTGATTCTTTATAGCGGATCTGGGACAGTTTTTGCATAGGAAAAAAGCCATGCCCATATATGATAATTCCGGAAGTGGCCCCCTAGGAAATGAGGTAATCGGAGGGGGGCGGATGATTCATGATCGTTGTCTTTGGGTGATCGATATTTTTTTAATTTTGGGTTGTGATTAATGGTTGTTATCAGTAGTTGGCGATCGATATTTTTTCAATTTGAGGTGTGTGATTCATGGTCGTTTTGGCTTGTTGGGTATTTGTTATCAGGTGTGTACATCTTCAGTGGGTTATGGATTTGTACTTGTTATCAGTATTTTTTCAATTTGAGGTGTGTGATTCATGGTTGTTTTGGTCTGTTGTGTGCTTGTTATCAGGTGTGTACATCTTCAATGAGTTGTGGATTTGTACTTGTTATCAGTATTTTTTCAATTTGAGATGTGTGATTCATGATTGTTTTGGTCTGTTGTATATTTGTTATCAGGTGTCAACATCTTCAGTGGGTCGTGGATTTGTACTTGTTATCTCGGTAAGTGAATTATGTATTAGGTTTGGGTGATTAGCGTTCAAGGTTAATTGTGTGACATGAGCAGATGGTATTTTAAATTTGGGTGTGTGAATAGGTGATAGGTGATTCATGATTGTTTGACAGTGAATATATTATTATTTAGTCATTGAGTTTGAGTAATATATATGGGAATTTTTTGGGTGATTCTGTCTTGAAATGGATGTATGTTTTAGCTGTTTCTTAATATATGGACATTTTTTGGTGATTCTGTATGCTTTTAGACTATCGGGCTTTTTGCTATATATATATATTGAATATGGGCTATTTTTAGCGCTACAATTTTGAGTTTTTATATGGATATATTATTAATTGCATACTTTAGGGGATACGCATTATTCATATGATATATTAAATTGTTTGTGTTTCTGACTTTTGTTTCGGTTAAAGTTTGCAGTAGGTTAATTGAGGGACAAAAATATAGTAATAGTATTGTTATCAATTGTTTTAATTTTGTTCAGATGTGGTTCATGGATGTTTGGCTTGTTGTGTATTTGTTATCAGGTGAGTACATCTTCAGTGGGTTGGGGATTTGTACTTATTATCAGTATTTTTTCAATTTGGGGTGTGTGATGCATAGTTGTTTTTTGGTTTGTTGGGTATTTGTTATCAGGTGTATACATCTTCAGTGGGTTGTGCGATTAGTGTTCAAGGTTAATTGTGTGACATGAGCAAATGGTATTTTTGAATTGGGTGTGTGAATAGGTGATAGGTGATTCATGATTGTTTGGCAGTGAATATATTATTATTTAGTCATTGAGTTTGAGTAATATATATGCGAATTTTTTTTGGGTGATTCTATGTTGAAATGGATGTATGTTTTAGTTGTTTCTTAATATATGGACATTTTTTTGTGATTCTAGATGCTTTTGGCCTTTGTTTCGGTTGTCGAGGGCTTTTTCAGTAAATCTAAGCTGATTCTTAATATTTTGGGCTTTTTGCTCTATACTGAAATGCTACTATTTGATAGTAAATCTATGTTGAAATGGAGTTTTTTGTTATATTGAATATGTGCTTTTTTTTTTTGGGGATTGTCTGGGGTGCTAAAGGCTTTTTTATGAATATATTCACTTGGCAGTAAATCTATGCTGAAATATATATAGAGATACGGGCTTTAAATTTGAAAAAAAGAAGAAAAAATCATCATCAAACCCAATATTCGACGTGGGATTAGCTAGGAAATAAAAAAATCAACATCATCAACTGGTGAGTTACCTTATTTATATATTAATTGTTATTCCTTTTTTGACGCGGTGCTAGTATTTATTTTTGTGTATTGTATCGTGAGTCTAGCAATAATAATAATAATAATCCCGATGATTTTCGCTATTGCTGCATAATGTATGGAAATGATTCATCATCATCGTCGTCGTTATCAGTTGTGTATATGAATAGGTGACAGGTGATTCATGGTCGTTTGACTTGTTGTGCTGTTATCATTTGTAGTAAAATAGAGGCGTGTTATCAGTAGTTGTTCGCGGATTTATATGGAAGTGATTCATTGTCGGTTGGGATTCTTTCTTATCTCAGTATGTGAATTAAGTCTTAGGTTTGGATGATCAGCGTACAGGGTTAAAGTTTGGAGTAGGTTAATTGTATGACATGGTTGGTTGTCGATTTGTCTGGAAGTTGAGGGTTTTTTATATATTATTATTAGTCATTGAGCTGAGTAACATATAGGAATTTTTGTTGTTCGAGGGATATGGTATGGAAGTGATGATATAAGACTTAGATTTGGATGATCACAGCGTTCAAGGTTAAAGTTTGGGGATAGGTTAATTGTATGGAAGTCATTCGTAGTCGTTTGACGTCGTGGTTTTTGGGATTCTTTCTTATCTCAGCATGTGAATTAAGTCTTAGGGTTGGATGATCAGCGTTATTTCTAAGGTGTATTTATTGGTATATTGTTCGAATGTTTTTATTATTATCTAGTGTGGTTATATTAGGCTATTGTTGTTGCTGTATTTAGTTTATTGTTATAATGATGTTATGTTTTATTGTTCAAAGTTTTGAGATCTTTTGAAAGTTCTTTGTTTGCTTATAATCACATGAGGATATTTTTGAAAAGCATAGGTAGTTTTTATATGGATCTATTAGTATGTGTAGACTTTTTTGTTTTAGCGCTACAATGTTGTTAATAGCGAATATATTATTATTAGTCATTGTGCTGAGTATTATATGGGAATTTTTTTTGTAGCTTGTTGTTATATTAATTATGTGTATGTATGTGTGTGTATTGATGGACAAATATCTGAATTTCACCTGTTGAGCTGTTGTCAGTTGTACACATCTTCGGTTGTAGTGGCGGTGTTGTTATCAGTAGTTGTTCGCGGATTTGTATGGAAGTAATGGGTAAAGTTTGGGGTAGGCTAATTGTGTGGCATAGTTGTTCGTGGATTTGTATGGAAGTGATTCATCGTCGTTTGGTGTAGTGGTTTGGAATTCTTTCTTATCTCAGTATGTGAATTAAGTCTTAGGTTTCGATGATCAGCGTTCAAGGTTATAGTTTATAATTATGTGTATGTATTGGCGTCAGGAGAGAAAGAGAGAAAGATAGAAAGAGAGAAAGAGAGAGAAAGAGAGTATATTTTGGACGAATGAGATGGGTGTATGCGTAATAATGAATGAATTTCGGTATATATAAGACCATCTTGACTAGTTAGAAATCATTGCGTCACTAAACCATCAAAGAAAACCACAAAAAGTTTCCATTGTGGTATATATTTAGCTGAGCAGGAAAATTGTTGCCATAGGATTAAAACAAAAAAAAAATCAACAACAAAAACGGTAAGTTAACACCTATTATTAATCATTTTTAGCATGTTTAATTTATTTGTTCAAATGTTATGTGTTATATTCGGGGGATTTTAATCATCGAGACAACTGTTTTTTTTTTTTTTTTCTGAAAGCGTAACAAAGCAAAAGAATTAACAATAAATTTTTCATTACTTTTTTAGAGAAAATATGTCTGCTAACGAGAGCAACACCAGCAACAACTACAATATTAGCAATAATGTCAGAAAAAGACTGAGGCAAGTTTTGGAGGAACGCCAACAACAACGCCAACAACAACAACAACAGCAACAACAACAACAACAACAACAACAACTAGCTGCAAAGAAATTAAAACAGCAGAGCTTTAAAAGATGCTTGTTTTGTGATGAGGATGTTGAGGAACAGCTTTGGGTTCAACATCAAAGAAAAAATGCCCACAAAGCAAACGCCCAACAAGCTCTTAATGAAAACGTCTCCTTAATAGCAAGCGCATTCCAAAATCGTATCAAAATATTTGCCATTACCAACAAAGATGAGAGTATGATAAATGTGAATACGTTATTTGAAAAAAATATTCCATTGATTAACGAGTTACTACAAGATGAATTGAAAGTTTTGAAAGCTTTTAAATTTAGTATGGAGCTTTTTGCTAACTTTGCGAAACTATCCAAAGAATGTGAAGAGATAATGCAAATAAATATAAAAAGCATGCAAACTAAAATGTACACGATTGAGAAAGAGAAAGACATAAGAGAAAATTTGAGCACGGCAATTGAAAATATCAAGGCAAAATTGGAAGAGTTCCAAGAAAAAGATAGCGGATGGGCGTTGTTAACATTTCAGAGAATCGAAATTAACATCAACAAATACGAGCCATTTCGAGCTTTTTCGCATTTTAGTCTGCCTAAACAGATATCGAACAAAAAAGGTTGCATCAATGTGAAAAACAACGATGATTACTGCTTTAAATGGGCCATTTTATCGGCTTTCAGTAATGACACACATCATGCTCACAGACCATCGCACTATAAAATTGACAACATTGCAAGCGAAACAATAGTATACAATGATCAAGTACTTTGTTTCAAGAATATGCAATTTCCTCTGGCAGTCAAAGACACGAGCATATTCGAAGCAAATAATCCAACCATTAGCATAAATGTTTTTGGTTATGAGATTAATGATAAAGGGCAATATAAGATAATTGGACCCTACTATCATACTCGTGAGGAAAAAGCAAAGCATATTAACTTGCTTTATTGTGAAAGTCCCGATGAGAATAAAACGCATTATGTATACATTAAAAACATCTCGCGTTTGTTGAGAAGCCAGTTAGCTAAACATACCACTCGAATGCATCTATGTAACGGCTGCTTACAACAGTTCACCACTGAATCCGGACTGCAAAAACACAAGAGTGAATGCAGCAAATTAATTACAACCATGTCCGAGGGAAAAAGTCAAATGGAGAAATCGAACACATAACAAAATATAATACGGTTTACAAATCAAATTACGAATTGTTAGATATGAGGAAAGCGAAACAAACATATCACATGATTATATCTTAAGAAGCATATATATATATATATATATATAATAAATAATACGAATATTACTATTGAAATAACTGTGTGTTTTATTTATTCAATATTAATCAAGTCGATGTATCCATTCTTTTCATTTATAATTTAACATTTAATCACTTCATTAACAAATGGTCTATATATTCTTCTTTTGTGGTTAGTCCATTTCAATAGTCCTTCTTTATTGTTGTTGTTGTTAGGCAAGCGAACAAGATCTCCTACACCTCGTATTTGTTTATGTTAATTTCAAGTCGTCATCACTCTTATCTTATTTTCCATCCGGTCCCACGAACTAATGTTGATTTCTATATAGTAAGTTGTTGGTTATTCGAATATTGGTCATTCATTTTCCCCCCCATGAGTCTTAGAGTATCAAATATAGCCCCACCATAACATCATATGACAAGACCTGTTTACTACCTTGATTCGACGCGGTATCAGAGAGGGGTGGTACATAATACAGCCTGGTTGAAGAAACCGCCTGTTTGAAGAAACCGCCTGTTTGGAATCGCCCTGTTTAAAGAACCCGCCTGTTTGGAATCGCCCTGTTTGGAATCGCCCTGTTTGAAGAAACCGCCTGTTTGAAATCGCCCTGTTTAAAGAACCCGCCTGTTTGGAATCGCCCTGTTTGGAATCGCCCTGTTTGAAGAAACCGCCTGTTTGGAATCGCCCTGTTTAAAGAACCCGCCTGTTTGGAATCGCCCTGTTTGGAATCGCCCTGTTTGGAACCACCTGTTTATAATACATCCGGTACATAGAGAACTGTTTACTGATTTGATTCGATGAGGTATCAGAGAGGGGCGGTTATAATACAGTCGATATGCCTTTGATTGCAAACCACCTAATGGGTACGATGAAGCATATTTCCTTGGATTAGGTGTGATAGAACTTTATGTGTTACTAATCGTTAGCCGGTTCAAACAAGTTCGGGATTCCTTTTGATATTACAGAGGAAATGAGTTTGAAGAATTCTTGAGATCTCCTCATCAAAAAACTGACTTCGCCTAAGGCTCGGACTTCGCCTAAGGCTCGTACCACCCCTCTCTGATACCGCGTCGAATCAAGGTAGTAAACAGGTCTTGTCATATGATGTTATGGTGGGGCTATATTTGATACTCTAAGACTCATGGGGGGGAAAATGAATGACCAATATTCGAATAACCAACAACTTACTATATAGAAATCAACATTAGTTCGTGGGACCGGATGGAAAATAAGATAAGAGTGATGACGACTTGAAATTAACATAAACAAATACGAGGTGTAGGAGATCTTGTTCGCTTGCCTAACAACAACAACAATAAAGAAGGACTATTGAAATGGACTAACCACAAAAGAAGAATATATAGACCATTTGTTAATGAAGTGATTAAATGTTAAATTATAAATGAAAAGAATGGATACATCGACTTGATTAATATTGAATAAATAAAACACACAGTTATTTCAATAGTAATATTCGTATTATTTATTTATATATATATATATATATATGCTTCTTAAGATATAATCATGTGATATGTTTGTTTCGCTTTCCTCATATCTAACAATTCGTAATTTGATTTGTAAACCGTATTATATTTTGTTATGTGTTCGATTTCTCCATTTGACTTTTTCCCTCGGACATGGTTGTAATTAATTTGCTGCATTCACTCTTGTGTTTTTGCAGTCCGGATTCAGTGGTGAACTGTTGTAAGCAGCCGTTACATAGATGCATTCGAGTGGTATGTTTAGCTAACTGGCTTCTCAACAAACGCGAGATGTTTTTAATGTATACATAATGCGTTTTATTCTCATCGGGACTTTCACAATAAAGCAAGTTAATATGCTTTGCTTTTTCCTCACGAGTATGATAGTAGGGTCCAATTATCTTATATTGCCCTTTATCATTAATCTCATAACCAAAAACATTTATGCTAATGGTTGGATTATTTGCTTCGAATATGCTCGTGTCTTTGACTGCCAGAGGAAATTGCATATTCTTGAAACAAAGTACTTGATCATTGTATACTATTGTTTCGCTTGCAATGTTGTCAATTTTATAGTGCGATGGTCTGTGAGCATGATGTGTGTCATTACTGAAAGCCGATAAAATGGCCCATTTAAAGCAGTAATCATCGTTGTTTTTCACATTGATGCAACCTTTTTTGTTCGATATCTGTTTAGGCAGACTAAAATGCGAAAAAGCTCGAAATGGCTCGTATTTGTTGATGTTAATTTCGATTCTCTGAAATGTTAACAACGCCCATCCGCTATCTTTTTCTTGGAACTCTTCCAATTTTGCCTTGATATTTTCAATTGCCGTGCTCAAATTTTCTCTTATGTCTTTCTCTTTCTCAATCGTGTACATTTTAGTTTGCATGCTTTTTATATTTATTTGCATTATCTCTTCACATTCTTTGGATAGTTTCGCAAAGTTAGCAAAAAGCTCCATACTAAATTTAAAAGCTTTCAAAACTTTCAATTCATCTTGTAGTAACTCGTTAATCAATGGAATATTTTTTTCAAATAACGTATTCACATTTATCATACTCTCATCTTTGTTGGTAATGGCAAATATTTTGATACGATTTTGGAATGCGCTTGCTATTAAGGAGACGTTTTCATTAAGAGCTTGTTGGGCGTTTGCTTTGTGGGCATTTTTTCTTTGATGTTGAACCCAAAGCTGTTCCTCAACATCCTCATCACAAAACAAGCATCTTTTAAAGCTCTGCTGTTTTAATTTCTTTGCAGCTAGTTGTTGTTGTTGTTGTTGTTGTTGTTGCTGTTGTTGTTGTTGTTGGCGTTGTTGTTGGCGTTCCTCCAAAACTTGCCTCAGTCTTTTTCTGACATTATTGCTAATATTGTAGTTGTTGCTGGTGTTGCTCTCGTTAGCAGACATATTTTCTCTAAAAAAGTAATGAAAAATTTATTGTTAATTCTTTTGCTTTGTTACGCTTTCAGAAAAAAAAAAAAAAACAGTTGTCTCGATGATTAAAATCCCCCGAATATAACACATAACATTTGAACAAATAAATTAAACATGCTAAAAATGATTAATAATAGGTGTTAACTTACCGTTTTTGTTGTTGATTTTTTTTTTGTTTTAATCCTATGGCAACAATTTTCCTGCTCAGCTAAATATATACCACAATGGAAACTTTTTGTGGTTTTCTTTGATGGTTTAGTGACGCAATGATTTCTAACTAGTCAAGATGGTCTTATATATACCGAAATTCATTCATTATTACGCATACACCCATCTCATTCGTCCAAAATATACTCTCTTTCTCTCTCTTTCTCTCTTTCTATCTTTCTCTCTTTCTCTCCTGACGCCAATACATACACATAATTATAAACTATAACCTTGAACGCTGATCATCGAAACCTAAGACTTAATTCACATACTGAGATAAGAAAGAATTCCAAACCACTACACCAAACGACGATGAATCACTTCCATACAAATCCACGAACAACTATGCCACACAATTAGCCTACCCCAAACTTTACCCATTACTTCCATACAAATCCGCGAACAACTACTGATAACAACACCGCCACTACAACCGAAGATGTGTACAACTGACAACAGCTCAACAGGTGAAATTCAGATATTTGTCCATCAATACACACACATACATACACATAATTAATATAACAACAAGCTACAAAAAAAAATTCCCATATAATACTCAGCACAATGACTAATAATAATATATTCGCTATTAACAACATTGTAGCGCTAAAACAAAAAAGTCTACACATACTAATAGATCCATATAAAAACTACCTATGCTTTTCAAAAATATCCTCATGTGATTATAAGCAAACAAAGAACTTTCAAAAGATCTCAAAACTTTGAACAATAAAACATAACATCATTATAACAATAAACTAAATACAGCAACAACAATAGCCTAATATAACCACACTAGATAATAATAAAAACATTCGAACAATATACCAATAAATACACCTTAGAAATAACGCTGATCATCCAACCCTAAGACTTAATTCACATGCTGAGATAAGAAAGAATCCCAAAAACCACGACGTCAAACGACTACGAATGACTTCCATACAATTAACCTATCCCCAAACTTTAACCTTGAACGCTGTGATCATCCAAATCTAAGTCTTATATCATCACTTCCATACCATATCCCTCGAACAACAAAAATTCCTATATGTTACTCAGCTCAATGACTAATAATAATATATAAAAAACCCTCAACTTCCAGACAAATCGACAACCAACCATGTCATACAATTAACCTACTCCAAACTTTAACCCTGTACGCTGATCATCCAAACCTAAGACTTAATTCACATACTGAGATAAGAAAGAATCCCAACCGACAATGAATCACTTCCATATAAATCCGCGAACAACTACTGATAACACGCCTCTATTTTACTACAAATGATAACAGCACAACAAGTCAAACGACCATGAATCACCTGTCACCTATTCATATACACAACTGATAACGACGACGATGATGATGAATCATTTCCATACATTATGCAGCAATAGCGAAAATCATCGGGATTATTATTATTATTATTGCTAGACTCACGATACAATACACAAAAATAAATACTAGCACCGCGTCAAAAAAGGAATAACAATTAATATATAAATAAGGTAACTCACCAGTTGATGATGTTGATTTTTTTATTTCCTAGCTAATCCCACGTCGAATATTGGGTTTGATGATGATTTTTTCTTCTTTTTTTCAAATTTAAAGCCCGTATCTCTATATATATTTCAGCATAGATTTACTGCCAAGTGAATATATTCATAAAAAAGCCTTTAGCACCCCAGACAATCCCCAAAAAAAAAAGCACATATTCAATATAACAAAAAACTCCATTTCAACATAGATTTACTATCAAATAGTAGCATTTCAGTATAGAGCAAAAAGCCCAAAATATTAAGAATCAGCTTAGATTTACTGAAAAAGCCCTCGACAACCGAAACAAAGGCCAAAAGCATCTAGAATCACAAAAAAATGTCCATATATTAAGAAACAACTAAAACATACATCCATTTCAACATAGAATCACCCAAAAAAAATTCGCATATATATTACTCAAACTCAATGACTAAATAATAATATATTCACTGCCAAACAATCATGAATCACCTATCACCTATTCACACACCCAATTCAAAAATACCATTTGCTCATGTCACACAATTAACCTTGAACACTAATCGCACAACCCACTGAAGATGTATACACCTGATAACAAATACCCAACAAACCAAAAAACAACTATGCATCACACACCCCAAATTGAAAAAATACTGATAATAAGTACAAATCCCCAACCCACTGAAGATGTACTCACCTGATAACAAATACACAACAAGCCAAACATCCATGAACCACATCTGAACAAAATTAAAACAATTGATAACAATACTATTACTATATTTTTGTCCCTCAATTAACCTACTGCAAACTTTAACCGAAACAAAAGTCAGAAACACAAACAATTTAATATATCATATGAATAATGCGTATCCCCTAAAGTATGCAATTAATAATATATCCATATAAAAACTCAAAATTGTAGCGCTAAAAATAGCCCATATTCAATATATATATATAGCAAAAAGCCCGATAGTCTAAAAGCATACAGAATCATCAAAAAATGTCCATATATTAAGAAACAGCTAAAACATACATCCATTTCAAGACAGAATCACCCAAAAAATTCCCATATATATTACTCAAACTCAATGACTAAATAATAATATATTCACTGTCAAACAATCATGAATCACCTATCACCTATTCACACACCCAAATTTAAAATACCATCTGCTCATGTCACACAATTAACCTTGAACGCTAATCACCCAAACCTAATACATAATTCACTTACCGAGATAACAAGTACAAATCCACGACCCACTGAAGATGTTGACACCTGATAACAAATATACAACAGACCAAAACAATCATGAATCACACATCTCAAATTGAAAAAATACTGATAACAAGTACAAATCCACAACTCATTGAAGATGTACACACCTGATAACAAGCACACAACAGACCAAAACAACCATGAATCACACACCTCAAATTGAAAAAATACTGATAACAAGTACAAATCCATAACCCACTGAAGATGTACACACCTGATAACAAATACCCAACAAGCCAAAACGACCATGAATCACACACCTCAAATTGAAAAAATATCGATCGCCAACTACTGATAACAACCATTAATCACAACCCAAAATTAAAAAAATATCGATCACCCAAAGACAACGATCATGAATCATCCGCCCGCCTCCGATTACCTCATTTCCTAGGGGGCCACTTCCGGAATTATCATATATGGGCATGGCTTTTTTCCTATGCAAAAACTGTCCCAGATCCGCTATAAAGAATCACCAAAAATTCCCATGACGATGATGAACCATTTCCATACAAATACACGAACAACACAAAATCCCCATATATATTACTCTATCCAATGACTCAACAAAAAAAAGCACAAACCATTAGCAAAAAGCCCGACAATCCATTAACAAAAAGCCCCGATACTCAAATTACTACATCTGATAAGAACAACAATTACTACAGCCAATAAGAATACTACAAACTACAACAATTACTACGCCTGATAAGAACAGCAATTACTACACCTGATAAGAGCATCAATTAATACACCTGATAAGAGCATCAATTACTACTCCTGATAAGAGCATCAATTACTACCCCTGATAAGAGCATCAATTACTACTCCTGATAAGAAACATACTACAAACAACAGCAATTACTGCCCCTGATAAGAACAACAATTACTACAGCCAATAAGAGCATCAATTACTACCCCTGATAAGAACAGCAATTACTATCCCTGATAAGAAACGTACTACACACAACAGCAATTACTACCCCTGATAAGAACACTACAAAATACTACAATTACTACTTCCGATAAGAAACATACTACAAACAACAGCAATTACTACCCCTGATAAGAGCATCAATTACTACCCCTGATAATAACAACAATTACTACAGCCAATAAGAATACTACAAACTACAACAATTACTACACCTGATAAGAGCATCAATTACTACACCTGATAAGAGCATCAATTACTACCCCTGATAAGAGCATCAATTACTACCCCTGATAATAACAACAATTACTACACCTGATAAGAGCATCAATTACTACCCCTGATAAGAGCATCAATTACTACACCTGATAAGAGCATCAATTACTACCCCTGATAAGAACAGCAATTACTACACCTTGATAAGAACCCACAACCCCCCGCCAACCATGAATCACTCCCACAAACTGCCTTCGCCACCCACCAAACATATCTCAACCTTGACATACAGCTTTCGGATGTGATGAGTCATCGTGTCTATAAATAGAATTTTGAGCCAGAAACTGTCCCGGAACCGCTATAACCCTACTAATATATCCCCATTCTACATGGAAAAGATTCGCGTGTTCGAGAGACAGTGTTTGCGTTCCTGCCTCGGACTTAATAGAACACCAGTCACGATACCAGAAATTTTACCCTAATAAAACCCTGTATGATAAATCAGGACTAACTAGGATAGACAACTTCATTATAAAAATTATTCGTGGCCACATTGCAAGGGCAATGTGCAGTGTAAATAATCTTATCGCGGGAGCATATTATCCGAACGACATGTATCTGGAGAGTACCCTCCAGAACGGCTTCATTCCCCCAGAGGCGTTCCTCTTCTTGGACGGAAAAGGTCTAATCCAAGATGAGGGTGGAATACCTATTATATACCACGCTTTCCGTAGTGCTAGGGATAAACGAATTGTCCACAATACCGATATCTCTAATAGGCCAGACCGACTTCGATTCAGTATGGTGGTCAGTGAAAGAGATAAATCAATAAAAGACCGAACCAACCCCAACTGGTGGTGGCTCCAAAACGAAGAAAGGACTTCACGTCCTCAGATATAATATTCAGCTTTGGCGCAGCTTCCTAACTTCCTTTCCTTTGCCCTCCTTCCCGTTAATTTCTGTTATTTTATCTTTTTTATTTTCATTAAGCACTTATTATTTTGTTTTTAAAATTTGTGCATCCTCAAAAAAAAAAAAAAAAAAAAATCTTAATTTTTTTTTGTCATAATGCCTCGAAAAGAAGAAGAGGTAGACCTCTAAGATAATAGTTTATTTTTTTTATAATGTATGTGTAGTATATTAAGAATAAATAAAAGAAAATGTAAGCTGAAAGGCATAAA